>CM021109.1:614088527-614441580 GCA_007115665.2 Sequoiadendron giganteum | reverse complement strand
ATGATTAAGGAGGACAAAATGATAAGAATTTACCATAGAGAAGTGACCTTCAAAGGTAATATACCTCATAAATTCTCAACAACGCCCCCGAAAGCCCAATGATATTAGCAATAAAATCCTCAGTCACATAAATTTGTGTTCCTCCCAGTTTCAAAACCCTATTGTTCCAAGCTTTAGCAAACAAATTCATTGCTCGCGGGTTGCTTCCATGCAACCTTTCTAGATAAGGTGTAAGCCAACCTTTCTCTAATATACGCTACGCCTCTTCCTTATTCTTAACAGTATCGTAGGAGAAAATATTTGCACAATTTTTATCTCCTCCCATGGCCCCAAAATTTGCAAAGCTAAGAAGCTTGAGAACCTTGTATGCAATAAGGAGAAACCTCGAGAAGGAGAGCCAAAAAATACCCACAATTCGTGTGGCAATGGTATTATGGTAGGGGAAAATAATGAACTTAGAGCTCCATCCCATACATAAATCAAAAAAGGTACCATCAGCCCAATCGGGATCTAGCTCACCATCACTCCACATAATAACCTGCCACATGATAATAGTAATGCAAGCCCCAAGCCATAAAAAGTCATCAACCAAGGTAGTAGTTTTGATAATCATGATTTATACACACAATGTCCTCCATGGGGAGGGGGTCATTCACACCCCACTCCCTAGAACCCCTAACACTAAGACTAGCAAAAACATTAGCTAATCCATTACCTTCTCTAAAAATATGAGATATATAATACTCATCAAAGGAATTAAGGATTTCGATAGCATCCATTATCATGGGTTCAACACTCCATGAAGGGGTAGAACATTTCTTCAAATTATTAATAATATTGAGAGAGTCCCCCTCAAGCCACACCTTCTTATAACCTTTCAATTGAGCCATCTTCAAGCCATGATAGGATGCAGCCACTTCTGAATCACAAGATAGTTGACCACAACATAGATGCTTATAAAAATAGTGATTTAGAAAGGCATGATCATGTCATTATCAAAATGGAGTGGTGTATGTTAAATGTTGTAGATCTAATTCCTACATTATGGGTAGAATTAGTTCATAAGTTTTGTACTTGTTTAATTGGGCACCCACCAAATTCTTTGAAAACGTCACTCATAAAGAAGTAGGTGTTAGGATTTAGGTGCCATCCATCTTGAAAATCCTATGTCATATTACATGATTCCAACATCCTTTGAAAGTGTCCCTAGGCACTTAGGGTAAATTAGGAAAATATTTTGTAATATTAATTCTCACCATTGTTTGTAATATATTCATAAGGGTTGATGGGTCCACTAGCAGCAGTAAAGATGAGTTGTGGATATAAATATTTAATATTATTTTCCCCATATGTGGATGCCTAAATTGGAATAATAAAAGATAAGGAAAGGATAAATGGGTGATTTTTTTGATTCTCCAAGTGGGTGCTTAGAAAGAGGCTATTGGAACTATTAAATTTTCATGATTTTGTGCATACCTTTCATCCACCCTGAGTCTGCATGTGAGGTTTACCTTTGCCACATTTCTTTCGGTAAAGCAAAGAGCTCTCTACGCGAGGTCTCCCCAATTGTTGGATGTTATAGCAACATTCATGATGAGCACTCATAGGTGGGAGATACATAATATCACAGCGACTCAAGGATGGTTGGGAGCCTTCGGTGAAACATTGTGTAGTCTATGTGAGGTCTCCTCGATGGATGGAAGCTACAGCGACTGTGAATAAAACAAAAATGCATCTCGGTGTAAGGATACTTCTTGACTTCGACATGGTGAACAGTTGGTCACAGTGAATGCGAGCGCAGTGAACACGGGCAGGAGCGATTGGCGATATAGTTGCCTTTGACATACCTGCAGGGATATCTCGCCGACTGTCTCACTAGTGAATGACAGAAATGCAAATCTTGTGGCCAACATGTAATTGCTAAATTAACCGTTGCAGGCCGACATTGTTTGAGCCTGAATTTTGTGCTTGGTCGACATGGATTTTCATTTTGATTTATTTTCTAATGCTGGTGTATATATATACACCCCAATTGTAATTGAAGAGGAGGGGGATTTTAGATGAGATTTTTAGGATAGATAGATACAATAGATTAGGAATGGGCACAATAGAATAAAGTTCTCATTCTTGAGACTATGTGCATGTTTTAAAATGGAGAATTCAATGGGAATCAGCTGGTGTGGCAGGTTATTTTTGGTATCAATTGTCTGTTGAGTTTATTGAAAAGTATTGCTGAAGCTGTCTCCAATTTGATTATTTTTGGTTGTTTAAATTGGCATAACAAGTTTATGTTCAGTTTGTCAATGCACATTTGTTGTATTTGTGTGATTAATTAACTGGTTCTCTCAAGTAGAGATTAAATCCTTTTTGTTGATCACAGTAATAAGGGAGATTCATCTGGATTATTAAAGTAGAGCTTAGTAGTCATAATCATGCATCGTTTATACACATTATGAATAGATCATATGCCTACTTTGATTTTCTACCAGAACAAGTTGCCCACTTCTATTTCATTTGACTCCGCATACCCAATAAGTCACTGGTCTCTGCAATTTCATTATTTGAATTCATTCAGTTTCTTTATATCAGTTAATTAAGCATTTTAGGATTTAGATCAGAAGATTGCTATCAAGTTTGATTTCATTTTGTTCACTATCATCTGTCATTGTGGACAAAGCATTTCAGAAGGATAATCATAAGATATTTTTGCTCAATTCAAAAGGTACACCCGCGTGGGTTTAGTAGCACCTAAAGAGTAGAAGGTTGAATTCTATCAACCTTGTCTGTTGCCCTAAAGTGTATCAAGAGATTGGCAACCCCTTAAGGCATTTAGCCTGCATTTTTTGAGAGCTAACAAATTGGCGACTCTGCTGGGGACAACAAAGAATCTGTGCCTTAATCATAGAGTCAGAAGTCTTATATACAGACTCCGCTGGGAATAATAAGTAACAATCTTTTTCTCACTTTCAAAAAGTGAGTGGCGACTCTGATTGAACATTGCAATATGAATGGAAGAAGATCTCAATTTAAGGGGGGTCATTCTAGAGTTCCTCCTGGAAATAGTAGGTGGACACATAAAGATGATAAGGTTGACAAGGGTAAAGGGAAATGTTAGGACATGTGCTTGACAAACAAAAAAAAATCATCAATACCTCATGGTGAGAATTGTTTTGACACATGGAAAGATAGTCCAACTGAAGAGCCTTGTACCCCGGAAGATTAGAAAAATCATTTTTATAACCCTCAGGAACAAGTCGAATTTGAAGCTAGAAGATAGGCCGAATTTGAAGCTGGACTTGAATCTGAACGACTCAGAATTCAATATGAATATGACCAAAAAATGCAAGGTAATCAGAATGGACCTACTAATCAGGAAATTCATCAAGAAGATTATGAATCTTTAACTTATGAAGAAGTTAGAGCACGGTTTGAATCTCCAAAAAGGGAGAGGGAAGAGCAAGAAAAATCCCAAATGATTCAAGCAATAAGAGAACTCAAACTGCAGAAAGCTCAGAACATTCCTCACACATCTGGTTTTCCCCCAAAGTATGTACCACCCCATAAATAGGGTAATCATGGTGCTGGGTATTCTGAACCACCAAGGATCCCTCACCATCAAATTGGGAATCGATATAGACAACCAAATCATCCACCTCATATTCCCACACAACATACAAATAATTATCCACCTCTAGTCAACATGTGCCACAACGAAATGTACAATATAATAACCCTCTGTACCAGTATCAATATCCACCCAACCCTCCTCCTCATCAGTATACTACTATGATCAGACAATTTGATTTGGCAGGGTTTCAGTTGTACCCTTATCCTATGGATGGTTCTTGGAGAAATTTGGTACCTAAATTCACAGGGAGTAATGCAATCACTGTCGAGGATCATTTAAGGAGTTTCAATGCCTTCATTCAGGATTTGGATGTACCTTATGAAGATTTACATGTGAGGTTACTCATGATGTCCCTTATTGAGGAAGCTAGGGATTGGTTCAATATCCTAGCAACAGCTTCTATTTATTCTCTCCAGATATTTCAAGATCAATTTCTTGAACAATTTGGGAATCTAAGTGCACCAGACGCTGCTCTCCATGAACTAATGTAAATTTAGAAGGGTCAGAATGATTCAATCTTTGATTTTAACAGAAGATTCAATAAACTGCAGAATAGAATACCTCTTGGATTAAAGTTGCCAGATTTTGTAGCACTAAGCATTTATTTGAATGCTTTTGATCCTAAGGCAGGGTATGAATTGAGAAATAAATTCCCAAAAGACTTAGATGAAGCTCAGAAGATGGCACAGACAATTGAAAATAATAGGAAGGTTCCAAGGATAATGGATAAAAGATACAATCCTAAGGTTCGTCAACAAAGTAGCAGTTATCAGTACCGACAGGAAAATACTTATAGAAATGAAAGGACGAGGTTGCATGACATGCCTTATAATATAGACTGGAAGGATGAGAAACCTATAACAGCTAGGCCTAGAAACAAAGAAGCTCCTGATCCATTGACAAAGAGGGGAACCTATATGGTAAGTAACAATTATTTTTGTGGAGTTTGTAATATGCCACATCCCCCAGATTACTGTGTTGTAGTCCAGAGAATGCAAGAAGAGGGAATGTTGATGGAAAACAACAGAGAAGATCACACAGTATATTTGACTTCAAATACTTTTCACCATGTTGTGGAGAGGTATTCATCTTCAGAGGATGAAGGTTATCAGCATGATGTTTCAAATCAGAAATACAATGTTCATATGCCTGAATAGTAGGTCCTTTCTGACTCTGAAGAAGATTATATAGAGCCACATTCTGTTGAGGTACTTGCTCAATACAGCATGAAGAGACTTACTGAAGAAGAGATAGAGAGACTAATTGTTGCTGATCAGAAGGAAGAGAATGAAGGAGAGACATCAGAGCAAAAGAAAAGGATTGAGGTAGAAGGCTCCTCTTTTAACTTCATACGGGAGCTGTCCCAGGAAATAAGGTATGAGAACACTATCAATGTTGAATCCAATTGTTGTATTTCTAATGAGTATAGAGAAGTTGATCAGATGGTCCATCCAATAGAAGATAAGACATGTGCAAATCAAGATGATTCATGTGATAGCTTGCATGAGGAAAATGAAGATACAAGAGATTTCTCTTGCATCACAGATTGTGACAAGGAAAGCAGTGCATGTTGTGAAGAATCCAGTGAATATTCTGATTCTGATGAACCAGAGGATTTTGATCTGCAATCAAGGGATTATTCTACCTATTATGATGACATAGTTGATGATGATGAGGTTTGTACATTTGAAAGTGATTTCCAAACTTTTTCAAACCCATTGTATGACGAAGATTTAAATGAAGATCAGATGATATTTTGCGGAGGTATCCCCATGAATGAACTTCAGGAATTTTCAAACCCACTTTATGAAAGAGAGGAGATAATTTCAGACAAGAAAAATGATGGAATAAATGACTGAGCTGATAATGTTTCTGATTTCCCATTCTCTGATGGTCTTGGATTTCTTCTTGATGATGACAAAGGTGAAGAGTATAACTGTAGTGATGAAAATGTTGAGACTTGTTCACTTGTCAGTGAACAGATTTCAGATTTGTTAATTTCTAAATACTAGGGATGTTCTCATGAAGGTGATCTTGAGGTTTTGTGTCCAACTTACAATTGTTTTGATAGTGAAAGATCTTTGTGTAAATATTTTTATGACTCCCAGTGCATTTCTTGGAGTGATAGTGAAACTTTTTGTATTGATCAAAAGTCTGTATTCATTCAAAATGAGGTATGTGATTTTGAAATTTCTAACTCATGTGGAAAAGAAATTTGTTTGCATACCAAGGATGATAGAAGTCAAGATTTTATTGGTTCACATATGCATGATATTTAAGACATGAGTCATGATCCATTGTTGTATCTAAATGGCAGTATCAAAGAAGTGCAAATGGTTTCAGATATTTTTGTTTTAGACAACAATGATATGGCAGAGTTTTTTGTCTTTCAAGAGAAGCACTTTGATTGTGAATTTTTAATACAGCTGGGAGAGTGTTTCATAATACATAACAGTGAGAGAGATAATATAAAATTTTGCATTAAATATGTATGCATTTTGTATACTGGCAGATACTTGTCTGATAATGAAGAATATAAATTATAGAATGGTGTATGGATTTTGGGCCAAGCTGAGCATAGTGATTCTCTAAAAACTTTCAGTGACAGGAAAGATTGCATCTGTGTCTTCAAGAGAAATATGATGAACTCAAAACAAAACTAGGTATTTGACAAGGGAAAGTATGATCTCAGTTTCAAATTGTAACAGATCAAGACATGAGAAGTTAACACACTGAGGATTGAGGGTTGCCAATGCATGGACAACTCTTACTTGTTCTTTTTAAAATTCTTTTCCATGCACAGTAGTTTAGGATGGTGGTTCACCTTCATTTTGCATCCATTTCACCTCCATTCTGCATTCATTTTGCATTCATTCCATCATGCTTCTGGTCCATTTCCATTCTGCTCACCCAAAGATTCTAGATTCTTTCAATAATCTCACTATCATTCATCCCCAGATGGAGCCACTGTTGGAACTATTAAATTTTGATGATTTTGTGCATACCTTTCATCCCCCCTGAGTCTCCACGTGAGGTTTACCTTTGCCACATTTCTTTCGGTAAAGCAAAGAGCTCTCTACGTGAGGTCTCCCCAATTGTTGGATGTTACAGCGACATTCATGATGAGCACTCATTGGCGGGAGATACATAATATCACAGTGACTCAAGGATGGTTAGGAGCCTTCAGTGAAACATTGTGTAGTCTATGTGAGGTCTCCTCGACAGATGGAAGCTACAGCGACTGTGAATAAAACAAAAATGCATCTCGGTGTAAGGATACTTCTTGACTTCGACATGGTGAATGCGAGCACCGTGAACACAGGCAGGAGCGATTGACGATATAGTTGCCTTCGACATACCTGCAGGGATATCTCGCCGACTGTCTCACTAGTGAATGAAAAAAATGCAAATCTTGTGGCCGACATGTAATTGCTAAATTAACCGTTGCAGGCCAGCATTCTTTGAGCCCGAATTTTGTGCTTGGCCAACATGGATTTTCATTTTGATTTATTTTCTAATGCTGGTGTATATATATACACCCCAATTGTAATTGAAGAGGAGGGGGATTTTAGATGAGATTTTTAGGATAGATAGATACAGTAGATTAGGAATGGGCACAATAGAATAAAGTTCTCATTCTTGAGACTATGTGCATGTTTTAAAATGGCGAATTCAATGGGAATCAGCTGGTGTGGCAGGTTATTTTTGGTATCAATTGTCTGTTGAGTTTATTGAAAAGTATTGTTGAAGCTGTCTCCAATTTGATTCTTTCTAGTTGTTTAAATTGGCATAACAAGTTTATGTTCAGTTTGTCAATGCACATTTGTTGTATTTGTGTGATTAATTAACTAGTTCTCTCAAGCAGAGATTAAATCCTTTTTGTTGATCATAGTAATAAGGGAGATTCATCTGGATTATTAAAGTAGAGCTTAGTAGTCATAATCCTACATCGTTTATACACGTTATGAACAGATCATATGCCTGCAATTTGATTTTCTGCCAGAACAAGTTGCCCACTTCTGTTTCATTTGACTCTGCATACCCAATAAGGCACTGGTCTCTGCAATTTCATTATTTGAATTCATTCAGTGTCTTTATATAGGTTAATTAAACATTTTAGGATTTAGATCAGAAGATTGCTATCAAGTTTGATTTCATTTTGTTCACTATCATCTGCCATTGTGGACAAAGCATTTCAAAAGGATAATCATAAGATAATTGTGCTCAATTCAAAAGGTACACCCGCCTGGGTTTAGCAGTACCTAAAGAGTAGAAGGTTGATTTCTATCGACCTTGTTTGTTGCCCTAAAGTGTATCAAGAGATTGGCAACCCCTTGAGGCATTCAACCTGTGTTTTTGAGAGCTAACAGAGGCAAAATGTGTCTCTTGGTATTCCATCATTTATTGCATTTAATGTAATGTTTAACTTCCATATTTGGGGGCCCAAGTTGGAGGGAAAGTATTGGAGCCAAAACCGGTGTCCTTTCACATTTCGAGGAGGTATTCCAAATGTTGGGAACGTTTGGAATAAATTTTCATATTTGGGAGCCTTTTTTGGGGCTTAAGATGTCTTCTTAAGTCTTTAAGTTTAGCCTCTTGGATGTAGAAAATATGATAACTAAATGTAGTTTCATTGTAGGTACAAGGAAAGGTGGAGTCATAAGGAGATTTTTTCACAGGTGCATGGGTGCTTCCATGATGGAGGAAAATATGAGAATGGAAGTGATTGTATTGTAATCTCTTTTTTTTTAAGATAATACATACTTGGCCTCTCTTCTTGGTGGATTTTTTTTCCCGCACGGATTTATCCATATAAATCTTGTGCTATTGATTTTTGTCTCATTGTTGCTATCTTATGGTGATGTTATTCTTTATATATTTTTGTTATGAGTTCACATAAGGTACTATTTATAAGCATGTTATGTTGGCTAATTTTTGGCATCATAAAGAAGATGGATCTAATCATGGTAATTTCATATTAAGGAAACTTAATTTTTAGATTTACATATAAGTTTTAGATTTTCATGTTGTTGTAGTTCAAGCCTTGTATCTCATCCATTGAATTCATATTTGGATAGAGATTAAATTTCCCAACAATTGGTATTGAACCTATTTATTTCTCATCATTAGGGGGCAAGAAAAATCCCTCCATTTCACATATGAGAGTGTCTGTATGTATACCTTCCATGCATATTCCTAAGTTGTAGAGGAAAATTTTGGACTAGAAATCCTTTAAATGCATTTTTCTTAGATACCATTTATATTTGAAGGGATGTTGACTTATAGATCCAAATAAAAAGAAGATATACATTATCAAGAATGTTATTTTAATGAGGATTTTTTTTTGTAGCACTTCTCCCTCACCATCATTTATAAGCCATAAAACAATAAGAATTATTGAGATTGAAGATTTGGAGCTTAAGGATATCCATCATGAAAAATATTATCAAGAACAGGTTTTGTTTTGAATGGAATAATTTTCACTCAAGTATCTCCACCCTGGTCCTCATCTCTTGTGCATAAAATACTTAAGTTGTATTATAACATCATGAAAAATGCAAGGTAAAATATAATTGTAGACATATAACTCTAGGCCAAAGAATCATAATAAGTCTCATGAGGAATTGAATTTGTCTCTTATGTGAGTAGTCATTCAAATTTTAGAATGAAACATAGTGCATAAGGCTCTTGAGTCACCACCTTAGAGATATTCCATGAATGTAGAATATTAGGTATTGCTAAGGAACAACTCTTGGGAACTTGTTGATCTTCCACAAGAAGGCTATTAGATGTAAATGGGTTTTCAAGATAAAATACAAAGAAGAAAGTAGCATTGATAAGCATAAAGCCCAACTTGTGGATAAAATCTATGTAAAAAAGAAGGTATTGATTATAAAGAAGAATATTTCTTCATTACAAAGATCAAGAATATCATAATGAATTTTGTAGACACTTAAAATTGTCTTGACTGATATTGCACATTTGAATCTGATTACTAACACCATTTCATCCTAAAATTCATCTCTTTTTTGATTGTTTAATTGAATAATCCTAGTTGTTTAATTAAATGCTTCACTTTTATGTATTAATATGATAATCAGTTTTATTAGGTTAATTCACCCCCTTTCATGCTAATTTTCATCTTATTTAATTGAGTAATGTGAATTATTTAGTTAAATTTCTTATGTCTTCTCATTTAATTGAATAATCCTAATTATTAATTAAACGTCATTTAACCCTCTTTCATTAAATAAGTTAACGATTTAATGAGCATCTTAATTTCACTCATCTTGCACAATTAAAAAATTGTTTTAATTATCTAATTGGCTATTTTCCCTCACCCTCCCAGTTGCAAGGGAATACTCCTCTGAAATATTCCTCCATTTAAATGGGAATATCTTGCAACAAACTTCCTAACAACTTCCTAATTATTATTGTAAATCTGGACCATTCATCATTATGTCTCATATCTGACAAACAATATTTTATTAGCCTAAATTGCCCTAAAAGGCAACCCTGTTTTATGAGGGTGTTGTATTATGATTGTGTATTTCAATGTATTATAAGATTTTATTGCCTCTGGATCTTTGAGTGGTGATACTCCTCTAAGAAGCTTGCTCTACAAGTATATTAAAATCTTTATGATTTTTGAATAATATATTGGGCAACTTTTGAAGTGTGGGGTTTTTCTCCCAAAAGTGTTTTCCCCACGTAAATCATTTTGTTGTAGTATGCATGATATTTGTGTTCATTTTTTTTAATTTTCTGTAACTGTTAAATAACTGTAAAATATTTGCATTATTCTCCTCTCAAGATTGGTGTAGGACGTTGTTCTACTTGTAACATAGATAAAAAGTGTTGCAAAGTATGATCGGTTAAATCTAATAAATATGCATTAATCTAAATCAAACAACAAAGCACGAAAGAATAAACTAAAACAATAATCAAAACAACCTCACCAAATATCTGTAAACTCCTTCAAATTATCTCGATTGTCCTTCTCCATTTTGCCTTCTATAGTATAATTTCCCTCAAAATTTCATAAGTGTGGAAGTATAGCCTTCATGTGTATATGTGATAATAGAAAAATATTAAATATTAACAAGTCTCTTCCAAAAGTATATAGATCTTGGGAGGAGGAATAATGACAAAGGTCAACCAATTTATAGAAAGCTAGTTTTCAAACGATCGACTCAAATTCAAAAGAGAGATCAACGATCGAGATTGATGAATGTCATGCGATGTGAGATTTGTGTCAATTAGAATGTGAGTTAGAAAATTTTGTAGGATAAAGATTAAATTAAATAATAATTTAATCTAGTGTTAAGACTGTTCGAAAATAGACTGAATAAGAGATCAAGATTAAATAAATGATTTAATCTTCAATTGAAAGTCTTTGAAAATAGAAGAATTAGACTTTGAATGAAAAGGATAAAGTTATAACTAAACAACGATCTATTTGAATGCACACATGAATTAATTAATTAAATAAAGATATTTAATTAATAAATATATTCATGCAGGAGAATTAGACTGACTAATCAAGACAGAGAGTCTCTTCACAGAGACGATTAGATATCAAATCCAGAGATAACTAATGGATTTAAATAGATCTCGAGTCAGATGGTGAGTGAATAATTAGTTAAGTGATAGAATAATGTGACATAAATAACTATTTTTATGAATTAAATGTTTATTTAATTCAACATTCGAAACTGAAAAGATTTAATTAAATAAATAATGATTTATTTAATTGACTGTTGAAAAGGTTAATTGAATAATTAAATAATTTGAAAAGAATATTTAATTATAGTTGAAATATGATAAAAGGTACATTAAATAATAAATTATTTAATTCAGAAAGGGAACTAATTAATTAATGACGTAATTAAATAAATAAGATTTATTTAATTAATCCAAGTTGAATAAGGTTCATAATGAATTAATTAAATAGTTAAAGGTTATTTAATTAATAGAAGAAATATGTGTATAGGAAATGATTAAATAATTAACATTATTTAATCATGACCATGGACATTAGAAAATTATGTCAAAAGTGGTACTTGCAAGCCTAGACCAGTTTTCAGTGTCTACAGTTTGCCCCTCTTTGATACAATGTCATTTCGGCTTTTGTGTCAAATAAAATCGTTAAAAACATGCCCCAATCGTGCCCCGGTATGAACTAGGTTAGGGAATGCCCCCTTGAGAAAATTGATGAATTTTTGAAAAAAATCAAAAAATCAGGAAATAGTCTCGATAAGTCAATTTGATGGCCAGAAATGCCATGGAGTTGACGGAATTGAATTTGGATGTGTTAGGGATGTGTACGAGTTGATTGAATATGGAAATTTACGTGGCCAATAGACAAGGTAAGAAGAAATACCACTTTTAACCCTAGGTATAAATAGAAATTAGGGTGAAATTCAAATCATTTGCACCCTATAGATTTGAAGAATTAGAAATTTGCTCTGAGCACCTGGAAAAGATGTCTCCCGTTCCATACGTAGATCATCGTGGTTATCGGATTCAAACCTTCAGATGGCCTATTGATGTGAGACCCTCGGTAAGTACCTTTGAACAAACTCTTAAAATTTTGTTTTGCACGTAGTTTTAGGCATTCAAAGTTAAAATTACAAATGCATCATTTTTAATTCAACGCATATGCGACGCATTTTCTCGCGAAACGACGCATATGCAAAATTACGTCTAGGCATTTTTAGGTCATTTAGGGAATGAAAAAATTTGTGATTTTATGCATCGCATTTGAGTTCTTGCAATGCATATGAGATTAGAATAGTCGCATGTAGTTAGGTGAGACACATTTGTTAAAAATGAATCGCATTTGCATTTAGATAGACAATAAAAATGCACCGCATTTGCAATTAATTTCACACATTTTCCTAATGATGTTTGCTTGGAGTTTTTGTGATGCATTTGCAATATGGAATGCATATGCTTGTTTGTACGATGCATGTATGGTAAGTGCACCGCATTTGAATTTAAGAATGACGCATATGATTTGTGCACCACATTTGTTTTTAAAGCGACACATTTGACTATCAAACTTTTGAGAAAATATATGATGGAAAGATGAAATGGTTTGTTGTCTGACACATGGTTTGAATGCCTTTTGCAGGTTATTTTAGATCCGATCTACACCCAGGAGTTGCAACCAGATACTTTTGAGCTTAGAGATTAGTTACAGAGTGTTGAGACACGATTGCTTTGGAGATTAGGATTACATCACGTATGCACCATGCCCACGATTTAGGCAAACAAAGGTATGATCACTGCCTTATCTAAGAGGTGGCATTCAGAGACTTCCTCGTTTCATTTTCCTACTAGAGAGGTAAATGTCACATTGGAGGATGTTTATAGGATTCTTAGATTGCCTATTAGAGGTGAACGAGTCATGTATGATACACAGAGAGGGTTTAGCGAGATTAGTAGATATTATGTATATGATGATATTAGGAGATTAGGTATAGAGCATTACGAGATTAGATGGAAGGTATTAGTAGATAGATATGAGAGGATTGATTGTATATTATGTATATTGATTGCGAGGATAGTTCTTCCTGACCGTCGAGGTCATGGATTTCCTGTTGGGTGGGGGGAGATGTTAGTTGGGATGCTAGAGAGAGATTTTTTCTATGCCTGGGTTCCTTACTTATTAGCCATGCTTTACTTCCATCTTCATGATATAGCCTATAGATATGCACAGTCGATGAGCTGTGGGACTACTCTTCTCATGGTTTGGGCATGGGAACACATTGTTGTGTTTCATCCTCCTATTATTGTCGAGTGGGGTGACAGATCCCCATATGTTTTCTGATATGCAGGAAGCATCACACAGAGTCATGTTGGAGACACAGGATATTGGAGACATGCATTGGACACATTAGTCCAGTTTACATGGAGACTGTATATGGATTGTGCACAATGGTCTAACAAGGATAGACATTTTCCTTATTGTCGACAGACACAATACCTAATTGGGAGGACTACCTCCAGTGTTCATATTATAGAGAGACACTTGTCGGATCGTGTATTGAGACAGTTCGGTGAGGTTTAGGATGAGCCTAGAGGACAAGCAGAGTTTGCTCGATCATCCAGAGAGGTTCCTTGGTGGGGGCCTATGATACTAGTGGCTACTGCAGAGGCAGACATTCAGGCATTACAGCCTTTACAGTGGGGATGGAGAGGTGGAATAGTGGATCCTGGGACCACTGTTGCTTATGATACATGGTGGGTAGTACATCGTCCTATTCCATATACATATTTGGATCATCCAACACCTATACAAAGACGAAGGACAAGTCTAAGAGGTTGATGCAGAGGCAGGGGTGCTGGTAGGGTTGGAAGAGGAGGTAGAGATGATGGTAGAGGTGGTGGTGGTAGAGGTGGGAGATGATGTCTACGAGGATGGAGAGGTGGTCAGGTAAGTGGATTATCACCTATCTGTGAGGCTGAGGTGAAGGTGGAGGATATACCTATGTTGGATCTCGGGGGTGGAGTAGAGGCACATATTGGAGGAGAGCATGCTACCGAGGAGGCAGTAGCAGAGGAGCATGCAAAGGCTGCGGTTGGCATAGAGGAACATGCAGAGGAGGAGGCTGGGAGAGAGGACATGGATATTGATGTCCTTGGCATACTAGCAGGTTATGGTGAGGAGGATGAGGAGGAGGAGGTACGTATGGGGAGCAAGAGAGAGAGCTCTATGACAGGATAGTAAAGGGGAGGCAGGATGAGGAGGCTCACAGAGACAATGCTATGGAGTCTATGGAGGAGAGGGTGAGAGTGATTACCACAGAGTGGGATGCCATACAGATGGAGAGGGACAATGCTCTTATGGAGAGAGATTAGGCAGTAGCCCGAAGGTAGGAGATAAAGCAAAAAATTACTGAGATCGAATGTCTCTACAATGGTTCATCGTCTGATGGTTTTGCTCATGAGTTAGTCAGGGCAGTGGAGAATGCCTCCTATTACAGGGATCTGTATGAGTCAATGGTGCCTCCTGAGAGATGAGCTCCTAGTTTTTCTGAGACACGTAGCCACAAATCACGGAGCAGGAATCAGACGAGGATACAAAGCACAAAGGGTGTGGTAGGACCATTGAGGACAGGTCCATATGATAGGCCTCCCATCGCACAAAGAGTACCTCAATGATAGTTTCCTCCACATTCACCACATGGGAGTAGCGGAAGTGGCACACATTGACATTTTCATATTTGTAGACATTATACTTTGATCATAGAGCCTACGAGCTCCTTTTTTTATTTATTGATACATCCTGAAATTGTACTGTGACACATTTTATTTTGAGCGATATATATATGATTTTTGGCGGCGTTTCATATGATATGCAATTCTATTTATGATGATGCACTATTTTCCTATATGATTATGTCGTCTATGAGATGTTATTGTTTATCTGATATATACATGTTATGGATGATCATTTCTACATTATGATGTGTTCATGCAGCCTATGATGTTATGTCGATTCTATATGATGATGGATGTATGTAATTTATGATAATGGGATATAATTGTAATGTTTATACATGCAATGCTATCTACATGTGATGCTATATATTGACACTAGTTATGTACATGTAATGTTTTTATTATGTACCTTATGATGATTGAATGTCTATTATGCCATGATTTTCCTAGATATGCAATGGATTATGCCTATTGTTTATACTTGTTTAAAATGTAGCCTAACTATATGATGTACTATATATAGACATATGACAATTTTTACATAATGTTTATGGAATGTATGCATATGCATACTATCTATTTTTTTTGTGTCACAAGACTCTTTCGTTATGCAGGATAGAAGAAATGTTAGCGTGGATAATTCAAAATGTTAGTATGAAACAAGAATGGTTATTTGAAGTACATATAATCTTTGATATTTTTCCATATATATACTAATCTTTTCATTTAATCATCATTGGGTGAGACTGACACAAATGGATAGTACACATCATGATATGAGATAAACCATAGTGTACAAAGTCATCCACTTGCGAAAAACAGACAGTCACAGACAAGGACTGTCTAAACTCATACTAAGGGCACAATTGCTCCAATCTTTTTGTCCAGACAAACCACAGACAACAAACAAATAAAAGATGGGTCATGAGACATCATTGCTCCTCTAAATCCTTCATGGGACATCCTTGAGGAAACTAGTAACATGAATCAAAATCCAAAGTTTAAAAGATAGTTGATAGACAACAGTCAAAGAAAAAGAGTCCAGAGACATCCTTGAGAAATCTAGTAACCGGACTCAAATACAAATCCATAAAAAGATAAGACAAAATAAGATATAAAGTCAAAAATTCAAAAAAAGTATTTTCCAAAACTTGATCTTGTATGATTGTTTGATTTTTGACATAGCCTGATGTGAGGGATGACACATACCATATAAGACGTTGAGTCTGGATTTGACTTTGTGACTATCTGTGTAAGGCATGACGAAGCCTAGTTTAAGAAAGACACGTGTCGTATAAGACGTTTGAGCTTGATGTCATTGATGCGACAAGCTACATGAGGCTATGACAATTGATGATGTCCGTTGTCAAGAAATACATATCTTGCTTAAGACATAAGTTGATCATTATGACAATATGTCTGATTGTGACCTGATGATAGTTTGACTTGTTTTCCTTATTGATGCATGACTTGTTTTGATGCCTTGATTGTTATGATTGTGTGTGTGTTGACTTATGTGGACTTGATACGACGTACCCTAAAATAGTGACATAGTGCGGCCTCATTCGCTCATCGATTGATTCCTTTGCCTATGTTGTACACGCAGAGACCTCGTAGTTCGACTTGACTTTGACTGACATGAATTATTTAACAAATATAAACCTAACTTGATGATAATGTGACATGTGTGATAATGAGTGTGATAAACCCTAATGGACTAGCCTAGTGCGGCCTCAGGGGCTCATCGATTGATGGCCTTGCCTACGTTATACACGACGAGACCTCATAGTTTGACGTGACCAGTGACTTTGACATATAAAAAGAATGAGTAATGATTTTAAGTATGTGATACATGACAAACCTAGACAGACGAACCTAACACCTCGAGGGCATATCGACTGATGGCCTTGCCTACGTCCAGTCAGAGGCAACGTAGTTCGACTATGTCTACGACTGACTTGACACAACTTACTCTGACTCTGTTTTTGAGATTTTTGACATGTTTTTTATATTTTTTGTCTTTTTGGAGCTTTTATATTTTTTTAGGATATTTTATGATGTTTTTGAGCTTTTTTCAGGACTTTTTTAGATGTTGGGATGTTATGTACAAGGTCTAAATGGCACAGATCGATGATTTTCCCCCAGTCAGGAATAAGACCTAAAGGATGGAGTGGGCAGATGGAGTGGACTTTATGTCAATCATTCCAAGTAATGGATAAGACAACCATTTATTATGAGTGATGGTGAAAAGTCTAATTGGAATGATGGTAGACGAAGGAGCGAAGTCGACTACACTTGGCGTTTGTTTGCCCAGTTTTCACCATGGTACTTATCCATAGCGCCACCGAAGTGGTTTTCACTATTGGACGAATTATTTCTGTTTACTATTTTATTGATTTTTCAATTTTTTGGGTGTTACAAAGATGCCTATTTGTCAGGTTTTCATCAAGGTAACAATTTTTTTGTTTTTTCTGATTAAGACATGGTTCTCAGAAGCTAAGCATAGAATCTCTTTAGATGAAGGATATTGATCAGTGAAAAAAGTGGTTCTCCTTCAGGGGTAGAGAGTTGATATACTCCTGATCCAAAAGCTTATGTAACAATATAAGGCCCTAACCAGTTAGGTTCAAACTTGCCTAGCTTTTCTCGTTCAGCTTGATTCTTCAGGTTCTCCATTAAAACCAAGTCACCAATGTCAAAGTGTCAATTTATAACTTTCCTATTATAGTTGTGATGAAGATGGTTTTGATATGCTTGCAAATTATCTAGAGCCTTTTATCTTCATTCATCTAGGAATTCTAACTCATGCAATCCAAATACACGATACTCTTCATCATCAATATGACCTTTCAAGGATACCCTTAGGGAAGGAATTTCAACCTCAATAGGTAAGATAGCTTCAGAACTGAATACTAGATAATATGGAGTGGTGCCAATGGGAGTATGGATGCTTGTGCCATAGGCCCATAAGGTAGGATTAAGTTGTAAATGCCAGTTACGACCAGCGTCATTGACAGTCTTTTTCAGAATTTTGATAATGGTTTTATTAAATGCCTCAGCTTGGTCATTACCTTGTGGGTAATATGCAGTGGAAAAATGGTTTTGGATATGGAATTCCTCACAGAGATAGCAGACTTCTTGGTTTTTTAATGGACGACCATTTTTTGTGATGATGGATTGAGGTACACCATACCGATATATTATGGAGTTTAGGATAAACTTGGATATTTGTGTGTCAGTGATATAGGTCATAAGAATAGCTTCAATCCACTTGGTGAAGTATTCAATGGCAATTATGATGAACTTATGGCCATTAGAAGATGGAGGGTGTATCTTACCTATGAGGTCAAGTCCCCATTGGGAAAAGGGCCATGGTGAAGTAATCAGACAGAGCTCCTATGCTAGTGCGTGTATCAAATCTCTGTGTATCTGACACTGTCGACATTTCTTGACAAAGATATATGAGTCCTTTTCCATAGTAGGCCAATAATAACCTAATCTCATAATTTTGTGGGCTAAGGTAGGATTGCTAGAATGGGATCCACAGATACCTTCATGTACCGCACATAAACTTGCTTGTGCTTCTTCAGCATCAAGACATCTCATCAAGGTGTTATCTAAGGTACGTCTATACAGGGTATCTCTGATGATGGTGTATTTGGTAGACCTGCGGATAAAGGTTCTACGCTAGTTGTTTGATAGGTCTAAAGGTAGGATTTGGGCATTTAGATAGTCGTATATGTCCTTGTACCAAGGGGAAGTAGGACCAACAATCATACACACCATCGTAGAATCTGTAGACACATAAAAATGACCAAGACCTGTAAGCACTATTTTACCACTTTTCGTCATGACATGATTATAACATTTTAATTTTGTTTCTAACCCACATTCAACTATTAATTAAATAATTTATAATTATTTAATTAATTCATAATCTCTCATTCTTCATGATTATTAAATAAATAAATCTTATTTATTTATCTAATATATCCCTAATTATCAAAGTATTCTTGCAATTAAATAAAATCTCATTTATTTAATTAATCCTTATCATTAATATCCTCCTGATTATTAAATTAATATATTTTAATATATCTATTTAATATGTCACTAATTCCTAAATCCTCTCTTAATTAAATAAATTCATTAATTTATTTAATTAATTAAATACTTCTTCTAAATTAAATCATTATTTTTAATTATTTAATTAAGGCATGTGACACTTTTATATTTTTAAATAAAACAAATCATTTAAAAATATCTCACATACTTAACTCATTCTTCATTTAGTAATTAATTTCAAAAATCAATTACTGCTTATCTCACAAAATCCCTATTTTGAATTAATTTAATTCAAAATGGAATTATTCTTCTACAAATCAAGTAATTTCCAAAATTATTGATTTTCTAAAATCTCATCCTCTTGTCTTCTGATTTTTACTAATTTCATCTCCACTATCACATTCAG
This sequence comes from Sequoiadendron giganteum, assembly GCA_007115665.2. Lineage (NCBI taxonomy): Eukaryota > Viridiplantae > Streptophyta > Pinopsida > Cupressales > Cupressaceae > Sequoiadendron > Sequoiadendron giganteum. The sequence goes on along the minus strand of CM021109.1, from coordinate 614,422,252 downwards.
TCTTGATTTAATTCATTTAATTAAATCTTATTTACACATATGGGTATTTTTCCCTAACCCTAATTGAGAGTTGCCTTATTGAATCTTGACCTTTGATTCTAGGGCATTCCTTAAAGCTCTCATCTTGTCCATCCATTCAAGATTGCATTTTCTATAAAATGACAATCTTGATCTCATTTTGGGATCCAATCATTGCTTAAGTTATTCTTACTATAGGCATTTCACTTCATATCTTAGGCCTTTATGTTAATCATTGCTTGCATATTAGGATCTATATTCTAGTTGCATAGTTATATAGACCTCATAGAGAACCACACCATTGAGTTGGGTGGTCAATCTTTTACATCCAATGCAGATCATACCATACACAAGAACCCACTGCAAGATCATGGTAAAGCTTTCTCGTCTGGCACAAAGCATACAAACAATCAAGCCAACCACATTTGTCTGACCTATAATACTACTTGTCCTACATACAGTTATCCCGATGGCACTATTATTAACAATCTTCGTGTTGCTAATGAAGATGAATATGTTAATACCATCAACATTAAAAGAGCCCCAGAATGCAATGTGACTATGCATAAAGGCAAGGTCACCATCCCAAGTCCTTCGGCATGTCAACCAAAAATCACCATACCTGGTCCGTCCACCAGACAGTCTAATCCAAAACCGGAGTTCAACATCGTTGAGCAGTTAAATAAAACACCTGCCCAAATATCCATTCTTGAACTACTACGTATTTCACCCACGCATAAGGCCATCCTCGATAAAGTACTGCAAGAGTCATCCGTCCCAACCAATATCGATGTCAACCACTTTGAGACTACGGTCGGATACTTGAATTCACCTCACCACATCACCTTTTCAGACAACGACTACTCCTCACCCAAACCATCACATAACGATTCCCTCCACATTGAAGTCTTTGTCCACAAGCATAAGGTTAGACGAGTTCTAGTAGATGGCGGAGCAGGATTGAACATCTGCTCTCTGAAATTGGTCAAATCTCTAGGTTTCTCTTAGGCATGTGTAGATGCTAGCAAAAGCATCATCATCAAAGCATACGATGATGAAGAACGCGCTTCTAAAGGTGTTATTATAATTCCACCCCGAGTAGGACCGGTCATCATAGATACCACATGCCAGGTCTTGGATCGTGACATACACTATAACATATTACTTGGTTGCCCTTGCATTCATGCTCTAAAGGCTATTCCATCCATGTACCACCAATGCCTCAAATTCCCTTTCGATGGAATTGAGATCACTATCCCAGGAGATCCTGATCCATTCCAATACTGCACCAACCTGCGATCCACTGCTAAGCACTAGGTACCCATCAATCGGGAAGCTTCATCTTCCACCTCATCCAAATACGTTGACCCATCAACACTCACAAAATCATCCATTCCATCACCTTCTACCACACCATCTTCATCGACGTCCATCCCAAGTAAAGACTTTTAGATCTAGGACCTTGGTTGTGGAGAGTTCAAATTGAACACGGCTTACTGTATCACTACAATACCGAAGCCACCTAAAGTCTATGGTAGACCATGTTTTGCAATTGAGCCCAAAGTAACTTTCAACGTTCCACCAAAAAGTGTTTTTACACGGTGGGGCGATATGGGTAATGAAGTCATTATTGACATGGATAATTGGATCTACAAAGACCCAATAGAGTTATCTCCACTACCGCTACATCTCTATGGCAAAGGATATGATATATGCAAAGCCCAAGGTTTTGATGGCACAAGCGGCCTTGGAAAGAATAGCAATGGAAGAAGGGAACCTATTATCATAATGGCAAGACCAAGATACATAGGGCTAGGGTTCGACAAACTCGGAACTGACGATCAATGTATCTATGAATTTTCAAGTAAGGACATAACGACAACGGAAAGTGTCGAGACAAGCGAAGAATTCCTAACCAAAATGGACTCAAATGAATGGGAATGGGGATCTGACAAAACCATCAATGACTATGACATTGATGAACTATTCTTAGAACCTGGCCAACCTTCCTTTGAAGAACGATTCTGCCAACAATATAACATTGACCCTATTGACTGACATTCTAAAGACAAGAAATGGGTAAGCATTCCTTGGAATCCAGAAGAACACAAAGTGTCATCGGCAATACCTGAATCATCCCACCCCATTCCTGAACCCACCCATGATCCTGACCTATTTGAGCCCATTATTCATACTTCTGAAATGCCTACCACTAGTCACGATGTTCATAATTTCATCCCATATTATGATTTTGAATTTGATTCATCTGACTCGGAGTATGGACCATCCATTGCATTAGACATGGAAGTGGAATTTGATAAATTTTCCTTTACACTTGAGGCATCAATTTGCACACTTTCTGCATCTTCCCCATCCTTTACCAACACTGGCGATGGAATCCCCCTTGTGTACCCACAACTAATCGACTGGGACCAACAAGATCCACCAGTGATGGACATATTTCAGAATGATGAGGCAATTGCAGAATTCATGGGACTAAGAGAAGGTATTCCATGGGGGGACCACAAAACAGGGTTCTCCACTGATCTCGATTGTGCAGCATACTTCGGGGAGACTGTGCGATTCTCCAGTTGCAAAAAATACAAAAAATAAAAAAGAAATAGAAATGCCTTTAGGTGAAAACCGCAAGGCACCTTCTGGAAATAAAATAGTAAAAACAAAGGATGCATCTGAAGGTGAAAACCTCTCTAAGGCACCTAAGGATGGAGGATTGGACTTTCTCCCCGTAACACAGGAAAAATCAGCCATGCTCATTGAAGACACAACATAAGTTAACATAGCCACACCAGAGAATCCCAAAATGATTCTCTTGGCCGCATCATTGTTAGATGAAGAAAAACCTGAATTTACACAATTCTTCACAGATAGGAAAGTTAAATTTGCATGGTCATATGCTGACATGCCAGGCCTGGATCCCGAATTGGTTCTACATCATCTTCCTTTAATCCAAGGAATCAAGTCGGTTAAACAAAAACTGCGCAAGATGCATCCACAGATTGCATTACTTGTCAAGGCTAAACTAAAGAAGCTACTGGATGCTGAATTCATAAGGTCAATAGACTATGCTGATTGGATATCCAATATTGTTCTTGTTACAAAGCCAAATGGACAAATCCGTATCTGCACGGATTTTAGAGATTTGAATAAGGCTTGCCCAAAGGATGACTTCCCCTTACCAAACATAGACATGATTGTTGACCTCACGATAGGATATGAGATGCTATCTCTCATGGATGGTTTCTCCGGCTACAACCAAATTAGAATTGCAACAGAGGATCGACATAAAACAACATTCACTTGTCCTTGGGGAACATACTGTTGGAATGTCATGCCTTTTGGCCTAAAGAATGCAGGCGCTACATATCAAAGGGCTATGACAACAATCTTCCATGACATGATGCATATTCTAATGGAAGATTATGTGGATGACCTATTAGCAAAATATTTGAAAAGAAAAGATCATTTCAAAGTCCTAGACAAAATCTTTAGACGGCTTGAGGATTACAAGGTTAGATTGAACCCAAAGAAATGTGTTTTTGGAGTCACTTCAGGCAAGCTGCTCGGATACATAGTTTCAAGACAAGGTATTGAGGTTGACCCAGCAAAGGCAAAAGCAATTCTGGACATGCCTCCACCAAAGGGAATCAGTGAGTTGCGCACACTTCAGGGCAGATTGCAGTCTATTCGCTATTTCATTACACAGTTGGCGAACAAGTGTCAACCATTCCAATATCTACTACGCAAAAGCATTCCTTTTGTATGGACAAATAAGTGCAACATATCCTTTGACCAAATAAAAGAATATCTGTTGATGCCACCTATTGAGGGCAAACCTTTAATCTTGTATGTCTCCGCAAAAACAAAAGCATTGGGGGCATTATTGGCGCAAAATGACCATGAAGAGAAAGAAAGAGCCATATATTATATCAGATGCACACTAATTGGATATGAGCTTAATTACACAACCATTGAAAGGGCATGCCTTGTAGTTGTTTTCACGGCACAAAAAATTAGACACTATATGCTAAGCCATCAAACACATTTAGTGGCAACGATTGATCCATTAAAATATCTTCTGAGTCGAGCAGCATTGACAGGTCATTTGGAAAAATGGGTCATGATATTAAGTGAATATGACATACAGTATGTGGAGCACAAGGCTATAAAAGGTCAAGTCATAGCAGATCAATTGGTTGATGCACCAATCCAGGCCACTCATCCTCTGATAACTAATTTTTTGGATGAGTCTATTTTTCACACAGAACCAGCTCTACCATGGAAATTATACTTTGATGGATCCCACACTGGTCACGGCTCAGGAGATAGCATATTATTTATCACACCATAAGGGGATTCAATTCCTAAATCAGTTCGGATTGCTTTCCCTTGTACAAATAATATTGCGAAATACAAGGCATTGGTCACAGGTCTCAAGATAGCAATCAAATGGAAAATTCAGACATTTCTCGTATTCAGAGATTCTCAATTGGTCATCAATCAAGTGAATGATGACTATGACACAAAAGATGAGAAGTTGCTTCCCTACAAAAGAATGGTGGATAGTTTCTTGATGTATTTCAAAATGATTACATTTGAAAAAATCCTGAGGACATAAAATAAAGCAGCCAATGCAATGGCTACCATTGGATCTCTTCTAGACATCCCTAAGAATGTGTCATAATTTGAATTCTTAGTGGAACAGTTGTTGATGCCTGCATACGATATTCCAGAGTCCAAAATGGTGTGCGAGATTGTTGGTCCTGGTTCGCCTTGGTATCAAGACATATATGACTATCTTAAATCCCAAACCCTCCCACCCAACCTGTTTAACAACCAAAGAAAATCCTTTGTCCAAAAAGCGGCTAGACATACCATCATCAATGACACCTTATATCGTCATGGCTTTGATAACACCCTTCTTCGATGTCTTGACACTGATGAAGCCCAAATGAATTTATAAGAAGTACATGAGGGTATATGTGGATCTCATTCGAGTGGTCCAACCTTAGCTAGGAAAGTCACCAGACTGGGATACTATTGGTCGACATTGGAAAAAGATGCTCTTCAGTTTGTCAAAACATGTCAGAAATGCCAAGTGCATAGTGACCGAATTCATGCACCTGCACAGGAATTAAGACCGATAACTTCTCCATGGCCTTTTGCACAATGGGGACTCGACCTCGTGGGTAAGATCCATCCATCCTCTTCTAATGGCCATAAATTCATAATCACCGCCACTGAGTATTTTACTAAGTGGATTGAAGTCGTCCCTCTCACTTACATCACCGGTAAACAAATATCCAAGTTTATTCTGAATTACATCATCTTCTGGTATGGTGTCCCACAATCCATCATCACAGATAATGGAATTCCACTCAAAAATCAGGACGTTCATGAACTCTGTGAGCGATTCCACATCCAACATCATTTTTCCACTCTATACTACCCACAAGGTAACGACCAAGCTGAGGCGTCCAACAAAACAATTCTTCGCATTCTAAAGAATACCGTCAACGACACTGGCCGAGATTGGCACCTACAACTCAATCCTTCTTTATGGGCCTATCATACCAGCATCCGTACCCCCACTGGAGCCACTCCATTTTCCCTGGTCTATGGATCTGAGGCCATATTACCCATCGAGGTCAAAATTCCTTCTCTCTGAGTCTCTTTGAAAGGAATGATTGATGATGAAGAGTACAGACATACTCGTCTCCATGAGCTAGAAATGCTACAAGAAAGATGGCAAAATTCCTTAAATCATCTACAAGCATATCAAAATCATCTCTACCGAAGTTATAACAAAAGAGTCATGGTGCGAAAGTTTGAAATCAGTGACTTGGTTCTCATGCAGAACCCTAGAAATCAGGCGGACCGTGAAAAGCCTGGTAAGTTTGAGGCTAATTGGCTTGGTCCTTATATCATTACTGTCACATTTGGTTCCATAGCTTATCAGTTGGTCACACCTGACAAAACCCATCAACAGTTTACACCTGAGAAAGTTCTACACATAGCATCAGAGAGCTTGGCTGAAAACCTACAAAATACAAAAAAATTGAAAAATAGAAAAAAATCGTCCCTTGATGAAAACCTGGCAAATAGGCATCTTGGTGACACCAAAAAAGTTGAAAAATGAAAAAAATAGTAAAAAGAGAGGAATTCATCCAATAGTGAAAACCTGGCAAACAAGCACTTTGGATAAGTACCATGGTGAAAACCTAACAAATAGGCGCCATCCATAGTCGATCATTGCTTCACCATCTACTGTTACTCAAATCGACCTTTACCCATTTGTCATAATCACAAAGGCCTCACACATTCACGACATTCGTCCTAAGTCCTGTCAATTCCGACCATGGTTAGCATTTGGTTGACATCATCCCTTGCATATCTTGGCCTTTTGTCTACTTATCTCCATATCATTAGACTCGGATAATCCTTGCTTTGTCTAGGGGCAAGAACTTTATCATGTAATTACAGTGGGTACCGCACATGATCCTACATTCTTAAAAACTCCTGAAAAAATCCTAAAAATCTGAAAAAGTCCTAAAAAAATCATAAAAATCTGAAAAAGTCCTGAAAAAATCATAAAAAATCTAAAAAAGTCCTGAAAAAAGACCTAAAAATCAGAAAGCGTCCTGAGAAAATACAAAAACATCCAAATCAATGTCAAAATCCCAAAATCAGAATCAAAGTCAATCTCAATCTGATCAATTCAATCGATCACGTTATTCAATCTTCGTCCTTGTCAGAACTACCTTGTCTCTGCGCATTTGCTACGTAGGCAAGATTTATCTCTGAATCCCCGAGACATTAGGTCAGTCCTTCTAGGTTTGTCACAAAATAAATCATGATTCAAAATTTTGTCCTTTGGACAATGTCATTGATCGTGTCAAACTACAAGGTCTCTGAGTGCACGACGTAGGCAAGGCCATCAATCGATGGACCCCCGAGGCCGCACTAGGTCAGTCCATTAGGGTTCATGGAAATGCACATTCACACATGGAAAACTATCTTCGAATCAAGCAAATCTTTTGTCCAACTTGAACTATCAGTCTATCAGAAATCTGTTCCGTCAAACACTTTCAATCAATTCAGTATGTCAACAATGGCATGTAATCAAAATCATATCAAGGTAATTTATCATGGCAAAACTTTGGGTTCTTCTTCAGATGTGTCCTTCTAAAAAGAAACTCTCATCACTTCTTTATGCTTTTGGATGTGTCCTTCCTAAGCATCACCATCATCATCTGGTATTTTGATGGATTCTCCTAACTCCGAGAATCGATCTCCTGGCTATCAACATCATTCAAGATGTGTCCTTCCTGAATTTGATATCGCTCGACATTTGACAACCCCCGACATTAAAAACAATTCCCAAACACTTGGCAAACTTTTTTCTGCCTTTTGATGATTATCATGATATTAGTTCCTTATGTCCTAGGAACCACAACATATCAGGATGATTATCCTTGTCTGCTAATTAGTCTACTATTAGTTTCTCCAGGATGTCCTGACTTAAGGATTTAGAGAAGCAACGACGTAGTATGATGATTTTACTATTTGTTTTTACTATCATGTGACTAGTTTCTCAAGGATGTCCTATCATCAGGATTTAGAGAAACAATGACGTCTCATGATTAGTTTGGTTTTTTTGGCAATTGGTCATGATAAAGTGACTATGGGCAATTGTGTTCCTTGCATGAGTCATGATCATCCTTTGTCTGTGACTGTTGATCTACGTGATGATTCGACCTTGCACACTATTGATCTATGTCATGTCATAGTGTTTGTTGACCATCAGGACATTTTCGCCCAATGATGATTAAAAAGAAACAACTAGAATAGCACTAGGCAAAGCTTTTGAAGGATTGTTAATTTCCGCACTAACATACATATCTTTCTTTGCACTAACATCGCTCTTCGCCTTCATTTCTCTCATCCTCTGATGATATCTTGTGACATACACAAACAAGGTTGCATACATAATTGCATGAGCATTTCATATTCACATCAACATATATCAAATACCATAATTCACATTGCATAACCGCTATCATTTACATCCATTCATAAGACCATCATTTGCATCAACATATAAGCATCATAAAGAAACATTTGCATTAACATATCATAATCACATCATCATCGCATTAATGCATACATAACCACATCTATAATTGCATTCATAAACATAAACATAATACCCATACATCTCATAAGCATCATAAAAGCATCACATAAGCTTCTCATAAAATATTAGAATACCATAACACAACATCATATAGGCCACATCGAAACTGCATCGCATATATATAAATCTCAGAAATAATGTCATGTCACAGGATAGAGTCGTATAACATCCCAAAAATGGAGCTCGCAGGCTCGAATATCAAAGCATACAAATGTCTAAACAAGAAAGTCTTAGGATGGTCCTCCTCCATCTCGCGGAGGTGAACTGGGAGGTGACTGCGGTTGAGTCATAAGGTGAGCAGTGAACTAAATGGGTGTCCTCTCCTGCATCTGACTCTATGATCTTGAGGGATCGGTAATGGGAGGCTGACTCTGCTCTGTCTGTTGCCCTGAAGACACTGACCTGTGGACGTGCTCTGACCTATGACCATGCTCTGACCTGTGATTGTGCCCTGATGAATGCTTGTGGGAACTATGAGATTTGTGGCCTGATGACTACCCTGATGTAGTAGATCCTCTAGCACTGGTGTGACTACTACTATGTGACCTGTTGCTGTGTGTCTGGCTGCCACTACCTATCCTGCAGTAGGATCGGGACAACCTTGCATCCCGTCTATCAGGAGGAACTGCTTGCTCATATAGTGCCCTATACCAGCCCCTACTCTCTTCCATCCTGGTTAACTCCCGAGCCATATCCCCTATTGACCCAAAGCATAACTCTGCAAACTCTGAAACCCACCGCTCTGACTCCTGTCGCTGAATGACGGCTTGATCCCTCTCAACCTGGGTGACCTCTAACTCTGCTGCTAGGACCTTGTTCTAAGACAAGGCTACATCTAGTCTACTCTGAAGATCAGTGATCCTTTGGTCAATCGTGGCATCCGTGGGCAAAATGGGTGATCTGTCACCCTCATCATCTCCGGAGATCATGCGCCACCACAACCACCTCCTCCTCAAACACCACCTCCACCTCCTCCTCATCTCCTCTGACCTCATCGGCCCTCACCTCTGGCTCTCTCTCCTCCCCCTCCTCCCGAATGGGTGATAATGGTACACCACCCACTCTCTGCCTCACTCTCTTGGGCTGCCTTCGCCCACGGTCATCTCTCCTCCTCCTGGCACCCCTGCCATCTCCCCCACCTCCTCCATCTCCTCCACCTCTATCATCGCCTCCACCTCCTCCACCTCCCCCACCTCCTTTGTCTCCCCCATCTCGACCTCCAGCCCTGCCTCTATCTCTGCCCCTGGCACCTCTACCATCTCTCCCTCCGTCTTTGCCACCCCACCCTCTCCTCGGAATCCGTGGAATGACTGATCTGTGATCTATCGACGATGGACCATCCATATCTGTCAATGGGATTGGCCTGTGAACCTACCACCAGGTGTCAAACTTGGTAGACGTCCCTGGATCTGCTGGACCCCCTCTCCATGCCCACTGAACTGCCACTAGATTGTCAACCTGCTGCTCTGCCACTGTGACTAATATGGGTAGCCCCCACATGGTCTCTCTGAAAGACCTTACATACTCTGTCATGCCTAGTGGCACAATCTGTTGCTCCCTAAACTGCCGTAGTACCCACTGGGGCAGGTACATCTCAATAATCCGCTATGTCTATACCATGCGGCCAATCAAGTATCAGAACTGTCTGCAAAATGATAGGTGGTCATCCTCATCTGACCACTGAGCACAGTATCTATAGGGTCTCTAAACAAAGTTGATCATCGTATCTATCAGATGACGCCAGTACTCGGTGTCTCCAACACGAGTCTGGCTAACTGATCCTGCATACAGATAAACATATGGCATCCCATCACCCAACTGCTGCATCTGTACTGGCAATTGAAAAATGGGAATGCGCTCCCATACCCAAATCATGAGTAAGGTGGTCCCACAACTAATACTGTGACCCTGATGGTAAACTACCTCATGCAACTGATGGTATAACATGGCCAACAAGCAGGGCCCCCAAGCGAAAACAGTCCTTTGTAGACGCATCCGAACTAGAACATCCCCCCATCCAATGGGAAATCTATGACCACGAAGATCGGGGATCAGTAATCCGGCAATCAAGGTCATGAGCATGGCATCAAACTTGGGAAATCGGTCAGCCACAACATCCTAGCCAATCTCATAACCGTCCAGAGCCAATTGTGCACCATCGAAACCCTCATACCTCTTTGTTAAGACCTTTCGCCCTCGGTGTGGATCATAGACCACCCTCTCTCCACTGATCAGAATGCAGAGAATGCGGTAAACATCCTCCAAAGTCACAGTCACCTCTCCAGTAGGCAAGTGGAACGAGCAGGTCTCTGAATGCCACCTCTCGCAAAGAGCTGCTAGCAAACCTCTGTTTGCCCGAATAACGGGCATGTAAGTAACATGGTATAGGCCTAGGGCCATCAACCGTTGCCTCTGTATATCGCTGAGATGATCTCAGAAAGCATAGGTAGCTGGTCGGAACTCTCATGTATAAATGGGCACCAGTTGACTCTGCACAAGGAAAGGCCAAGGATTAGAACATATTGAGAAGCATTATGGAAATTTTAGTACTATTGGCAAGTCATGGGTACATAAAGGTTAATCTCAGCACAAGGTCAACAAAAGTCAACTCTGGTCAACTTCAATTGCGTCGCATTGACTGCAAATGCATCAGAATTTTTCAATTGCAGCTCTGCACAAGACAAATGCGGTGCAATATGTCAAATGCATCGTTTTGACTAGCAACTGTGCGATCTAACAATGAATGCGTCGTTATGCTTGCCAATTGCGTCACAAATGTTTAAATGTGTCACAACCTTATCAAATGCGTCGCAAATTTTTCGAATGCGTCGCAAATCTGTCAATTACGTCACAAAAAGGTGATTGCGTCATTCACCCTCGCAGATGTGCAATCACACAAAAAACCTAGTCTACCCATTGCACTTGCGTCACGACGCAATCAAATGCAGCGAACGCGAAGACGTTTGTGGCTTTTGTGACAGCATTTGCGTCGCACCGCAATTGTTTTCCCCCCATTAAACCCTAAAAAATGCAATAAATTTAAAATTTGACAAGTTGGATAGGGTACTTATCGGTGCCCTTGCGCCCTCGGGTCGTCGGAATGTGCGCATGCGATATCCACGGTGTGTAGTCGTAGGGATCACCATCGTCTCTCAGAGCTCTGGTTTCTAAAATATTCTATATGCAAATGAGAAAATGACATTTGGATTGACCTTTTCAACCTATTTATAGGCTGAAAATTAGGGTTTTGACCTAGTAGGTCCTACTAGAGGCTCATTTGACCACCTTTGACCGACATTTTGACTACTTTAATGTTCTCCGTTTCTAAATCGGATCACGCCATCACTTTTCTTGTCATTAATTTGACTATTTGGGATATTTTCCAAAAAATTTCGAGGGGCATAGGCACTCCGTACCTCCGCTGGGGCATATTCTGGACTTGTTTTCTTTGCCACAATGTGACAAGCTGCATTATGACAAAGAGGGGCAAATGTAGACACATAAAAATGACCAAGACCTGCAAGCACTATTTTACCACTTTTCGTCATGACATGATTATAATATTTTAATTTTGTTTCTAACCCACATTCAACTATTAATTAAATAGTTTATAATTATTTAATTAATTCATAATCTCTCATTCTTCATGATTATTAAATAAATAAATCTTATTTATTTATCTAATATATCCCTAATTATCAAAGTCTTCTTGCAATTAAATAAAATCTCATTTATTTAATTAATCATTATCATTAATGTCCTCCTAATTATTAAATTAATATATTTTAATATATCTATTTAATATGTCACTAATTCCTAAATCCTCTCTTAATTAAATAAATTCATTAATTTATTTAATTAATTAAATACTTCTTCTAAATTAAATCATTATTTTTAATTATTTAATTAAGGCATGTGACACTTTTATATTTTTAAATAAAACAAATCATTTAAAAATATCTCACATACTTAACTCATTCTTCATTTAGTAATTAATTTCAAAAATCAATTACTGCTTATCTCACAAAATCCCTATTTTGAATTAATTTAATTCAAAATGGAATTATTCTTCTACAAATCAAGTAATTTCCAAAATTATTGATTTTCTAAAATCTCATCCTCTTGTCTTCTGATTTTTACTAATTTCATCTCCACTGTCACATTCAATCTTGATTTAATTCATTTAATTAAATCTTATTTACACATATGGGTATTTTGCCCTAACCCTAATTGAGAGTTGCCTTATTGAATCTTGACATTTGATTCTAGGGCATTCCTTAAAGCTCTCATCTTGTCCGTCTGTTCAAGATTGCATTTTCTATAAAATGACAATCTTGATCTCATTTTGGGATCCGATCATTGCTTAAGTTATTCTTACTATAGGCATTTCACTTCATATCTTAGGCCTTTATGTTAATCATTGCTTGCATATTAGGATCTATATTCTAGTTGCATAGTTATATACATTTCCATAAATCCTTCAAAGGCTTAGCTAGGGCTAGACAAATAGTAACTTGCTCACAAAACCTGAGGGCATCATACTATTACATCAAGCTTGAGAAGGTACAATAGAAGTCAGACATGGAGCATTAGGAATGGGTGAGATCCTTCTTGTTATTAAATTCCTTTATATACTTCCAATGCATTCTATTGTATAATGTTTTCATCAACTTGCAGGTACAACTAAGCAATTGTTGATGTTTTTAGGAATTTAACGTTATTACAAAATCGGGGACATCATAGGCAAGAACCAAAAGTTGTTCAACCAAAAACTCAAATTTAGGCACGTTGCTAGGAATATCCAATAAGGAACCCACAATTGCCATAGCATATGCTGCCCTGTTCTGAATGCGTGGTATTTGTTGAAAGGTGATGTCATCAAATTACTTCTTGAAATTGTCGGCCATGCTCTTGTAGGGGGAAAGTTTCTCATCTTTCGTTTTGTATTCATCATTGACTTGCCAGACTACTAGCTGAGAATCTCCATAAACATGTAAACTCTTGATCTTCCATTGGGCTACCATTCTTAGTCCTGCCACTAAGGCTTCATATTCTGCTATGTTGTTGATACAAGGGAAAGCAATCCTGAATGATTTAGGAATAGTATCGCCTTGAGGTGTAACAAATAGTATGCCTGCTCCTGAACCATGATTAGTATATGACCTATCAAAGTATAATTTCCATTTGGTTTTACTGTCAACTTTGAAGATAAACTCATTAGGAAAATTTTCCATAAAGGATGGTATGCCTTAATTGGTGCATCTTCTAATTGATCTGCAATTACTCTCCCTTTTATAGCTTCCCTTTCCACATACTAGATGCCATATTCACTAAGTATCATCTCCCATTTAGCCAATCGGCATGTTAATGTTGCTTTACTTAGGAGATATTTTAGAGCATCTATCTTTGTGACCAGCATGGTTTGGCAGTTTAGCATATAGTGCCTAAGTTTTGGAGTAGCAAAGACTACCACAAGACAGGCACATTCTATGTTACTGTAGTTTAGTTCATATCCCACCAAAGTACGACTGATGTAGTACACTGCCCTTTCATGACCTTGATCATCATTTTATGTGAGTAGGGCTCCTAATGTTGACTAGGTTGCTGAAATGTAAAGTATCAAAGTTCTGTCATCTACAGATGGCATCAAAACAAGTGGAGAAAGTAGATAATCCTTGATCTTTTGGAAAGCTTCTTGGCATTTGGGTGTCCATACAAACGGTGCTCCCTTTAAGAGCAAATGTTGAAATGGATGTATTTTGTCTGCTAATTGTACTATGAAGCGTCTCATAGACTGTAATCTCCCTTGTAGTGTTATTAGCTGACTAATGCTAGCTAGTGGAGGCATATCCACTATAGCTTTTACTTTCGTGGGGTCCACTTCAATGCCTCTTCTAGAAATGATGTATCCTAGAATTTTTCCTGATTTAATGCCAAAGACACTTTTTTGGATTTAGTCTGACTTTGTAATTTTCTAGTCTTTGGAATATCTTGTCTAAGACCTTCAAATGATCTACTCTTGTTAATGATTTGGCTCTTATATCATTGACATAGTATTCCATGAGAATATGTACAAGGTCATTGAAAATAGTCGTCATTGCACATTGATATGTAGCTCCATCATTTTTGAGCCCAAAAGGCATAACATTCAAGCAGTATGTTCCCCATGGACATGTGAAATTTGTCTTGTGTTGGTCTTCAACTGTGATTTTGATTTGATTATACCCAAAGAAACCATCCATTAAGGATAGCATCTCATATCCTGTTGTAAGGTCTACTATCATGTCAATGTTTGGCAAAGGGAAGTCATCCTTAGGACATTCCTTATTGATATCTCTAAATTTTGTACAAATCTGGATGCCCCCAGATGGTTTGGTCATTGGTACAAGATTTTATATCCACTCTGTATAGTCTATGGTTTGGATAAATTCAGAATCCAATAGTTTCTTAAGTTTAGCTTTGACTAGTAGAGCGATTGGTGGATGCATCTTTCTTAGCTTCTGCTTGATGGGCTTAATACCTGGTTGTAATGATAGATGGTTCAATATAAGGTCTGGATCTAGCCCAGGCATGTCAGCATATGACCATGCAAATTTTATCTATCTCTTTGTGAAGAAGTCCTGAAACTCTTGTTGCTATGTCTCTATCAAAGATGCTGCAAAATATATTACCTAAGGGTTTTCTTCTGTGTTTATGTTGATCTCGACAGACTCTTCTACTAACATTGGTGATAATTTTTGAGAAACTAGGAGAATATTCAAACCTCCATCCTTGGGTGCCTCAAGAGGTTTTCGCCCTTAGATATGTCCTTTATTTTTACTATTTCTTTGTCCAAAGGCACCTTTTTGTTTTCACCTAGGGACTTGCCATTTTCTTCATTTTCATTGTTTTTATTTTTATTTTCATTTTTGTGATTGGAGGTGTAAACAGACTCTCCAAAATATGCCTTATCATCCAAGTCTATGGTAAATCCAACTTTATGATCCCCTCTAGATTTTCCTTCTCGAAGTCCCATGAACTTAGCTATCACTTGTCATTCTCGAATATGTCTAAGATGGGTGTACCTTGTTGATCCCAATTGATAAGTTGGGGATATACGAGGGGCATGTCATCATCGGAGTTATCAAATGTGGAGGCTAAAAGGGTGAATATAGAGTGGTTAACATGGTCACATAATTTTTGGACTAACTCCTTTTTGTTCTTTTTTCGAGGGATAGGTAAACTTGGTTGTGGTACAAGTGCAAGGGCTAGGTCATCAGAAGATGGTTTGTTAGGTGCCCAGGATTTGTGATCAAGGGTTTCCCAATAATAAAGTTTAAGCCATTCTTCTTTAGACAAGGACTTCTTAGGATGGGGGCTAGATGGAGTTGGTATGGGTTGTAGCATTTTATCAAGTTCACCAAATAGATTATCTAGGTCCATCATGCTGGTAGAGAATAGGGAATCCCATTCGTAGTCACTTGAGTCAGGGGAGTCATCATAAACTGGATCAAGTGGTTCATGAGATATCTCGATGTCTTTAGAAGCACTCACTTCCTCTTGTAACGATAATGGAGGACCAGGATTACCAACTCTAATCGGTTGAAACCCTAGCCCTAGGCCTTTTGGTCTTTGTGAGACAATGATTGGTTCAATCCTTCTATTCTAATGTAGTCCTAACCCATTGTGTTCTTCATCGCCTTTACTTTGCATTATCATGAAGCCTTTTCCATATTGATCTTTAGCTATTTGAATAGATGGCAAAGGGTTTTCATTGTCTTCTTTATACAACTAGGAGGTGACATCTTCTTGGTCCATAGATTCCTTACTTAACTCTCCCCATTTTGTGAATGTCATTGTAGAAGGGACATGCATTGTGACAACTAATTGCTTCCTATCTATTGTGGGTAAACCATATGATTTAGGTGGAACTAGCTGGCTGACACAATAAGATGCCTTCATGTGATATTCTCCACAACCCTTGTCTTGGATCTCGACCTTAGGTGTGGATGATGGTGGTTGTAATGTAATGGACTTGGTAAGATTTGATGGATCAACATACAAGGATAAGGTAGATGATGAGGCTTCTTGGTTAACTATCACCTGTCGTTGTGGTATTTCACGTAGGTTTGTGCAGTATTGAAAAGTATCTGGATCACCATCAATGGTGACCTCGGTGCCATTATATGAAAATTTAAGACACTAGTGATATGTGGAAGGTATGACTTTCATTGCATGTATCCAAGGTCTACCCAAAAAAAGGTTATAGGGAAGGGTGAGATCCAAGACCTGGAAGCTAGTGTCCATAACAACAGGGCCAATCCTGATAGGGAGTGTAACAAATCCTTTGGATGATCTTTCCTCATCGTCATATGCCTTAGTGACTATACTCTTAGTGGTATCCATGCATGCTTCTGAGAATCCTAATGCCTTGACCAATTTCAAGGTACAAAGGTTCAACCCTGCTCCTCCATCTACCAAGACTCATCTGACTTTGGTTTGATGGACAAGAACTTCTAGGTGTAACAGATGGTTATGATGGGTCTTTTCAGAGGAATAATCATGTTGAGAGAATGTGGCATGATGGGAGTTGATTAAGTATCCTACCATTTCCTCGAAACGATTGAAATCTATGTTGGTAGGGACAATTTTTCTCTATAAGGCCTTGTCGAGAATGGCTCGATGCTCTGGTGATATAGTCAACAATTCCAAGATGGATATTTGTGTTGGGGTCTTGCCTAGCTAGTCTAGAAAATTATACTTAGACTTGGAAGACTGTGTTGGTGGCTCTGAAGAAGGACTTGGAAGGGTTATCTTGGTTTTGCGTGTATTGACAACACATTCAGGATGCTTCTTTATGGTAATGGTATTGATATTTTCATCAGCAGCTCATATATGATTGATGATAGTACCTAGTTTATAATCATACTTAGCACTGTTATAACTGGCTGAGGTATTATTCTTAGTTCCCAAACTGGAGGCCTTTCCTTTCCCATGGTCATGTAATGGATCTATGAAGACCTTGTGGTCACTATTCTTGGTATGTTTCCTCCCATTGACTTCTATGGTTTCATCTTCAACAAAATCTTGTATGATGTTTTTCAATTGTCGGCATTGTTGTAGGTTGTGTCCCTTTGTTTGATGGTACTCACAATAGGCATTATCATCCCACCATGATGTTTTAAACTGTCCAAGATCATACTATTTTATTTCCAAAGGTTTTAGGATATTATGTTTAATCAGTTCTTTGAAAACTGTCTCGATAGGTTCCCCCAACGGGGTAAATTCACGTTTAGGAAATCTCCTTTGTGGTCATTGTTGTTGCGAATTTTGGACAAAGTTGGTTGTTTGATCCAGATTATTTGTCATGTCCTGATTGGAGTTGTAAAATCTAAGTGTGATGACAGGTCTCGCATGTAGGGTCTTAGCATCAACAATATCGTCATTTGTTACATTTTTGTTTCTAGACCAAAACTTGTTTCTATCGTTGGGAGTATTTTGATGTTGGAAAACTGGGTTCCAGCCTGGTACCTTAATGTATCCTTTGTCAATAAGGCCTTTATCAAGTATAATTCCCTTTTGCACCAAGTCTAGGAATGAGGTACAACAATGTACTCTTAAGTCACTTCTCAGTTTCAGATGAATATTTTCAAGGAATATCGTGACTTTTTGTTTTTCTAGTATCTCAACTGGACATCGACTAGCTAAAATTCTCCATCTCTAAAAGAAAGTGGTGAAAGTTTCACCTTCTTCTTGTGTGGTGTGACACAAGGTAGCTATCATTATTTTATTGTCTATGTTGAAGGAAAAGTGTTCAACAAACTGCTCATCTAATTCGCCCCATGATCTTATGCCATATGGTATTTTAGAGTACCATTCCAATGCTATCCCGACAAGGATTCACAAAAATAGTCTCATTAAATATGTGGGGTCATACGATATTTCCATGCATGTTATAAAAAATTCTCTGATGTGTTCTAAAGGATTCCTCTTCCCATTATACTTAGGAAAATTCGGTATAATTTATCTGTGTGGGAAGGGTGTCATGTATAACACTTTGTCAAAAGGACATGGACATGAATCTTGCATTGAGATAGTTCGTTTTCTTGACATAGACATACTATCCATTTGTTGTTGAAAGATTTGAATTTTATTTTGCAGAACATCTACCTATGTCAATGATATGTTGTTTGTGTTATTAGGATCGATGTAAGTGTCCTGAAATGCAATATTCTATGACGGATTGTGATTTGGCGAGGGTATATATCTTGTTTGAATGTTCTGATTCGGTGTAGGGATATACCCTAGCTAAATGTTCTAATTTGGTATAAGAATATTTCCTATTTGTGTACCCCCCATGTGTGGAATGGAAATACTGGAATTGATATGAGATATAGCTTGTGTTGTGTTTGTGACAACTTTGGCTCTTTTTCCAGTGGTGTTTCTGCCAAACAGGTTTGATGAGGATGCTCCCGTAGTAAATTGTAAACCTTGTGTCATATTGAATGGGTTCGTGTTTACAATTGAGGATGTTTGAGTGGGTATTCCTATTGGTATTGCTACAATAATTTGAGGGATGGAAACACTTGATGTCACTATTTGCATTGGTTGAGTAGATGTTGTTTTCAAAGTGTGAACATCAAATCCTGGTGGTAGTGTGGCACCTTCTACTAGCAACTTTGCTAGATATCTTTTGGGATCATTTTCCAAACACTCATCCATAAAGGATGCAAACTCAAGATCTGGTATGGTAGTGTCTATGTCTTCAGAGAATATGTTTCCATTTGTGTCTCTACTGATGTGTTTTTCAAGCAAATTTTTGTGTGGTCTCTCTTTCCCTGAGGGTTAGTTTCCGAAAGGATTGATGAAGTCATTGGGGTCTGGTATTTCTCTTTGTTTCTTCTTAGCCCTTGTTTCAACCATGAAATTTTTTCTCGAGATGAAGCGATGCAAACTATGCCTAAACTGATATGATCTAGTATATGTTTTTTTTGGAATTTTCTAAATATAAAGGATGTTACTAAAATTAAGGATTTCAAAAATGACGTATACAAGGATGACGTATGCTAGGATGGATTATATGCAAAAATTTTGAGTAGACTATGATGGTAAATGATTCTAAGCGGGTATAACCTACCACCTATGGAATAATCCAAAGCTATGACTTAACTTTACCAAGGAACCTGATGTAGGACAAAGACAATTGATAAGGTGAATCTCCCAAACTAGACTGATGAGTTGGAAGGATTCACTAGTAAGACAAAAGTGACTAGGTTCAATGATAATGACAACCAAAGAATGAACGTATCCAATTATGCGAAAAGGTGTTCTATTCTAGGATATGCAAATTCCTATGGGGTAACTAAGTTTTTGCAACTAAGATGACTATCTCTAAGACGTAAATGACAGCTAAACAATGCAAGGTTTTTGAGAAATTTTCCAGTTTCTACCCAAGGTTGATCGTAAGAAACAGAGGTGAAAAAGACAGTTTTCTTTTCAAACTAAGTTTGCAGTTTTCAAGATTTTTGTTGACAGTCAATTGCGGTTCAAGTTGCAAATGTGCTTCTAAAATTAATAGATGCATTGCAGTTTTTAGATGTGGCTACTTGATCAAACCTATTCTTGGTTGTTGACAGACAAATGTGACTTTCGACAACAGATGTGGTTTTACCTATGAAAGATGCGATTCACTAATCAAATGCGACTCAATGAGCAGATGCTACTCGAAATCTTAACTTTGTGAAAACTAGTTTTGATGACAGATGCATGTGGTTTTCTATTTAACAGTTATGACTCGTAATGACACATGTGGTTTCCAACTTGACAATTTTGACTCACTATTCAGTTGTGTGTTCTGATGAAAATGTTACGACTGACTCAGTTTTGTGATCAAGTTTTGATAAATAAATCAAATACAATCACAAAAGAAAGTTTTTTCAATTTTGACATGTATGAATCTATTAAAATTAGAAGACATGTACAATCCTAAGGCTTTTATGGACAATATTTACTGATTTCTAAGTTGGGTTTCCCCAGCTACGCATATTCAAGGCAGATGACTAGTAGCTTGACCCCACTGGCTCCCCTCCATGGCACACACTTCTAGAGGTAGCCAAGCTATAGTACCCATGAACTACCCATGGCATACTTTTCATCTCAACAAATGAACCATAAGGATTTGAGATGGCTTCACAGGTCCGACCTGCTACACCAGTAAATAGAAGGATTTTGGCTTCACTATGAACAAATTGGATTTTTAGTTTGGACACCCATTCAAAAGAGCCATGCGAGAGGTAATATCATCCCAATATGCAGAGGTTAGGCTCTGCAGGTTTGGATGCACCTTGAGGGTACTGGGGAATCAAATTCTTCTCCATTGGGATCCTCGTAATACTGAGATTTCCTAAAGTATTAAAATTTGTATATCGATTGGGAGTGGCTCGGCGAAAAATCCCGTCACCGGTTTTGAGTCGTGTTGGTTACTCTTAACCACCAACGCAAGCCCAAATTTCTAGAGTTAGTAATTTGTTCTCTTACACCCAGGATCGCATGAATGCACAAGGTGAGAGGATACTACGATATACCGAATCGGGGTTCTAAACTAAACATATATAGGCACAAAATACACTGGTTAATTTTAATCTCAAATGACAATTATCTAAGCTACCAAACAAAATGTTCTTTTTAGAAATTAAAGCCTTCGACTATAGGTTTTGCATGCAATTTGTTAGTAGTTTTCATGTTTGTCTTTGTCATTCACCCTGCAAAAAAAGGGGTTTTGGTTTCAATGTCTTCTACGCTACTACCTGCAAAAACTATGCTATCCTCCTAAATCACACGCTACAAACTAAACATTAGTGAAAATAAAAATGAAAATTAGAAAATCTTAAAACAAAATTTTGAAAACTCAAATTAATTTACTAGTCAGATGCGTCACAGGTTTCATCATTCAGTTGCATCACAGAAAGCCGCAGATGCGTCAGGTTTCATCAAATGTGTCTCAGGATTTGTCAGATGCAGTTTGCGAATACAGTTGCATCATTTTGTCAGTCAGATGCATCGTTATGTACGATATCTGCAAAAAAAATGAAAAAGTGTCTACGGAATTGTGAAGATTGGAAGTCTTCACATCGGGTTCACAAAATGTAACATAGATAAAAAGCGTTGCAAAGTATGACCGGTTAAATCTAATAAACATGCATTAATCTAAACCAAACAACAAAGCATGAAAGAATAAACTAAAACAATAATCAAAACAACCTCACCGAATATCTATAAAGTCCTTCGAATTATCTCGATTGTCCTTCTCCATTTTTCCTTCTATAGTATAATTGCCCTCATATTTTCATAAGTGTGAAAGTATATCCTTCATGTGTATATGTGATAATAGAAAAATATCGAAGATTAACAAGTCTCTTCCCAAAGTATATAGATTTCAGGAGGAGGAATAATGACAAAGGTCAGCTAATTTATAGAAAGTTGGTTTTTGAATGATCAGCTCAATTTGAAAAGAGAGATCAACTATCGAGATTGATGAATGTCATGCGATGTGATATTTGTTTTAGTTAGAATGCGAGTTAGAAAATTTTGTAGGATAAAGATTAAATTAAATAATAATTTAATATAGTGTTAAGACTATTTGAAAATAGACGGAATAAGAGATCAAGATTAAGTAAATGATTTAATCTTCAGTTGAAAGTCTTTGAAAATAGAAGAATTAGACTTTGAATGAAAAGGATAAAGTTAGAACTCAACAACGATCTGTTCGAATGCACACATGAATTAATTAATTAAATAAAGATATTTAGTTAATAAATATATTCATGTAGGAGAATTAGACTGACTGATCAAGACAGAGAGTCTCTTCGTAGAGATGATCAAATATCGAATCCAGAGACAACTGATGGATTTAAATAGATCTCGAGTCAGATGGTGAGTGAGTAATTAGTTAAGTAAGCGATAGAAGAATGTGACAGAAATAACTATTTTTATGAATTAAATGTTTATTTAATTCAGCATTCAAAATTGAAAAGATTTAATTAAATAAATAATGATTTATTTAATTGACTGTCGAAAAGGTTAATTGAATAATTAAATAATTCAAAAGGAATATTTAATTATAGTTGAAATATGATAAAAGGTAAATTAAATAATAAATTATTTAATTCAGAAAGGGAACTAATTAATTAATGACGTAATTAAATAAATAAGATTTATTTAATTAATCCAAGTTGAATAAGGGTCATAATGAATTAATTAAAGGTTATTTAATTAATAGAAGAAAGATGCGTATAGGAAATAATTAACATTATTTAATTGTGACCATGGACATTAGAAAATTATGTCGAAAGTGGTACTCACAAGCCTAGACCAATTTTCAATGTCTACACTACTACCTCAGCGTCCTTATATTTTTTCCCCTATGGGGTTTTCCATGTATATCTAGTGTTGTTTTGTGTTGTGCATTGTCTTCTTTCATTCTCTTTCTTATACTATAGAGTTTAAAGTATCTATTTGTTCCAAAGGGTTTGAGATTTCATAGAATACTGATTCACCCCCTCTCAATATTCTGGTGTGTATTCAACATAATATATTATGTATGATAGTAAAAAAATGTGTCAATGTTGAATTATGAAATAGAAGTCTTGAAGGATCATTTGTTTAGATTCATAAGATGATGAAGGGAACTCCCCTTACAAATCTGAAAACTCATAACACAACTCAAAATAGCACAACATATGCAAGAAATAAAACACAATATTTTATTGCAGAAAATATGAATTGGGATTACAATATGAGGAAGCTCATAAGCTCCCTTACAACATGGGCTTCTATGCAAAAATAAATTTTCATCAATGGAGTCTTCAATCCTACGCTCAATCCAGTAGCATCTGGTTATGTAAACCTGTAACTCCTTTAAAGCCAACTTCAACAAATGAGCAAGCATCAATATATAGAAATTGTGTGAGAAGAAACCACTATTGGTTTCTCAAAACAAACTCCACTAAACCACTAGGAAAACCCGTCACTTTCAGCCTATCATTTCTTTGTCACTTGTCAAAAAAAAATTAAAACGGTTTCTGGATTTGGTGTGCCTCGTTTCCAACTTTCCATATCATTTGAATATCTTGATTTTGTTACCGTATGAGAAAGTTATGGTTGTTTTACTGAGACTGAGTCTCACAATTACAACCCAAACATGCAACAACATGCAAAGCTTGTGGCCAAAATGCAAATACATGCAAGGCATGCAAACGATAATGCAAGAACATGTAAGAAAAGTGCTCCCCTTTTGTAAATGAATGCCCAAGAATCATATTCCCTTTGGAGATGATTTAGAAAAATTTATCAAAGCATAATTCCTTCAAAAATTACCTCTTCAAATCACCACAACGGAAAACTATAAAGTTACAAATTAAAAAATTTATTCTCCTAACCCCTAAGCCCTTATTGAAAATAAACCAAATTAAAATAATAATTTTTTGGTGACACAAGATTGTCATTTCACCTTGGATGCTTTGCGTCATAAGAGTATTTTGTAAGTGAAATTAAATGAAGAGTTTATTTTTTCAATTTGTGACTTGATGTGTAAAAATAAAAAGAAATGTCTATTATAAATTGAGAAAAATATTTCTAAAATGTTATACATTATTATTACGCATTTGTGTGTTCATAAAAAAAGGACTTGATAATGAATTTCTAGCTATTTGGCAGTCTCTTGTATATTTTTCATGTACATTAGAATTAGTTTGAGGGTTTTATGTGGTAGTAAGGCCACTAGAATGATTATTGTTATTTATATTCTTTAGCCATGTTGTTACTTGAGCATGCCTTATGTTGGTTGGACATGTGGTAGTAGGACACGATGGTTTGATTGTGGTGTTTGTGAGATTTATTCCCTCACCTCCCTCTTAATTAACTTGATTCAATCACATGGTGTGTGTGTGTATAGTGTGAAACTTTTGAGATTGTGACCATTTCTTTTCTATTATTAATAATATTCTTACTTGACTATGAGGGACAACAATAATTATTTTATCTTGATTTGTGAATATCTTAGCCATAAAATTTAAAACTTTATTTCATGTAAATTTTGATGTTGTATTTAATTTTGTTATTGATAATTATGTGTATTAATTTATCTTATTACTAGAGCTAGATTTCTCATTTTTGAATTCTTAAAATTGTAGTGGTTATGCTTATTTTCTCAAATTCTTTGAGTATGTTGGTCTTATGTTAAGTGATCTAAATTTACCACCCTATCTAAGGAGGAACCCAAGAGGGTTATATAATAGAGTAAATGGATTGTATAGCATTGATACCATCATTTTAAAAAAAAAAAGATTTTGGTTGTTTGGTACCCTTAAACCAATGTGCAAACCTTTGGTGTCAATCTTGTGGTGTAAATGTTTGATACTCATACTTTGTGATAAAACTATGCACAATGTATATTATCATGAGAATATTTTTTATGTAAATGTATGCAAGGGAATAAGTAAATGTTTACATCCATGTGAAAAAAATATGAGGTTCTAAGTGTAATTAATTCCTATTTATGTGAGCTTTTAAACATTGTATTACATAGTGATTTTTATTAATGTGATTATTGCATGAGTGGTGCACTTGATAGTAAATTCTTTAGATTTTTTACTCTACATAGCTTGAGAAGCCATATTTAATCTTTGATAAGCTATTTATTATATTTCTCTCTTCATTACCTTGTTTTTAATAACTCTTTCTTGTAGAATACCCTTTGTGGGGATTAAACCTTTTGATTGTTTTTTATGTTATGTTATATATCATGATGTATAAAATGAATTTTGGGCTAATCTTATATTATGCCTTGTGTAACTAATAAGAGAGATCTGTTCTTAAGGGGTGAGGATGTACAACCCACATTTATTTTTACTCTTTTTACACCATTGTATTCGGATATGTTACATCATTATATTGAGATATGTTTCATCATTTTATGTTGATACACATAGATAACACCTTATATGTATGAGATTCCATAGCATTTTATTTTACATTGAAATATAGAAAAATAGTTGTTTCCAAAAATGGAATTGTAAGGGAGGGGGACCAACCAAGTCAAGGCTCCAGGTCACAGAGGGCTTCCCTAACTTAACTCACTCTAAAGGATGTCTTGGGGTGAGGATCAAGAATGAAGAGCACTATGTAGTACTTTTGTCATTCTACAAACCCAAATTTTAGGTTTAGGCTAGGCGAGTTGGTTTTCAAAGTCAATACTACACCTTAGACAACTCTCTGTCTGAGGACAACAACATAGTTCTAGGATAACAACATGATGCATTGGAATCTCTCTGGCGCAATGGCATCCATACGGCCAAAAAACTAGAAGTACAATAAAAACTTCCTAAAAACGTACTAATAGCCTAGCTAGTTGGTGTTGACAAAAAACCAAAATAAGGAAATACAGATTGTGAAGACGGAGATGATAAAACAAATAAATGAGAGCTAGGGTGATGAAGATAATCTCACCAAGGTGATAGTTCGCTAGCTATCTCCACACATAGGTTCACCTACACACAAGAAAGAGGGAAAATTGTCAGGGTTGTATAGGGGCCTCCCTTAGTCAAACCCCTATTTTGGTGTTTCCACCTCCACAGACAGCCAGAAAGCAACAAAGAAGAATATGCAATAAAGGAAGCAAAAGAAATCAAAGAACACTACAAATAATACTATGCTACTCAATCAAATAAAAAAGGAGAGGAGTGAAGCGTTACCACCTCCACCCAAAAGCTCACTAGCCAATAGAAGGAGAATGCAACGTATAGACTTGGAAAAGTTACCACAGCCACAACGGTGATGAAGGTAGGTCTCACAAGACTTCAAGCCCACACTTCTCAAGGTGCCTCAAACTTGCAATGTTGAGTTGAAAGAGATTCAAAGCTGCTGCAATGCTTAGAAAATGGAGTGCTAGAATGTTTCTTAAGAGTGAAAGAGATTGAAATAATTGAGAAATTTTTTAGAGACTTCAAGAGAATTGCTAGAGGGTGAAATGAAGTGAGAATGGATGTTTTTGAAGGTGGGATGGGAAGAATCTGTCATTTTTGGAGTCAGTTGGTCGAAGAGGGACATTATGATTCGACCCCAATTGGGTGTGTAATGCCTTTTTCAGCTTCAGGTGCAGGAATCCGTCAGGGATGGCATTGCGTCACGTAGATGTCTAGATGCCATGCATGCATCCTCAACAAATATTCTCTCACCGATGTGTAGGAAAAATGCCAAGTGGATGGAAGGCGGGTGAGTGATGTGGAATTTTTCCTTCAGATTTGATTTTATAAGGTGAGGGTATGTGAAAGGGGAATTTTCCTAAGGGGTCCAAATTTTCTCCTATACATTATCCCCCCACTTTAGCGAGCATGAATACTAATGAGTGATTGATAAAGTAGATCGAAGAGATAGAAATGTATACCTGAATTGTTAAGGAAGAAAATCGTGATTTGGAAAACATGAAAGCGTGGGGAAAGCAAAGGACTCCAATGGTACTCTCCCTAGGGAGTTTCAAACAAAAGGACTCCATAGCTCTGAAAAAATATGAAGTTGCACAAAGTACACTAAAGGCCCTCGAACCAATGATGGATAAATACCACAGGATGAAAGTGTCTTACAGGCTTGCAAACCTGTAAGGAGGAAATCCCCAAGTTCTCTCTCATGAAGGAAACCCATAGAAGTAAGTGCCTTATAGGCCCACATACCTACAAGGAGGCATCCCCTAAGTTATCTCTCATGAAGGGGACTCCACAAAGTCATATTGGAAATCAGCTTTACAGGCGCACCTGCAAAATGATATGTTAATCTATAGATAAAACATGTCAGAGAACAAAGTATCCACACAGGAAAACAAGTGAACAATCACATAGACCATCGATAAATTGGAAGGCTTTCAAAGTGGTACCTCGAGAGCCCTTCAAAAGAAGAGGTTTCCACTTAAGGGACGTGTTGTTTGAAAGTGTAAAAGAGACAGTTTTACTCAAATCAATTCATCATCAAGAAATATTTTCAAAATATGTTCAGTTCATCAAGGAATTTGAAAGGAAGAAAATTCCCCCTCGTGAGGGGAAGGTCGAGGCTTCTCCCACAGGAAAAGTTACTCCCACCTTGGAGGAAAGTTCTCAAGTTCTTTCTTTAGGAACCCATGATGAAGGAAAAATATTACGTTAGGGGTCCAAGTTGAGAGTGCGATTCTTGAAAAAAGGTTTGTGAAGATTCTCGAGAAAAGATTTGTTGGCAACAAATTCATTTTTTGAAAATTGAAGTATCATAGAAATGGTATTGCCACACATGTAAGGGACAACTCAAGCAAAGAAGAGAGAGATAAGAAAAGAGTGAGAGAAAAATCAACATAACAAACAAGAGACACAAGGGTGATCTGATATTTTGGGGTGAGAGTTGCTCATAAATATATATAAGTATAATAATAGCATATAAATAAACTATAATCAACCCCCTACTATATCAAACCATGTGAGAAATGCATGAGAAAACAAAGTAAAAATAAAAAATTGGGTCAACATGGAAGTGAAGCCTAAATGCCCCCAACACTTTGCATCATTCCCAATTTGTCAAAAATCAAAGCACATGATAGAGGAAGAATGATGGTACAAATAGAAGAAGGTTTACGACACAAAATCACTCATGTATCCAAGCACCAACAAGGGTGACAAGGGTCATCCAAGAATGCATAACACAAGCACGGGGAACACATCACAACACACACACATCTAATCTAAAGATAAAAGAAGAGTCCTCCCACTAACACTCATTGACTAAGAAGTCGTCTGCTTCCCAATCTAGATCATTATAAGGAGAAGGTGGATGATCCTACATTGAGAGGAGGATCTTCTGACACTCCCGCAAAAAGGGCTAAAAATAAGCCCTTGCAAGGTCTTCTCTACTCAACTCTTGTGGAGCTATGGTCAGCGATTTCGCAAAGATTGCTAACAAGGATGAAACTTCATCCAAAGAGTTGAACATGCACTTTATAGGAGTTTCATGTTGTACCTCAACAGATGGGGATGAAGGCACCCGAGGTTCACTACTTGGCTCACTGAGTGATTTGGGAGTAGTGATAAAATCAAGAGAAGTTGGAACTTGCTTCGTCACCAAAATAGAACAAGCTAGTACAAGACCACCTTTCGGAGAAGGTGGGATCCTCTTATTCCTTCCATTGTTGGAAGGGCCAACCTCTACCTTTTGCTTCATTAGGGATATGAACTCACCATGGACGAGGTAAGGGGTGCAAAGGAGGAGGAGGAGAAAACTACGGCAGACACCACTAAGGTATTCAGCATATCCATGGGTTTTGGGAATGGTGTGGTGTCTGGAAGGGACATATAAATGGGTAGCTCAACTGAAGGAGCGATAAACACCTGCACCTTTTTAGGGTCAAGTGCACTTACACTCACAGTAGGAACCAGAAGTGAGGC
This sequence comes from Sequoiadendron giganteum, assembly GCA_007115665.2. Taxonomy (NCBI): domain Eukaryota; kingdom Viridiplantae; phylum Streptophyta; class Pinopsida; order Cupressales; family Cupressaceae; genus Sequoiadendron; species Sequoiadendron giganteum. The sequence continues at coordinate 614,393,584 of CM021109.1, read as the reverse complement.
TAAACTAGATTGAATGAAAGTAGAGGGGAGGAGAGAGGATGACACAACAAGAGGCCATGAAGCAGGGGCGGTCATCTCCTCTTCTTTCTTCTACAAAGTGGCCTACTCAGCCACTAGAGCCTTTCATTGATGCTTGCACTCACACACAAGGCGGTTTTTGCGACTCTTCAAGCTAGAATACGAGAGCTTTGAAGGGGTAGAAAGCTCCTACTCAGCCATAAGGGTGTCCATGAAAACTATTTTCGATGGAGGGACAGGCTTCTGAATGGGAGTAGGAGGGAGCGATTGAGAAACAGCAGGGAGAGTTGGCTCTAGCACCTCGGTGGCGGGCCTCTTCCCATTTACTGATTTTGGAGAAGAAATGGTAGGAGGCCACGGAGATCGAGACATAGAGGATTCCCCATGGGGACCCTTCCTTCTACCATATAGGTAGGGCCAAGGTCCAAGAGTTATGGTAGGAAGATTGAATATTTGAATCTTGGGTTTGCACCAAGTTGGTACCATCAGACTCCTTAGGTAAAATCTAGAAGTATTCATCCAAAACTCTTCTTTGAAAAGAGGAGTGGAAGAAGCACCCCAAGGACGAGCGAGATTCTCCTTTCCCTTTTGAAAAGAGGAGGAAGCATGTTGTTGCTCTACCGGAAGGGCCAAATTTGGTAATCCATTGCCCCCAGTCTTATACTTCACATAACTCTTGTAATGTAGGTCCATACTTGGGGGAAGTGGACCAACCAGGGCGGGCCAAAAATGATCTAACGAATAGCCCCCATGGGACACCAATGGCTGGTATCCAATTTCATGCACCACGTGCACAACACCTTCATGGGATAATTTCAAACACTTATGAATGATGGAAGAGATTCCATTCATGGAAGCTAGCCAAGGTATGCCTAACTTCACTCTAAACAAATGCGACTCTGAAATTACATCAAAGGTTGTATCTACAGTCTTAGGTCCAACTAGGATGGAAAAAGTTATTGAGCCATATGACTTGAGAGAAAGGACATCATGCGTACGGATGATGGACTTTGTTTCTTCATACTCCTTCTGAAGTGAATTTAGCCACAATGTCTCCTCTATAATGACATTCACTTGGCTCACCGGGTCAACTAGGACCCCTATCACAATGTTCCTATTAAGACAAGTGAGAATGTAGAGCGGAGAGGGCTTGTTGTTCAAGGGCATATCCTACGAGGTGAATGTCACGTCTGGTGAGCCGGTCATAGGCTGCATGGAAGGAGTAAGCATGACCATGTTAACATATGCCTCGGGCTGAGTGGTAGAATTAGAGGGATCAATAATTAAGTTAGTAGAATGGGCCAGAAATAGGTACATGTATATCTGAAACTCACTATTTTCTTTTTCCACCATTTTTTTTCACATTTTGTTTGCTCCCATCGAGACGAATAGTACCATCCTTGATGTGGTCCTGTATCTCATGATGCAGGTGCATACAACGTTCAGTATTATTTATGTTGACTCAATGGTACTGACAGAAGGTGTTTGCATCATACCAATCAAGGTAAGGATCCTTGAGAGGTCTAGGGTTCTCCAAGGTTACGGTCTTATCCTTCAACAACTTTTACAAGATGGAAGAATAGGATTCTGCTAATTTTGTGAACTTTATGTTTCGTCTTAGGCCGTTATCATTCATTGTGGCTACTATATTCACAAAAGCCTTGTCCTTTCTAGAGATCAATACAATGGACTTTCCTTCTAAATGAGAGCGTGAGGAGGATCCCCCGAACTGAACTACCGTTTGCTAGTACTCTTGTAATTCCATACATAGATGCACGAAAGAAGGGTGTTTCATAAGGGAAAACTTTTCCTGCTAGGGTCTCTATAGGTTCCCTATGAACACCTTCTGCACGTCAAAATTGGGAAGCAGGTACGAGATCTATGAAAAAAGAACTTGATATCACGCAATGAAATTAGTTATCTTCTCATGATCCCCTTGCTTACATTGGATGAGATCTGAAAAGGTCATCTTTGGTAGTATGTTGGCTTGGAACTATCAGAGGAACTGATTTACAAGTTGGTCAAATGAGAAGATAGAATTTTCAGGTAAGGAACAGTACCATTCGATTGTTGTATCCTTAAGGGATTGAGGGAATAGATTTTCCATCAATGCATCATGATGGAAGAAGTCTATACACATGGCATTAAAGGCAGACACATGCATTTGTGGGTCCCCTTTTCTGCCATACTTTTCAAATTTTGGAATCTTCATTCCTTGCGAGAAGGGAGTGCTCAAGATTATCACCAACAATGAGCTATGTCAAAAGAAGGAGATAGGTTGGCTAGAGGCCTGGGAGAGACTCATCAGCTGGTTCTGCATTCGACCCATGTTATGAAGCAAGGCATTCAAAATAGGGTCAATAGATGACATAGGACCAATGGAGCCTCTAGAACCACCACCACTAACACCACCTCTGAAACCACCTCTGGAGCCACCACCATGACCTCCATCAGAGCCACCACCATCGGTAGGGCTTCCACCAGAGCCACCTCCACTACCAAGATTACCTTCATCACCTCCACCAAGGCTAGCTCTGCCAATGTCGCCTCCACTACCAAATCCACCACCTCTCATTCCACCCAAGCCTTCACCACTAGGGATAGCAGGAGGAGTGAAACTAAACCCAAGGAGTGTTTCACTCACCTTGAGAGTGCAGGGCTCCTGAGGAGAAAAAGAGATACTGATTGAGTGCCTTGATTCGGTCATGCATACAAATGTAGTGGGAATCAAGACACCTAATTTTCTTTCATAGGCATCGAGCACTTCTCCTTGGGTAGGACCTGATCTAGGCCTAAACAAAGGGACATAAGCTTTGTTCAGATTGGAGAGGCTATGTATAAATTCTATGCCTATTCAATCTTTCCCTAGCAACCGTCCCACCTCACTTGCAAGCCTAGCGGATCTTGCCATGTTTGGTGCTTTCTCTAAATGGTTTACAAGGTCTAATAGTCTATTATCTAATGCCATAAGACTTTCCACAAGAACATGCACAACATCATCCTCATCTATGGACAAAGGCATAGGGGATACTGGAGGAGTAGGCAAATGAGTGGTCTCTTCCATAAAACCCATCTTGTCGGCATATAACTTGTAGGAAAGCCAATAGTAAACTCACTAGTTAAACCAGTGGGAAAACTAGAGATGAAACTAGAAGTGACCTTCGCCTTCTCCATTGGAAGGTATCGCACACTTTTACTGCCAATGTACCTAGAATTCATGGATTGGTTTGTGATTCTCATAAACCTTTAAAACACTCAGGGTTACAAAAATCACAAGGAATGAGAGAAAATTTTCAACGCTGACAAATGGGTAGATGCTCTTCACATTGGGTTCACCAAAAATGTAAGAGAGGGGGACCAACCACGTCAAGGCTCCAAGTCATAAAGAGCCAAGAGAGGAGGACTTCCCTAACTTACCTCACTCTAAAGGATGTCTTGGGGTGAGGATTAAGAATGAAGAGCACTATGTAGTAATTATATCTCTACATACCTAAATTTCAGGTTTAGGCTAAGCGAGTTGGTTTTCGGAGTCGATACTACACCTTAGACAACTCTATGTCTGAGGATGACAACGTAGTTATGGGATGACATTGTGATGCACTGATGTCTCTCTGGCATGCTAGCATTTGTATGGCCAAAAAATTGGAAGTACAATAAAAATAACCTAAAAATGTACTAACAGCCTAGCTAGTTGATGTTGACAAAAAAAACATAATAACAAAATATAGAAAGTGAAGATGAAGATGGTAAAACAAATAAATGAGAGCTAGGATGATGAAAATAATCTCACCAAGGCACCATTTTTCCATCTAGCTCCACACGTACATTCACCTACACACAAGAAAGAGGGAAAATTGTTGGGACTGTATAGGGGCCTGCCTCAGTCAGACCCTCGTTTTGGTGTTTCCACCTCCATAGACAACCAAAAAGCAACGAAGTAGAATATGTGATAAAGGAAGGAAAAGAAATCAAAGAACAATACAAACAATAATATGCTACTCAATCAAATCACAAAGGAGAGGAGTGAAGTGTTACCACCTCCACCCAAAAGATCACTAGCCAATGGAAGGAGAATTCAAGGTATGGACTTGGCAAAGTCACCATAGCCGCAACAGTGATGAAGGGAGGTCTCACAAGACTCTAGACAAGCCCACATTTCCAAAGATTCCTCACACTTGCAATGTGGAGTTGAAAGAGCTTCAAAGATGATGTAATGCTTAGAAAATGGAGTGCTAGAATGTTGCTTGAGAGTGAAAGATATTGAAAGAATTGAGAAATTGTTTAGACAGTTCAAGAGAATTTCTAGAGGGTGAAATGAAGTGATAATGGATGTTTTTGAAGGTGGGATGCAAGAATCTTCCATTTTCAAGGTCGGTTGGTCAAAGAGGGACGTTACAATTCGACCCCAATCAGGTGTGTAACACCTCTGCCAGCTTCAGACGTAGGAATCCGTCATGGACAGCAATGTGTCGCGTAGATGTCTATGTGTCACGAATGCATCCTTGACAAATATTCTCTTACCAATGCGTAGGATAGATGCCAATTGGATGGAAGGTAGGTGGGTGATGTGGAATTTTTCCTTCATATTTGATTTTCTAAGGTGAGGGTATGTGAAAGGGGAATTTGTCTAAGGTACAAATTCGATCCTATATAGGAATAAAGAAATGTATGGTGTGGAGTGTGTGACATAGATGGACCTATGTTCCTATTTTCATTAGGAAATGAGATCCACACAAAGAATTGACTTACAACCCTTAGGTGAGTCAACTCAATGAGGGAATCTATTGATTTCCTTATGATTGAGGATGGGGTATCAATGTGAACAACACTTTTGGGAGAAAAAGTAAAAATAGTAAATCAACTCAATTATGCCCATTCAAACATTAAACATCAATTTAAAGCATGATATAAATAGAAACATCAAAGTTTCGGTAGTTATAAAAATGGCAGAGTGATCTGTACCTATCACCAAGATGTAGATTTGGGAGGCTAACTGGGGCTCATTCGCCTATAGGCGAATGGGTCTTTGTGCATAGGTTTCAACCAGATTTCAAGATCCTATGAAGTTAATATTTAGCTTTTGTTTGATTTGGGTTTCAATGTCAAAAAGTCAGAAATAACGTCTTTAGGTGAGTTTATGTGAATTGACAACCATGTTGACAAATTTTCCAATTTTTCTCTTCAAGAGATATTCAATCATTCTTCAACCTAATATCTACAACACAAACATAAGAGGGAAAAATTGTTTGTTTTTGGTGAATGTGGATTTACCTTAGTCAAACCCTGTTTTTGTAACTAAATATTGAATTGAAAATAATGAAACATGAAAGGAATGATGAATAAATAATGCTATGTTCCAACTCACAAAACCCTTGAATAAACCTTTGGAAGATTGAAATCTTGATCTTGATCTTGCATGAAATGGATTCAATGGATGTGGATCTTGATGCTTGAATCTTGACTTGAATGCTTGAATTGAATCTTTGAAAACCTGTATGACAATGTTAGCTCCAAAAACATGCATGATTGTAAAAGACTTTGACATGATGCTTGAGATCTTGATTGTTGCAATAAATCACTAATAAATCTTCTCTTGAATACCTTTGATCATAATCTTTTCTATGCCTTTTTTTCTCACATGACTTTCTTGGATTTGAATTGATGAAATAACCTTGTATTTATAGGTATGTATCCTTAATTTCCAGAAAATTAAACATTATAGGCCGACATTAAAATTTGAATTCGGGGAGATTAAAATACTGCTAAAAACATATTTTAAATTTGGTTCCAAAGGCCTAGGGAGGACCCATTTTCCCATGAATGGGTCCTGACTCCCTATTCCTGGAACACACATTGCTCAAGGTAATTTATTATGTGTTGGCATTAATTATTGTCAAGTTTTTCCTTTGGAAAATGTAATTTATTAGGCTTGTAGATGTAAAATGGGGCTTATTAAGGCATAATTAAGTCCAATTTAATTGAGGGGACCCAAAAAAACTGTGAAAATATAAAGGAGTACAATTTTCTATACTACATTTAGCCCCCACTTTAGTGAGAGGATGACCTTGTGTCAAACTCACATTAAAGTAGACAATCAAGAGAGTTCTAATTGTACAATTGTTGGAAAGATAAGATGAAAAAGGTCAAGGAGGGTGATCAAGCCCCCAAGATCTAAGATCTCATGGAAAACTAACAAAGGCACAAGGAGACGCATACCTTTGTTAAATATGCAACAACAATGACAAGATACTCAATCATACAATCTCAAAGACTAAAAGAAAGGAAAATAAAAAGGGGTGGATCAAGCCTCAACTGTTTGTCCAACTAAATGTGGATCAAGCCTTAGTTGTTTGTCTAGAAAATTCTTACAAGTGGAACCCATTGTCCACTATGCAAAGAACATGCACTCACATGGGCTAGTGAAATTCGTTGTCCGTTTAGTGAGCCCCGGGAAGTGGCTTAGCTAACCATACCAAATTTATACCTCCTAATAAATTTGATAAGGTTCCATAGAGATGATCACAAGGCTAGAAAGTTGTGTTATGAGCTAGGCACTCATGAAAAAAGCTCCACTAGCATGCAAGGTGTGTTATGCTTGGTGGCCTTGAAAAGGAGTTATAACTTCGAGCTTAACAAGGCTAGCAAGTTGCATTACACTAGGTACTTATGTATAAAAACATGGCTCCACTAGAAAGCAAGGTGTATTATTCTTGGTGGCCATGGAAAACATAAAGGATCCACTAGAAAGCAAGTTGTGTTATTCCTGGTGGTCTTGATACATACAATAAGATATTAAAAGGGGTTTTTCTTAGTTCATGTAAGGTCTCTCCTTAGGGAACATCATTCTTGACATCATCACCAAGAGAGGACAAGTCGAAGGATAAAAGATTCACAACTTAGGGAATGTAAACCATAGCATTACCACTAAGAGGAATGTCATATGCTAAGAAAGGTATTACTCTTCAAGGACATCAATCTGAATTTCACCAAGCAAAAGACACGTCACAAGAAGTAAGAAGACCTTACTAAGAAACATGAATTATAGTAAAAAATTATAATTCCAATGTATTCACCCACTTTAAAGAAATTACTAAATACCATTTTGTGATTAATTAATTTAAGGTAGAAAATGATAAAATGATAAACAATAAACAAGACATGAGAGCTTATTTGGAAAGCCCTATGTCAAGCATATGTTTCCAAATGAAGTTGAATCATGAAAAGGGGTTTCCCCCAAATTAAATCCCAAAATAACACACAAGGGATCCATAGCTTTGGGGTCATTGTATGTCTTTTCTATAATTTTATTATAGAGCTCGAAAATGTCACCATTCCCAAAATACTTGTAGAACTAGAAGAATGATATATAGAGAGCAAAAATAAATAAAAATATTTTGGTTCAATATGGAAGACCTAAATGTCTCGACGCCTTGCGTCATCCCCAAAAGTAAAACACAAGACAAGAGAAAAGATAAAATTTTACGACATATAGAAGAATGTAGTTATAAATATAGGAATGAACATAAAGACATGTCAAACAAAACAATACAAGGGATCACATTATGCACATGTAATCACACAAAAAGAACATAAAAAGAAGGCAAATAAAAGACTAGTATGGCACATATGAGTCAACCTATAGCAGGTTGTCTGCATCCCAATCGTATTCATCATATGCAAAAATCGGATAACTAGCCAAAGGGACGATGGCAAGTACACTACTAGGACAAGGCTACCTAACCCCTTTGCCCCCACTAAGTGCGGGACAAGGATGAGCTGAGGTAATTGATGAGAATGTGCTCCTTGTAATATATAAATGATTTGCAGTAAATGTAAAACATGCAATAGTGAGTATGGTATGATTCTACAACTATCACATGGCAAGGAGAAACTAAATTAATTGCTAAGGGATTATATGATCATATTCTTGTGAAAATGTTTCAATTTTCTAATGATTCTCTTTAAGGCACGACACTCATAACTAAGATGGCCAAGTGTTCGATGAAATGCACAATAATTCATGTTTGTACTCTTATCTTTTTTTCATTGATAGGTGGCAAGTAAATTAATCCTAGATGGAGAAGTTGTTCCATTTTTTGTTAAGAAAATTTTAGTGTGCAAAAATGGCCATTATTTGACTTTATAAGGATTGGATTTCTTGCTTGATTAGGTAATTTGTTGAAGTGGATTTGGAGGAGGAGGACCTAAGATGATCCTATCATCCTTGTGAGGCATTTTTTGGTCATTATGAAGGAGGAAACTTGTTTCCTTGGAAGATGTGGAGGGAGGAGGATCTTGATATCCTAATCCTTTGGTATCTTTGATTGGTGTTGGCTAATAGATTGGGCACCTTGAGATAATATAGAATTACTTCCCAAGAAAGGTGCCTCTATCCCAACAACTCTGGATAATAGCCTTCTTTAGGAAGGTGATTATCCTTTGAATTGAAAACAACTCCCTTGTAGGATATTCAATGAATTAAACTAAAACTAAATAAACATATGTATGCTTTTAACTTGAAAGCAGGAAAGGAAAAATCTGATATAAGTAAGATTTCCAATATCAGATGCAAAGGAAAGATGATAAATATATTGGCACAAAGACCAATTCGCATAAGTTGTAATGATAACTGAAATATAAGCCCAATATTATTTGACCTATTAAGAATATATATGCATATACTCACACACAAGAATAAGCATAAACATCAAGATATACTCAAACACGTAGATTTAAGAATATCAAACTATCCCCATAAACTAGATGCACACAGACAACTAGCGATTTCAATTAATAGTAGCAATAGAATTGTATTCAAAAGCAATATAATATCAGGTCTTTTCAAAATGATGTCTACAGAGAATTTGTTCAAAAATAAACATATATAAATAAGTGGATGATTAACTGCTTCTTTTTCTTTTCCATAACTAACTAAAACTATAGAGTCTTTCCAAGAAATAAAAGAGAAACTAAAAGCATAATACGGTGGTGCTTCACTTCCAAATTCTACAGACACTGTGAGTATTTTTTGTAGGGTTTGGAAAGCCTTTGCGACAAGTGGCAACTCCTTATATTGAGGAATGGTTATGTTTCACATGCATAACCACCACGTCAACTAGCTATCCCGAACAACTTCAATTCTCTAATGTAAGTCTTCATGAGCCCAATTGCCTAGGATAGGATAAGTTCCAACTCACTAAACTTCCTTAGATATTTGGCATTGAAAGATTGGGAGTTGAAAATCCCATCAACTATTTTTTGGAAGTCATTCTCCAAGATTTTAGCATTCTCATCACTTCCATCTCCTCCCCTATTGATTTGCAATCTAAGGGCGACAAGATTCTTATGAACCTCTTCTAAGATCATGTTGCATTCAATTAGGATCTCTTGGAGCTTCTGTAAGCCTTGTCTCATGACTTGTAACTTCTATTCTACACTTTTATTCTAGATAATGCAACATGTGTTAGTAGCGTTAAGTATGATTTTATTTCTGGCTAGCTTCTCCATTCCAAAGCTTGTCATTGCTTTGATTTCATTTGTGTACTGACTCCATATCCTTTCCTCTTTATTGGCAGTGACGATCTCCTCTTGAATCTCATATCTTGAAGTATTTTCCCTTTGATGACATCTAAGAGATTCAGAAATAATTTGATTACCTTTTCTTACCAAACTACCACTCCACTCCTCAATAGCTTTGTTGAAGGTTTTGCAACTCTTCACTTTACTTAGTGCCTCTCTTCCTATTAGGGCCATGGGATCAGAAGACAAATCAACTTGATAAATTGGTTGAGGAGGAATATCAAAGACTAATTTCAAACATTCGGTAAAAACTTGGACTTGTTTCTTTAACTCATCCTTACTCTCTTTATCTTTCTTAGACCTCTCAACCATCCTTGTTGCAGACACCTAAAAAATTTGTACATATCCATCCCTTGTAGGAGATCCCAAGTTAATCCTATCAATGTCAAAGTCACTCACAGTCACTTGAATAACTTCCTTCTGTGTAGTGGGACGTGCAACTTCCAAACATAGATTCCTTGATCTGACATCATCAATTAGAAGAGCAGTGGTCTTCAATTTCTTAGGATTTGGGTTCCTTTGAAGAAAATGACCCACCATATCTTGCCTTGGAAGATCTAGGTGCATTTCCTTCCTTTTCTTTGACAAAGTATCTTCTAGCCAAACAGGGGTAACATGAACATTCATCGCCTTCGAACTGGAAGAGTCGAATAGTGTTCTCTTCGTGGGAGGGGTATTTGTTTGGATATCTTGTGATAAAAGTAGAGAATACCTTTGTTTCATAGGTTCACTTACCTCTCGAATAGGTGATAACCAATGGGATGAGGAGGAAGTGTTGATCTCAATGTTGCCTAAGTCACTTCCTTCTTCTTCACCCCCTTTATATTTTTCCAAATGGGGTAAATCCAGGAGATCTTCTACACAAATTTGATGAAACACATTTCTATCAGGAGGTTCCTCATCACCGTCACCCTAAGTTCTTAATGGCACTAGATGTGAGGTGGATCCATAGGTTCCTACAACCACAGAAGGCTGAGAACTGTCTCCCACAGGTTGAGTATTTTGTGACCTAGTTTGGGGGTGAGATTGCTTTGTTTTCTTTTCAGTGACCCACTCCTGAGTCCTTTCCAGAACATTTGTAGTTCATGCTTTAATTGTTTTTTTTTTTCTTTATTGCTCCAATCCATAGCAGGGATGGGCTAATTTTCTATTAATTCAGTAAAAAATGGGTCTAATAGGTTAGATTCATCATCCTTAATTCCTTGGACATCCCAACCCAAACCATAAATGACTATTTGTCTCAAATACAATCTCATTCAGTTACTTCTCCTTACCTCAAATTCATCAGAGAAATCGGCCCAATAATCTTCCAAAGTTGGTAGATGGAAGAAACCAGGTCCTAAATTCAAATTGTCTTTCACATAGTATTTGAGGTCAAAAGGAAAGAATTCATCATAAGTATGCAAACTATACTTGGATATTTCCTTCTCTATGTTTAGAGCATCTGACATGGATTCACAAATAAAGGGGCCAAAACCAACTGGAAACTATATTGTTACTCTTATCCGCTCTTGGCATCTTTTGTTGACATCATCCAATTGTCTGCAGACCTCAATCATTACAAATTTGTCTTCTGGCTGCCTTAGGAGTTTGATAGGGAAACCAATTAAACCACCAAATCTTATATAAGAGAATCTTTGAAACTAAATAAAATGTTTGTCATAGAAGTTAACAAACTGCATGGCTTCTAGAGAAAGTTGCATCTCAATTTTTCCTTGTAATTCCCTACCCACTCTGATGGTAAAAGCATAAGATATCCTCATATGATGAAGGAAATTCTTGTTCAGCTACATCTTATCAAGGTACTCAAAAATTGGTACCTTGTCACAGGGAAGATCACTTGGCCTCAAGCCTAGCCATGGTCTGGTGCTTGCAATGGCATAAATTAAATAAGAAGACATATAGAATGCCTTATTGGATCCGAAGGAAAAAAGAAAACTGTGTATCTTGTAATTGATGAGTGTCACCTAGTCTAGAAATGAGCTTCCATCGAGCACTATCTTGATGAATAAGTACATCCATTCCTGGAAACCATAAGCATCTTTGTTTCCCCAAAATCTATGCAACAACATAACTATGTCGGATATCTCAACCACAAAATGGTCATTATGCAGGTTTCAAGGAAATTGAGATTTACCCCGCCTAGGTTTCGCCAACCAATTCTTCACCATTATATTTTGGTAGTACCCCTTTTTGAGTGAGAACTCAATTTGGGCATTGGTAAAATGTAGGGCTGAGTAAGGCTCTTTTTTCAGAATCCTCAAGCATGAGGAAAAAGTGGTTCTTTGAATTTTAACCACCAACATGTTGTCTTCAGTTTTTATTTCTTGAGTTTGAGAATCATAATGCCTTATGCATTCAAGAATTAGCTCAGGGCATTGGACGACCACAGGGAATGCAAGTGCTTCCACCAATCCGTTGTTGATTACCTTCTGCATGATGGATGGTGGATTGGATGCATTAAATTTTTCCCTAAATTCACTCATATTTAATTGGTTGATCTTGGTGTCTCCTATCTTAGGCATGTCTCAGGTTAACCCTGAGATATACTCATAGCCTTGACACTTAATTCTTACCATGACTAAAATTCTAGGGTTTGAATGGGCTTCCACCTGCTAGATTACAATGTAGAGAGAATTAATCTTGGAGATTGTAATTTGAAATAAATATACAAAATATAAATGCCTTAGAACACCTGAATTCAAAGGATGAAAATATGCACCAGTGTGCTCTCCCTCGTCATGTCTCCCAGTGTTAATGTCATAGTTGAAGAATGTTTATTTCTTGCATGAATTTATTTTTAATTCCCTGCAATAAATGTGCAATTACATAGGCATTAAATGAAAATCCTCTTGTCATGTAGGCACATGTCATATTTCACATCACCTCTTCATTTCAACCACTTTTCAAAATTTTGAAAAGGAACGGCTAAAGGGTGGAGAAATGGGTAGTTCATACAACTTTATAAATCATCGCTCAGGTTCATTCTTCCTTGCAAAACACCACCCTCCTTTCAATAAGCACCAATGATTTAATCATTTTTCCTCCGGGTGGTAAACTAGCAAGTTCGATGAACTTAACAAAACACCACCCACACTGCCTTTACTCAAAAGATAGACTAAATCGATAATTACAAAGTTGGCCTAACTAGACAAAACACTGCCAATGTATTAAATACAAACAAGACAAGGCTCATGGTGGGCAAGGGGTAAGTTAGAGTAACCTCCTAAAACACTGCTCAAGTTATACTATTCACTAAAAACATCACCAACCAATGACATAGCCAAAATTTGGAATAGACACATTTTCCAGGGATGACCAAAAATGTGGTAACAATTGGGATTTGTTCTAGTAATTTGTGGACTTCATGCTCATTGGTTATGCCATATCCTTGTTTCCTTAAGATATTAAATCCTTGGCCATAACTCTCTTCTAAGTTAATGGGTGTATTAGTAACTTGATTGGTATAAGAGAAGAGTATCATTAATGCTCTTGTTAACAAGTTCATTAATGGTCGATAGTTGACACTTGCTTTGTGCTTCAATTTCTGGATGTAAAATGTTGAACATATCAAGTGATGGAATTATAGGTGGTATTAGTTTTTGCATGGATGGGTAAAAGGATGCATTGTTCTCAAGATTTCGTAGGGAGTCTTGTATAAATTATTGCATGTTATCTTCTCCTTTCCTAAGATTTCCACCTCACAGGAACATTCATTAGGAGTTGATTAAGCATGATTAGGTTCTAGTGCATTAGGATCATTACCAAACACACAAGTTGAGACATATACCAAATACATTCAGGATTTTCATATATTACCCATACACATGTCCATGGTGTAAGATTGAATTGAAATGCAAGGAGATAACAAATTTTTAGATTTTAAACAAGATAATTTTCTTATTATACTATGCAAAAACCTAAAATATGATGTCTTGTAATTCCAATTTTGATTTTGAAACAATGCACTCAATTTGACCAATTAAACCTAATGCACAAGATGATTATAGAAAACATAAATTTTGGAAACTGAAATAGAAAGATAAATGCAAAAACACGGAATGCAGACAAAGTTTTTAGTGCCCAAAAATTCAGAAACGGGCTTGATTAAGCACTCATTCACCCATGGGCGAATGGGTCTTCAATTAGGGTTTTGAAAAATTAAATTACAAATTTTTGAGTTGATTTTTATGTTTCCATATTTTGGTTGCAAACAAGTAGTTACAGTTTTAGATTTATGGAAAATCAAATCTAAATGCAAGTGTGAAATGATGCTAAATGACAAGCAAAAATACATGATTTGAGATACAATTTTGATTCAATTTTTTGATTTAAGTGACTGATTATGCAATGTTGTGTAAGCACTATGCAAAATTAATTAAATTTTTGAATTTTTCATATTTAAGAGAATGCAAAATGCTAACCTAAAACCATAAATGAGATGCAAACTAATACAAGTTAACAACCCTAAATGAGATACAAATCAATGCAATGCAATGTTAAGTAATGAAAACCCTAGATCTAGGGTTTTAATGGCCTCCAAATTTAGAAAGTTTCTAGTGCAAGAATGTCGGGTTCACCAAATGAAATATAGAAAAATAGGTGCTTCCAAAAATTGAATAAAGAAATGTAAGGTGTGGGGTATGTGATATAGATGGACCGATCTTCCTATTTTCATAAGGAAATGAGATCCACACAAAGAATTGACTTACAACCCTTAGGTGAGTCAATTCAATGAAGGAATATATTGATTTCTTTATGATTGAGGATGGGGGTATCAACCTAAATAGCACCTTTGGGAGAAAAACTAAAAGTAAATCAACTCAATTATGCTCATTCAAACTTTAAACATGAATTTAAAGCATAATACAAATAGAAACAACAAAGTTTTGACAGATCTGGAAATGACATTGGAGTGATGTGTACCTATCATCAAAATGTAGATTCGAGAGGCTATTTGGGACTCATTTGCCTATAGGTGAATGGGTCTTTGTGCAAAGGTTTCAACCAGCTTTTAGGATCCTCTGATTTCAATATGTGGCTTTGTTTGATCCGAGTTTCAATGTCGAAAAGTCGAAAATGAAGTTTGTAGGTGAGTTTCCATGAATTGACAACAATGTTGACAACTTTTTGCAACTTTGACAACTTTTCCAATTTTATCTTCAAGAGATCTTCAACCTAAGATCTGCAACACAAACATAAGATGGAAAATTATTTGTTTTTGGTGAATGGGGCTTTAACCAATTCAAACCTCATTTTAATAATTAAACCTTGAATTGAATTAATGAAGCATGAAAGGAATGATGAATGAACAATGATATGTTGCAACTCACCAAACCCTTGTATAAATCTTTGGAAGACTGAAATATTGATCTTGATCTTGCATGAAATGGCTTCAATGGATGTGGATCTTGATGCTTGAATCTTGACTTGAATGCTTGACTTGAATCTTTGAAACCTACATCACAATGTTAGCTCCAAAAATACACATGATTGTAAAATATTTTGACATGATGCTTGAGATCTTGATTGCTACAATAAATCACTAATAGATCTACTCTTGAATGCCTTTCATCATAATCTTTTCTATGTTTTTTTTTTCTCACTTTAATTTCTAGGATTTGAATTGATGAAATAACCTTGTATTTATAGGTATGTATCCTTAATTTCCTGAAAATTAAACATTACAAGTCGACATTAAAATTTGAATTCGGTGAGATTAAAATACCACCAAAAACATATTTTAAATTTGGTTCAAAGGCCTAGGGGGGACACATTCACTCATGGGAAAATGGGTCCCAGGTCCCTATTCCTAGAACACATATTTCTCAAGGTAATTTATTATGTGTTGGCATTAACTGTTGTTGGGTGTTTCCTTTAAAAAATATAATTTATTAGGCTTATAGATGTAAAATAGGGCTTATTAAGGCATAATTAAGTCCAATTTAATTGAATTAATAAAGTTTATGAAGTTTTTGGCCTAATCTGTTGTCTACTTTGGCATTACCTAAGGGGGCCCACTTAGGGAACTATCCATACTTTCATTCTGCAAGTTAGAATAGCTGCACTTCCTTTCATAGAAGTTAATGTGACTGTTCCTGTAGCTGGCAAAAACACAAAGTTGTCAATTGTTCCTGCAACCACTAGATGCAGAATAGTTTTATCTTTCAATATTTCATTTCCAAGCAAGTTATCCAGTAAATTTGTTTCCAGTAATTCAAATTCTAGTATAAAGCATCTTAGGAAATCATGCATGTCTGGAAAGGTGATTAGTGCATATATTGTGCTGACCCATTTCAAGTTCACGTCCATGGGTTGATGATTAAATGAGGTTCTTTAGCAGGTTATGACTATTGGTTGTGATGTTCAATCCCTGAGTAGAGTAATTCATGTTCTTATTTATTAAGCTAATTAAAGAACACTACATTTTTGGTGATGTTGTCGGGGATGGTGTCAAACTAAGGACCTATTATAGGCATGATAGTAGAGAGTTCAAAATTTCATTCCAAGTATTTAGTTTAGAATTATGCATTCTAGCATTTTCATAGTTAATTCACTTTTTGTTGTATGCGTAGAAGAAGAGACCAATTTGGAAGATTCCTTCCTGGAAGAATAGCTTTTGAAGAGATTGAACCAGACCTTTTCCAAGAAGACCCATATCAAGATGTTGTCCAAGACTTAGTTACCTCATCTTCTTCCTCAGAGCTAAGCTTGAACCTGTCTGAAGAGCCAGATGACCTTAATCTACTTGTTCAGCATCTAAATAATCTATAAACTTCTAACAACCAAGACCCATCAAAAAATCTGCTTGCTCTTGTAGTTCATCAACCAAGAGCTAATACAGGGACACAACCAAGGATGGCCAATCCTACTTTTCCATTCCCAATTCTTGACCTACATGAAAATAATAACCTCAAGAACATCCCTGCCTCATTACTTCCAAACTTTTATGGACTTATTACTGAGGACCCTCATATCTTCTTGTTTGAATTTGACATCCTTTGCAGAAGCTATGACTATACAACCTTAGCACATAAGCTGAAATTGTTTCCCTCCACTTTAAAAGAGTCATCCTTGAGGTGGTTCATGGGATTGGGAAGCAATGTAGCTACCACTTGGGATGAAATGAAGAATATGTTCTTGGGTAAATATAAAGAATATTGTAGAGGAAATGATATGAGAGGAGATGACATCTTCAAAATGTCACAAAAGGAGGATGAAACCTTGGAGGATTATGTGTCAAGGTTCTTATTCAGTGTGTAGAAGAATTCTCAACATGAGTTGAATGAGGAATCTCAAAAACTTCTCTTCCTAAGAGGAGTTAATGATACTTGCATAGAGTCCCTTGACCTCATGGCAGGAGGAGATGTCACCCAAAGCAATTGGGATGATATCAAGAAAATCTGTCTCAATTACTCCAGAGCAGCTGTAAAGAAGGGAAAGGGGTTTAGACCCTCTACTATAAAAGGAAGTGGCTCTGGAGTATCTAAGGGGGAGATTACTAATCTCTTGTTCGACTTCAAGTAGGATACCATCAATTATGTAGCTACTCAACTGGACACTATGCAAGCTAGAAGGAAGAAAGAGGAAGCCGAGGTGATGCTATTTGAATATTGCCCTCAATACAAACAAATAAAGAAGGACTGCAGATGCAAAGCAGTGGCCAATTTGGAGGTGCAACATCTTCCTATTGAGTTCAAAACCATTGAAGGAGAGGAAGAAGTGTTCTTTATTGCTCAGCATTGGCCATGGGCCCCAAGACAAGGTATGCCTCAGGACCCTTTGTAAAATTTTGGTTCATATAATAGTCAGTGGCAGAACTAGTACCCTCCAAACTATGGGCCATACTCCCAACCTCAGTGTAATAATCCTTGGCCAAATGCCCAGGAAAACTGTTGGCAATCCCCACAAGGGAATTGGCAGTCACCACAACAAAATCAGTGGCATCCTCCACAAGGGAATTGGCAGCAGTCCAACCAATGGAGGGGAGGCCAGCAATGGTCAAATCCACCCACTAGTTTCCTGCAGCAACCCCAACAGCAATCAATTATGCCACCTCTTGCAGCTAATCAAAGCCAGAATCCAAAGCCAACCCAACTGCCTGCTCAAGCAGCACCCAATCCAAATAACCAGCAGCAGCAACAGCAAGTTTGTTTTACTGACCCCAGTCATCAACTTGCCTATGCTCTCAACCTGAATAATATCAACTTATGTTCAGGAACTGTGTTACCCACACCATCTCCTCCTATAATCTCATAATTTCCATATGAGGAGATTGAGCAAGAAGAAGATACCAATGACCTAGTCCAACCCAATGAGCCAATTCAGACTCCATCATTACCTAAGGTATCCAATCAACTGTCACCTCCTTTCCCACAAAGGTTGGAAGGTGAAAATGTGAAAAAACAAGAAGAGCCTACCTTTTACATCCTTGATCAACTAAAGCATATATGTGTGAAAATTCCCTTGTTCCAAGCAATCAAATAAGTACCTATCTATAGTAAAGCTATCAAGGAGGCATGTTTGAAGAAACCAGGGAGGAAAAAGAAAGACCCTCAAACTGTCCATGTCTTAGGTCAACTCTTTGACTTAATGCTAGGGAAACTTACCATCCCAAAATATTCAAACCCAGGCAGCCTTGTTGTGGAGATCAATATTAATGGGGTGCAAATTAAGAATGCTTTAGTAGATCTTGGTGCAACTATCAATTTCATGACCAAGGACCTAGTGGTAAAACTTAGTATTTCAGACCTTAAGGCTACACCTACAATACTACAGCTTGCTGATAGTTCAACTGTCAAACTTGATGGGGTAGTAGAAGACCTGGTAGTCACCTTGGATTCCTGGGAGTATCCTACTGAATTTATGGTTTTGTCTCCAAAAGCATCATTAGGGAGATACCCTGTTATACTAGGAAGACTTTGGTTGGCCACTGTTGATGGTTACATTGGTTTTAGTTCAGGTAACATGACAATATATGATGGGTATAACACAAAGAAGCTTACCCTCTATTCTCCTGCCCAACCCCAACTTGAGTGTGGACAGGTTGTTTGGCCAGATTTGAGAGAAGAGGAGGGAGTGAACTCTGTGGCCAATTTAATGATGATTACCATAGAGCCTTTTATTGCACAACAAGAAGAGGAAGATATACTATCCAATATCCTATTGAATAAATATGGTACCGAACACCCTCATTGTGAAAAATCCTTGCTCCTTGCAGACCATTCTTCCTCTGCCTACATCAGCTCATTATCCTACAGCAACTGACTGCTTACACACCTTATTACCCCACAAAGTAGAAATTCCATTTCTACTTGAAGTGTCTATGGTTGAGTTAACCTCACAATGGGAGCTAGCAGCGGGAAAAACTTTGAGTATCAACAAAAACCTCACCAGTGAGCAACAAGAATCTATGGTCAAAATTCTTACTAAACATAAGTCATTTTTTTCTTGGGAATATGGTGATATGAAGGGCTTAGACCCAAAACTCTACACACATTACATATTCATTAACAGTGAGTTCAGACCTGTCAGGCAGCCTCAAAGAAGAATCAACCCAGCTTTGAGAGAAATTGTTAAAGAAGAGTTTCAGAAAATGTTAACAGCTAGCTTTATCTACCCAATCTCAGATAGTCAATGGGTTTCCCCACTGGTTATTGTTCCTAAAAAAAGAGGAAAATGGAGAGTATGTGTAGATTATAGAGAGATCAACTTGGCAACAAAGAAAGATTACTTTCCTCTTCCCTTCTTTGATCAAGTTCTAGATAATTTGTCTGGGAAAAAGTACTTCTCATTCTTGGATGGCTTCAGTGGATACAATCAAATCAAGATTTCTCCAGAGGATCTGGAAAAGACTACTTTTACATGCCCTTGGGGAACGTTTGCCTACTCAGTTTTGTCTTTTGGTCTCTGCAATGCACCTGCAACTTTCTAGAGAGCAGTAATAAGTATTTTCTCAGACATCTCATATGATTGCATGGAGATATATATGGATGACTTTACTATTTATGGTGCAACATTTGAGGAGGCTCAAGCCAACTTGAAAAAGGTACTACAAAGATGTGAAGATCATAACCTATCGCTAAATAGTCAAAAGTGCTTCATGATGATGCAAGATGGAATAGTGCTTGGTCACTACATTTCTGTTGCAGGAATACAAGTTGATCCTTCTAAGATTGAAGTCATCTCTAATCTACCCTTTCCTACCAAGAAAAAGGAACTAAGAAGCTTTCTAGGACATGTTGGATATTAGAGAAGATTCATCAAAGACTTCAACCAAACAACAGACCCTCTATACAGATTGTTAAAGAAAGATGCAGATTTTTCCTAGACAGAGGAATGTGAAAAATCATTCCTTGATTTGAAAATTTCCCTTACACAAGCACCTGTTTTGAAAGGACCTAATTGGTCACTTCCATTCCATATTCATACTGATGCATCAGATTATGCCATTGGTGCTATATTAGGACAAAAGGGTGGTTCAACAGAACATGCACTCTACTACATAAGCAAAAATCTGCAGGGGGCTGAACTAAACTACATTGTTATAGAGAAAGAAATGTTGGAAATCATCTATGCACTCAATAAATTTAGGCATTACATCACAGGTTATCAAATATTTTTCCATACTGATCATGCAGCAATCAAGTATCTCATGAACAAAAGCTCAATAACAAGGAGACTGGTAAGATGGTTGTTGCTAATGCAAGAATTTGTCATTACAATTGTGGACAAGCCAGGTAAGGCCAATGTGGTTGCTGATTTCCTGTCTAGGATTCAAAGACAAGATGACTCTACACTTATTGAGGATTCATTTCCTGATAAGCATCTATTTGCAATCAAGGTCATTCACCCATGGTATGCAGATATAGCAAATTATCTAGCTACAGGAAGAACTCCTCCTCAATTCTCCCCTAAGGAAAAGAGGTTATTGGTAGAGAAAAGTTTTAAATTTGCTTGGATTCTAGATCGCATGTTTTATACAGGGCCAGATCAGGTTATGAGGAGATGTGTACGAGAGGAAGATACTCATGATATACTGCATACAAGCCATGATGAACCGTGTGGTGGACATTTTGCTGCAAAAAGGACAACATTGAAAATCTTAAATACTGGCTATTATTGGACAACTCTGCATAGAGATGCATCCAAATACACCGAAAGATGTGACAGATTCCAAAGGATGGGAAGACCAACCAAATTAGATGAGATGCCTCTATTTCCACAAGTTATTGTTACACCCTTCGACAAATGGGGACTGGATTTTGTAGGACCAATTGATCCACCTTCAAATGGTAAGTCCTACATCCTTGTATGCACAGATTATGTGAAAAAATGGGTAGAAGCTAAACCTATGAGGCATCCTAGGGATAATAAAGTAGCAGACTTCCTCTATGAGGAAATATTCACCAAATTTGGTGTCCCTAGGGAAATAGTGACAAATCAAGGAGCATAGTTTAACTCTACACTTATAACAGCCTTAGTAAATGAATACAACATAAGGCATAGGAAATCAACTCCTTATCATTCGCAGGCTAATGGCCAGGTAGAGATCACCAATAGGGACATAGAGACAATTTTGACTAAAACTGTAGATTTGCATAGAAAGGACTGGGCTGGAAGGTTACCAGAAGCTATATGGGCCTACCGAACTACATGGAAGACTGCTACAAGATATACACCTTTTGAAATGGTGTATGGTAAAACAGTTGTGATTCCAATAGAGTTTGAACATAAGACTCTCAGAACAACATTGGAGATGGACATGGACTTAACAACTGGACAAAAGGAAAGAGTCATGCAGCTCAATGCCTTGGATGAGCTCTGAAAGAATGCCCTACACCACACTGAGATAATACAAAACTAGCGAATAAAATGGCATGATAAGTACATCAAAGAGAAGAAATTCAAAGCAGGAGATTGGGCTCTGCTTTATGACTCACAGTATAAGGACAGTCAAGGAAAACTGCAAACTAGATGGTTGGGTCCGTATGAGATAGAAGAAGTATTCACAAATGGTGTTGTACAATTGAGGACCATTGATGAGGTCCGATTCAAGCTATTATTCAATGGGCATTGCTTGAAGCCCTCCTATAAGCCCATTGACAGGGAAGAATTTTGGAGCTAGTTTGAATTAGTGTAGGAGACCATTGATCCTGCAGCCAAAGGAATTGAGTCTTGACTCAATTCCCTAGGCCATGCATAAAAGTACATACAACTGTCATAATAAAGGGGTCATCCACTGGATCCCCATTCCATTCAATCACTTCATCTAAAATCCATACACTCACACTCTTACCGCCACATCATCCACCTGTCATTCTCCATATCATCCACGTTTCTCCATATTATATATTGCAATGAAGAGGGAAGTCACATCAGCTAATTATGGTGATTCTATCCAGGTGAGCTCCACTTCACTTTAAGATTGCTTAAGTTACTTTATTTATTACATTTAATTTAGTGTTAATTAGTGCAAACAAATTTCCTATATGGTTTCCATTTCCTTTTGCTTCTCTGCACGATTGAGCACGTTTCTCTATGTCATAACTATCCACAATGTCATTATTGCCACCGCCACAAGCTTTGTCATGTCAGTTGTCACGAACCCTGGATATTTGAAATCTGTACTTTATGATCAAACAATATTTACTTCCTGCAATAATAAACCTAAATGTATTCTTTTTATCCATGATTACTCTCTCCTTCAATAAGATTGCATGATCGAATTCATTTCCCTATTTTTCTACAACTTTTGAAGAGTGGTTCAAAAGTTTCGGTTGAGGGGAGAGGCTGAGTGCTATAGAATTGGGGTTACAGGAAGTTCAGTTTGGAAAAGCCTGGTGGGCATTGCTTAAAGCATTTAATTACAGATAACTAAGGAGATGGGAGGTTAGCCGATTCGCTACGAGCCTACAGACCATAACATCCTGTTGCAGGATGTGTTGCATGTGCCGCCATTCAGGCAATATGGGTGGCTCAATTACTTCCTGAAGCTCAGAGCTTTTGATGTAGACATTGTAGAGGAGTTCACAAGAACATTTCAAGAAGGGGAAGCAAAAGTTAGAGGTATAATGGTGAATGCATCAATTGATAGAATTGCAGAAATAATGGGATTACCTCAAGTCAGAGAGCCATTTCCTAGAGGAAGGGATGCAAAGAGTGTCAGGGCAGATTTTACTCAGCCAAGTGACCCTCCTCTATGGGTAGATAATCAAGGTGCACAAAGGATGAGTCTTCCATAGGACTTGGTGTCACGGGCGGGATATATAATCAAATACATAACCTGTGAAGGTAGGTTTTCAGTCCTGCATTCTCATCACTTCAAACTTTTATCTCATTTACGCCATGGATTGTTGATGAATATTTTCGACTTCCTTTACAATTGCTATCTAATAGTGCTACTGAATTTAAAAAGGGTAGGGTTAACTTTGTATCCCACCACTGCCTTATTAAATTACTTGTTGAAAAATCTGTTCAAGATGCATCAAGAATGACCTGGGAAGAATTCATTGTCAATTTCAACCCTAAAATTTAAAATGTTGGACCTAGAGGTGAACCTCTTACCTTCAAGCAACAAACCCCCTAGTCCATAGGCCAGACCTCTGCTGCTATGTCCCCTACTCAGGAATCATCCAATTCATAGGATGACATTCCTCTTTCTGAAAAAACTTCCAAGCAACCGACACAAACCCTTATCAAAAATCCTGAGCCTTCTTCCAATGATAAGAAAGAGAAGTCACCCATTGTGGCAACCCCTAAACCTATAAAAAGAAAGCAAAAGGAAAACTTTTCTGTTCTTGCAGCAAAACCCTCCAAAAAGCATAAGACAATTCCTACTTCCATAAGGAGGAGCTCTAGACTCCACAACCAGGTAGCCCGCCAATCACTTGATGCTACTCTAGTCGCACCACCAATTTCTGACCCTTCCAGTCTTGTACTAGGAGAAGAGGAACCTATTTTTGAAGAGGTTGTGAGTACACCTGAAGGAGCTAGCCTGGATGAATTGGATGCCATTGCAAAGCAACTATAAGAAGGAATGGGATGTTTTGAAAATGAGGAGGTAACAGTTGTGTTTTCGATAGAAAAAGAGGATGAAAGCATTGGCATTACTGATGAGATTCCTGCTGCTTAAGAAGAACAGGAAGGTTGGCAACAGGATGGTAATTAAGGACAGGAAAACTTTAAACAATCAAATAATACAAAGGTAATTAGAGAAGAAGAATAGGAAAAAGTGGATGTAACTGAAGAAATACAGGGGTCACCTGCAATAAGCTATAATCATAGACCTCCGCTCCATGTCATGAACTTTGCTGCAGGAATGGCATGTTTTGAAGAACTCCAGCATCAATAGACTACTTCTGCACTTGAAATTGAGAGATTACAAAGAATAATCCAGAACAAGAATCTAGAAATTGCTAACTTAACTGACACTCTCAACCAGGTGGTAGAGCTTATTTCATGACTGATGCAATGTCAAGCACCTTCATTTGTCTATGCAATGTACCTCAAAGACTTGTATTTGAACTTCCAGCTGATTAGAGTCTGGAAAGGTAAAAACCCTTCTTTAGATACCCTAGAAGAATTTTATGAAGCAAACAGAGATTCACCTTTGCACATCAAGAACCTCCTGTGTGAATTTTATCTGCACAATTTGGTTGTACCCCAGGATAAAGAATGAAACCCCTTATGTTATGTCGATGATATTCATATCAGCGCTCTGATCTCATGGATCACCAATGAGATAAACAGGGGGGAACAATTTGATAGTCATAAGCATGATGAAGTCAATATTCCATTATCTATGAGGAATGAATATAGAAATGGAATGAGTATTTACTTTGATTGGAAGAAATTGTAGAGAGATGAAAGAGCCAGGCCACTGATTGAGCCTTTGAGACAAGAGGTATTCTCTCAGTACTCCCAAATTATAAACAGTGATTTTAATGTTGCAACTCTGCACATTCAAACCAGATGGGAGCATCTTCCATTTCAATTAAAAAGGGTAGAATCGCACACTCCCAATACCTTGTATGCAGCAACTAGAAGGGCAGAAAGATACATGAGGAATTCCAAGACAAAAAGGGAGAATTGGTTTCCTTTGGTTATGCAACCGCCTATTCTCCTATGGCCATTACTGTCTATACAGGGGGACAACAACATATATAACATGAGTTCCGAGGATAACAGATGGCAAAGGTTGGAGGTGATGCGAGCTCACTTCTGGAGTTTCCAGCATGGAGAGTGTGGACAACAATAGAATGCTGATTTAAGAGAATTTCCAAAGAAGAAATGCTAGACTTTCTGAAGGGTCCAACAAGTAGATGGTTGAGGGGAATGATGAGCCAAGTTTTTGGCACATTTAGATCATACTTTTACAAACACTTTTTTGCTTTTTTTATGCTAAAACAAACATTTAGTGATGATTATGGGACAAGACATGAACTTTTTATGCTTAATATAAAATGTATGTTATGCTAAATCTTTCCATAATTATCACCTTAAAATTTTTTATTAGTTTGATGAATGCCTTATGACTTTGTGTGATGACAAACCCTTCCTACAGCCTCTACTGTTGAACTTCCTGCAACCATGTCTAAAATAATGTTTGCCTTAGTTTAATGCTTAATGAATGTATAAATAAAGTGATGGATTGTCTTAAAGGTTGAATGTGTTGAGCTAACTTTCTGCCTCGGGAATAGCTAGCAAGATATTTTGCAGGTACCACGATTGGAGGAAGGAATTCAATTCCCACTTGAAGGATAGAAGACCAAATCAAAGAAGACCGATTTAGCAGGAAAAGAATAGGGAGGCAGTTTCAACTCATTCGCCATGAAAGAGGAGTGTTTCAGAAATCTAGCTCAGGCATCTTGATGGTGCATAAATCTAGGATGATGGCACTTTAAGACTGATGAACTGATTTGACTTAGTTCTTTCATTTCTATCCACCTCTTTACTAAGTTAGTTAAATGTAATAAAGACCTCCCATTTTATAAGGGAAGGTTAGTTAGTAGTTGGATTCAGTTTTCAATAAATAGCCCATTCTCCTTCAGAAAATGAGCTAGAAGATTGTTGTTGTAACACATTTTCAGTTTCAGAAATACAATCAAGAGATTGTGTGATATGTACTTGTCTATCTTGAATCAATAAAGTTTATGAAGTTTTCGGCCTAATCTGTTGTCTACTTTGTCATTACCTAAGGGGGGCCACTTAGGGAACTGCCCATACTTTCATTCTTTAGAATAGTTGTACTTCCTTTCATAGAAGTTAATGTGATTGTTCCTGCAGCTGGCAGAAACACAGAGCTGTCAACTATTCCTACAGCCACTAGATGCAAAATAGTTTTATCGTTCAATATTTTATTTCCAAGCAAGTTATCCAGTAAAGTTGTTTCCAATAATTCAAATTCCAGTATAAAGCATCTTAGGAAATCATGCATTTCTGGAAAGGTGATTAGTGCATATATTGTGCTGACCCATTTCAAGTTCACGTCCATGGGTTGATGATTAAATGAGGTTCTTTAGCAGGTTATGATTGCTGGTTGTGATGTTCAATCCCTGAGTAGAGGAAATCATGTTCCTAGTTATTAAGTTGATTAAAGAACACTACAAGGACCAAAAAAAGTGTGAAAATGTAAAGGAGTACATTTTTTTACACTACATATAGGATTACTGATTTGTTAGGTTCACTCTTCCTATGTGATATTCTGATAAAATATATATAGATGTATAATGTTAACTTCTAATTTATGAATCTTGTAATGTTTTATATTATCCCCATGAATGATTGTGAACTTATTTAAACATTTATGCATCACATATTTTATTCATTACATGGATTTAATAATCTACTTCTCTAATGTGATTTATGAGATGAATTCTATTAAGATAGATTTCATGCATATTGGAACACTAGAGATGTGTGTATTGTGTGTGTGAGTATACTCCTTGGATTTTATTTCTTTAGATATTATTTCTTGATATACTTGATATGTGTAATTGAAATAAAAAATTTAGTGATAATAAACCATTTCCACATAACCCCATGAGATAAAAACATAAAAACAAGTATTTAGAATCTACAACAACAAAAAAATATACAAGAATGCCATCAAGATGACACAAGATGTTGTTAAAAGATAAGGTGATCTAAACTACAATATTAACTTTTATATATATTTAAAAATCTGAAAATCGATTCAAGATTAAAATATGATGATTATAGTGATTGCACATTCAATTTTAACATTAAAAATAATACCACAAGTTGAGAAGTACAAGTGACAAAATATATACATGGAGAAACCCTTGCGATAGGAAAATCCACACCCAAAGAGATCCAATGAATGTATTAATCCTTAAAAGAAGTTGACATCAACACAACATCTCTCTCTCAATTTCAGCAGTGCTTTGTTACTTCAACAACCTACAAAACAAATCATGAAACTACTATCTCAAGGCTCCAATTTATAGATATTTATGAAAAGGAAAACCACTATGGTGTCCCAAAACAAGAGGTAAAATACACCTAGAAAAACCCATGCCTCCCTAACTGGAAAACCCATAACATAATAAAAATAAATTAATGTTCACATGACCTTCACATGGGGCCCAACTCATAACCAATCAAAATTGGTCAAACCTGAGTGCTCCATTATTCTTTGATAGCTCCAATGGTTAAACATAGAACATGAACACTTTGGTGCCCAAATTTGGAAGACATGAAAATGACACATGTCAACATGCATAGACATGCAAAACCACATGTAGCCCACTCCCAAAGTGGACACAAAAATGGAATATTCCTCCAAGATGCTTGTAGCCACCACCGAACATGTGT
Source organism: Sequoiadendron giganteum (assembly GCA_007115665.2). Classification (NCBI taxonomy): domain Eukaryota; kingdom Viridiplantae; phylum Streptophyta; class Pinopsida; order Cupressales; family Cupressaceae; genus Sequoiadendron; species Sequoiadendron giganteum. The sequence goes on along the minus strand of CM021109.1, from coordinate 614,366,149 downwards.
CCACCTCGATGAATGCAATTAAAAAATTTCATAGGAAATAAATATTATATATTTTCACTCTCATGCTCCCTAGAACACTTTCCTAGGAACATGAAGACACATGAAAAAGAATCAGGAATGCAAATTTAATGTCACCTATCCTAACATATGTACCCTAGAAAAAACCTCATGAGTTGAAAACCTAGCCTTGAAAGGCACTCACACTCAATATATTATATCATGAATAAATATTGTAATATAGTTGAAAAAATTTCATCAATGCTCCTAAAACAACAATCTCCCTTCTTGTACTCAATGTAAATGAGAAAATGAGAATGATATAATTGTTGCAAGGTGTGTTCCCTTGATCTCCTTGTGTTGTGCAGCGTAGCACTTGGTTTTGTGACATGGCTTAACTACCTCTCATGGATTCATTAACTCTGGTAGTTGTATCATGCATTAATAGGTTGATCTTTTGGTGGAACGAAAATCATCTTTGCAACAATCAATATCAGAGCCCGGGTCATTGGTTTGAACCCCTAACTTGTGTTGGGGTGGGGATTGTTGCCAGGTGTGCGCCCTTGGTCTCCTTGTGTTGTGCAGTGCAACACTCAGGTTTGTGGTCTGGCTTAACTTCCTCTCGTGGATTCATTAACTCTAATGGTTGTATTGACCATTAACAGATCGATCATTTGGTGCACGAAAATTGTATTCACAATAATAACAACATCCAATCCATGCTGCCTCTCCTCACATATTCAAGCCACAATATATTCTCAATCAACATTAACCAAAAATCCAAAGATCATGATAATCAACCTAGACTAACTCAACATCTACTCATGGATTTCTTTTATAGAAATAAACTTGCATAAAACCACCAAGTGGTATTACACAAACCATGAGCTTACAAAACAATGTCCCCCTCATTTAGTTTTTGGTACTAAGTTTCCCAATATAAAATATTTTCCCTTATGTAATCCACATTAAATATTTATCTCAATATTACATACAACATTAAAAGTGAGTGTGAATATTAAGGTCTTGTATCTAGTAATTTATTCTACTAGGTAATTAGGCGACACATTCACATGTTAATTTTACTCAGGATATAAGATCATTCTAGAAGTCTTATCTAGAACTTATCTTATATTTGCATTATTTCCTGGGTAGTTAGTTAGTTATCACATGTGATAGGATTAAGACACTTTTCATGATCTTGTCTAATCCTATCTCACTCCTTGCATATATAAGGAAGGCTTCATGTGTACATTTGCATCAAACAATCTTGGAAGCTCTTAATGCATTATGTCATATTAATATTGCATAATCTCTCAGAGTTCTGGTGTGCATTCTTTATGCTTTTCCAGTTTATGTAGCTTTGATTTTCTCTTAAAAAAATTCTTGGGTTATTCAATCTATTTCAGATTTCTAACATGGTATCAAAGCTTTTGTTTTAATAAATCTGAGTTCTTAGATTCCTTATTGAGAGATTGAGTTTCTTGTAAAAATCTTGTAAATTATCATATGCTCTTCTCTTGCATTCTTGAACAATCTAGAGAATCAGAAAGGGTTCGCAAAGATGTAATAACCTCTTTATTTTGCATTTGTGTTTTGTGAGATCCGGGTGATTACAACATTTTTGGCTATACTAACAGCATTTTTTATTTTCCAATGTGTCCAGAAGGCTCAAGAAAGTCATATTTGTCTTTTGTTTCATCCAAATTGGAGATCATTTGACATAGTTGCAGGTGGGGATTTGAAGAAAATTGTTTTTCATTGGATTCATTTTTTTTTTGCTTCAAAATTCTAGCTTCCACTCATTTGTAAGAAAAATGACTTATGAGTTTTGTAGCTAGGGTTGAAATCTCATCTAGGTATCTTTTAGAATTTTCATATCTTGAGTAGACCTGAAGAAAATTGTTGTCCAAAAAGCATCGTGTCATTTTTGTACAAGTTGAAGGTCAAAAGAAATTCATTTTCTCATCTTATGATTGTTGGATCAAAAAACCATTTGTGGGTTTTGTTTCTCACATAAAAATATTTTTGGCTTTTTGTTATTGTCTACTCATTGTGAATGGATTTTTTCATAAACTTTATTTTTCTAGGAAACCCATTTCATGCAGGCTAAATTCAACCAGTTTTTCAAAAAATTATAACTTTTGCTTCAGGCATTAGATTTCAACAAATAAGATATCGTCGGAAAGTTGGAGATGAACACTTTCCATCCACAAAGGTATTGAGAAGATGTTTTAACATTTTGTACCAAATATTTCAATTTGAAGTTGTCTTGTGCTACTTTCTTCAATAAGCCATAACTTTCACCTTGGTGCTCCAATTTTTAGAAACAAATAGGCATTGGAAAGGTCTTGAAGAGCACATAGCCAAAGGCTATTTTTTTCTAGATTTTGTCTCAGGTTCATTTTGTATTCGAATTTTTAATTTTGGTTATTTTAAACCTATTGAGCATTGTATCTTGGAAAAGGCTTTGTAAACACACTAAATTATAAAGTGCCAACCTTATAATATTTGTGGGGGTGATCTTTGATACTAGTGAAAAGGGTGGGGGTGTTCTTGGAATTCTTGTGTTCACTTTCTTTTCCTTATTTCCTTTTGCATTTCTTTATCATGGAAACAACAACAGTTCCTACTCTAACTACATACAACTATTTTGAGTAGAAATCACAAATAGATATTCACTTAACAAGAATCATTTTGCATAGAGTAGTAATAGGATTGGAAAATGTGTTGGATATTGTGGTTGTGTTGCTGATATGTGGTTTTCATTGATGTCAACAATATTAGAAAAATGTCTTTAAGACTGCATATGTCGAGGATATTGAGAAAATAGTAATAAATATGTTACAAGTTGTCTGTGAAGCAGTAAAGATCATAATGGTATAAAGTTCAATATGTTGTAAACTAGATGTTGTGGATTAAAGGGTTTTTTCTCAAGCCTATCTAGTTTCTACTCCGTAAGTTTCAGAGGTGCATGTGAAGATTTGAGGAAGTTACAATTTTATGTGTTTTGACAGCTATTATGTTACTGCAAATGGTGTTCATGGAAGAAGACAATATGATTCTGGTAATCCGAGTTGTTGTGTATGTTCATGTGGTGTTCGTGGATGTTTCTAGATCATGTTCTATCTGTGTTGCACATCTACATTGATCATTGTGCTTTCAATCCAATTTTTTCTCTTTTATGTTCATGGCCGACAAGGTGTTTGAGATGTGTTGTGGATCTTCGAGGAAGAATCTTTGAAGTTTTTTTGTATTTGAGGATATTGTTTTAGGTCTCTAATATGTTGTGGCTGACTTTGGTTGATACGCATTGATAATCTTTATTGTTTTGGGCTGATAGTTTGCATTCATTCTATTATTTTGTTGAAGCCAACATAAAGCAATGAAATTTCTTATTGTGGATATATATAAGCAATTGTTTATCTCATTTTATATATGTGTAATGCAAAGAGTGTGAATGCTATATGCGAAAAAGGTTCAAATCATTCGAAAGAAGAGAAAAGTGTGAAGAAGAGTGAAAGAAAGTGAATAAGTGTTTATGTGCTTAACCGAAACTGTACTCAGGCATTTGCAGATGCTACTTTCTCAGTTCAAATTCTTCAGATGGTTTTAATCTGAATATTTTATGAAAGACAGTGAGTCTTCCTTTGAGCAATGAGCTCTAGGCAGTGCACCTGAATGCATGTGCATTCCTCTTATATTATTCTTATACTTTTAATAGGGTATAACTTGTGGATTAACCTCCACCATGGGTTTTCCCCTAACAAGGTTTCCACGAAAAAAATCTTGGTGTTATGTGTGTTTTTGATGTGTTGTTGATTCATGCTTTCACTGTTTATAATAAGATCTGAGAATTAAGGTTAATAAGGTTATTAAGTTTGAAATTTTGTGACAACTGATTCACCCCCCCCCCCCCTCAATTATCTACCCTCGAGTTGCCAACAATTGGTATCAGAGTAGGTGAAGAAGTTTAATAGCTTGAGGTGATCTGGGATGGCGACATACAAGAAGGATAGTCTGAGATTTGATGGAATAAACTATTCTCAGTGGAAGACTCGAATGGTGTGTCATCTGAGATGCATTGGTGATTCCTTCTAGCACATTACATGCAATAGGTATGTTATCCCTCCGAATGGTCCTACTGCTTCTGTTGAGATTAGGGATGTTGAATATAACATCAGGGCTAAGGAAGCATTGTTGAATTCTTTGACTAATACTGAGATGAAAAATGTTATGGATCTGAAAACTACGTATGAGATCTAGAAAAAGTTGGAAACTTTATATGAAGGTGATGCTAATGTGAAAATGGCCAAGCTACAAAGTGTGAAAGGAAAATATGAACTGTTGAAGATTGGAAATGATGAGAATATTGTTACTTACATGAAAAGAGAATGAACTTGTGTGTGGTCTCAGATGTATTGGTGGATCGATAGATGAACAAGAGATTGTTGCCAAAGTGCTTAGAAATTTGCCTGATGCATACAAAATTAAAGTTACAGCCATTAATGAGCTCTGAACTGTGACAAATATAACCAAAGATATGTTGGTTAGTAAACTTACTACTTTTGAGTTGAGTAAATTTGGTGATGCCCTTCCTAAGATAGAATATGCATTCAAACCTACTACTTCCGGGAGATACGAGCAGAGATATGATCCAAGTGAAAGTTCTTCTAGGAAGGTATTCAGATATGAGGAATAAATGAGACAGATTGAAGAAGAAGAAAGAGAACTAAATGAGCTTGAAGCACTTATTGTAAAAAGGGAAGCTAGAGGAGAAGGTAAGTATAAAGGAAAGTTGCCTATTAAATGTTTTTCTTGTAATAAGATAGGTCATTTGTCATAAAGGTGTCTAGAAAGAGTTCCTAAGCCTGTTAGAAATCTTGAATAAGATTAAAAACCAGAATCTGAAAGAGAGATCTAAGCTACATAAATTGAAATGCAAATGAAAGCAAACCAGCGATTTCGAGAGACATGCAAAAGTCGAAGAGACAAAATTGCATTAAGAGCTCAAAGCAAGAGAATGGTAGAGTAACAACACAATGCATTCCATATTGATTGAAAATACAAGCTAGGTAGCGTGTTTATATAGGCAAGAGAGAGGGGTGTAGGTGGCAACACCGACCAATGAGGAGCAACCATCTATCGGACTAAAGATAGCAAGGTATCTTCCCAAGATAGAAAATGGATGCTCAAATGTAGGAAGGTGACACCTCATAATCCTCTCACCTAATTAAACATGCTTTATTAACCTAAGCAAGATTAAAAAGGTGTAGGAAAAAACTAGTAATAAAGGGAAAATAAATATCCCAACTAGGAAATAAAAAACTACACTAACAAAGCCAAAACCTTACAAGCCTAAATTTCAAAAGAAGTGTTTCTATGCTGCTAATGAAGGTGTGACAGAGGATGAATCTAGCAAAGGGAATGCAAGTGAAGATGATTTTGTGTTTATTGCTATCAAAGAAAATAATTTTGTGTTTATTGAATCTGCTAGTTGTACAAATGTGGAGAAAGCCCTAGCTGCTCGAGTTGAAGAAAAAGATGAATGGGTAATTGACAGTGGATGTTCACATCACATGACAAGTGATAAGAGTAAATTCATAAGCTTAGAGAAGTATGATTGTGGTGTTGTAAGATTTGGTAATAAAAAAGGTGTTATAATTTGTGGTAGAGGATGTATTTATTTTAATGGTAAGCATAATACTGATGATGTTCTTTATGTTGAAGGTTTGAAATATAATCTTTCAAGTGTTGGACAGATGGTTGATAAGGGATACAATCTTCAATTCAAAGATGGAAAGTGTAGCATACTGGGAAGTTCTGGAAATGTGATTGCTTCGTGTACTAAAACAAAAGGTAACATATTTCATCTGAATGTTGGTAGTAAAATTTGTCTGATTGCTCAAGTTGATGAAATTTGGTTATGGCATAGAAGAATGTGTCATGTAAGCTTTGACATTATTATCAAGATAATTTCATCACAGGCAGTAAGAGATCTTCCTAAGTTGGTGAATCCTACTAATACCATATGCAAGGAATGTCAGTGGGGAAAAAAAACTAGAATTTCATTTCATAGCAAACAGTATTGTTCAAATGAATTGTTGGAAATTATGCATACTGACTTGAGTGGTCCTTCTAGAATAAAAATTCTACAAGGTTACAAGTACTTCATGTTGCTTATTGATGATTACTCTAGGATGATGTGGGTTACTTTCTTAAGGGAGAAATCTAAAGCTCTAGAAAAGTTCAAGATCTTTAAGCCTATGGTTGAGATAGAGACAGGTCTGAAGATTAAGTGTCTAAGATCAGATAAAGGTGGTGAATTCATTTCCAGTGATTTTAATTCTTTTTGTGAAGAGCATGAGATAAAGAGACAATTATCTGCACCGCGGACCCCTCAACAAAATGGAGTTGTAGAAAGAATGAATAAGACAGTTCAAGATGCTACTAGAACTATGATGTTGGAAGGAAACGTCCCTCATATCCGTTGGAGAGAAGTTGTGAGTATTGATTATATTCTTAACCATGTACAAATCAAAGGTAATACTAGTAAGACTCCTTTTGAGCTATGGTTTGGTCATAAGCCTACTATCAGATATTTCCAAATCTTTGGGAATAAATGCTATATCAGGAGAGATGAATATCTGGGAAAGTTTGATCCTAGAAGTGATGAATGAATCTTTCTTGGTTATTCTACTAAGAGAAAGGCCTACTAGTGATACAACAAGAGATTGAAGAAAATGGTTGAAAGTAAAAATGATAAGGTTGATGAAGACATTGCCAGACCCTCCAAAACCTATGGATATGATTTTGATGATCAGAATGACAGTACAAACCAGAGTCAGACTTCAAATCAAGTTCAGATCATTCTGGTGAATCAATAAGAACAAGAAGAAGTAGAGACTGGTGAAACTACAGAAGAGAGACCTCAAGAGCCTTAAATTCAAGAACACTCTAAGACTCCAAGGTATGTGAGATTAAATCATTCAAAAAATCAGATTATAGGAGATAAGAACAAAGGTGTTTAGACTAGGAGAAGAATTGCAAAAGAATAATGTTTAATTTCAAAGGCTGAGCCAAGTAATGTCAATGAAGCATGCAAAGATGAACATTGGATTGAAGCTATGAAAGAAGAACTACAAAAAATTGAGAAGAATAATACATGGATTCTTGTTCCTAGACCTAAAGACAAAAATGTAAGTGGAACTAAATGGGTCTTTAGAAACAAACTGAATGAACAAGGTGAAGTTATCAGAAACAAAGCAAGACTGGTATGTAAAGGATACTCTCAGATGGAAGGTATTGACTTTGAAGAAACCTTTTCTCTTGTTGCTAGAATTGAAGTTGTGAGATTGTTTCTTGCTTATGTTGCTTACAAAAACTACAAAGTTTCTCAGATGGATGTCAAGTCAGCATTTCTAAATGGTGAATTAGAGGAAGAGGTGTATATTGAGAAACCTGATGGATTTTAATTGTCTGATCAAGGAGATATGGTTTGTCGGTTGAAGAAAGTATTGTATGGACTCAAACAATCCCCTAGAGCTTGGTATGGCATATTGGATAAGTACTTGATGAAGCTTGTATTTAACAAAGGTAATGTTGATAGTAATTTGTATTTCAAGATTGATGAAGATAAATATTTGTTTGTGGAAGTCTTTGTTGTTGATATCATTTTTGGAGGAGATGATGGTTTGTGCATGAAGTTTTCTAATGAAATGTAGAATGAGTTTGAGATGTCAATGATTGGAGAGTTGAAATTCTTTTTGGGATTACAAATTACTCAGGTAGATGAAGAGATATTTATATCTCAGTCCAAGTATGTGAGAGAACTGCTGAAGAATTTTGGTATGGAAGATTCAAAACCAGTCGGTACACCCATGGTGACCGGATGCAAGTTGACACAAGATGATGATTCTCCAAAGGAAAATTAGACTAGATACAGATCAATGATTGGTGGATTCTTGTATTTAACTCAAACTAGACCTGATATCATGAATGTTGTGTGCATTGTTGCTAGATTTCAAGCCGATCCTAAGGAATCTCATGTGACTGTTGTGAAGATAATTTTTAGATACTTGAAGGGAACAGTTGATTTTGACCTATGGTATCCTAAAGATGATGATCTTACTTTAAGTGCCTTTACTGATGCTGATTGGGTAGGAGTTGTGAATTATAGGAAAAGAACTAGTGGTGGTGCATTTTTCTTAGGAAAGAAACTAATTTCATGGTTAAGCAAAAAGCAGAATTTCATTTCCTTATCTACTACAAAGGCAAAATATATTATTGTTGCTAACAATTGTACTCAAGTATTGTGGATGAAGCAGATGCTGAAAGATATCAGAGTTGTGTATGATGAACCTACTGCCATATTTTGTGATAACTCAAGTGCTATAAACATTTCTAAGAATCTGGTGTTGCATTCAAAGACAAAGCATATATCTATCAAAAACCACTTTTTGAGAGATAAAGTGAGTGATAAGGAAGTCAGACTGGAGTATGTTCCTACTAAGGAGCAGATTGTAGACATCTTTACTAAGCCTTTTCCCAAAGATACTTTTGAGTATCTCAGAGGGAAGTTAGGGTGATTACCCCTCCTAATCAGAACTAAGATGCATAGTCTTTGCATCAATTTGTGCATTCATAGTCATATCTTGATCCGGATTGATGTTGTGGTGGTTGCTACTCAAGGGGATTAGTCAGATGATTTAGATATGTGGTTTAGAGCTTGTGTACCTTTTCCATTGATGTCAATGGGGGAGAAGAGTAATGTGAAAAACCATAGAAGAATAGTGTGAATTAAGGGGGAGAAGAGCAATGTGTAAAGGGGAGATTGTTGGAAGAAGAGTTAGTTGTGTTGATGGTGTATTTTTTCACATCATGTGTTGCCATCAATGCCAAAGCGGGAGATTTTTGGATGTTGTGGTTGTGATTCTGATATGTGGTTGTCATTGATGTCTACACTATTAGCATAAATGTCTTTAAGATTGCATATGTCGAGGATATTGATAAAATTGTAATAAATATGTTACAAGTTGTCTATGAAGCAGTAAAGATCAGTATTGTATAAAGTTTAGTATGTTTTAAAATAGATGTTTCAGATTAAAGGGTTTTTTTCTCAAGCCTATCTAGTTTCTACTTTGTAAGTTTCAGAGGTGCGCATGAAGATTTGAGGAAGTTAAAAAAAAATTGTGTTCTGACAGCTATTCTGTTACTGCAAATGGTGCTCATGGAAGAAGACAAAGTGATTCCAGTAATCTGAGTTGTTGAGTATGTTCCTATGGTGTTCATGGGTGTTTCTAGATCATGTTCTATCTATGTTGCATGTCTGCATTGATCATTGTGGTCATGATTCGAGTTTTTCTCTTGTGTGTTTGTATTTTTCATGTTCATGGTCGACAAGGTATTTGAAGCGTGTTGTGGATCTTTGAGGAAGAATATTTGAAGGTTTTTTGTGTTCGAGGATATTGTTTTAGGTCTCTACTATGTTGTGGCTGACTTTGGTTGATACGCATTGATAATATTTATAATTTTGGGCCGACAGTTTGCATTCATTCTATTATTTTGTTGAAGTCAACATAAAGTAATGAAATTTCTTGTTGCGGATATATATAGTTGATTGTTTATCTCATTTGATATATGTGTGATGCGAAGTATGCGAGTGCTATGTGTGAAAAAGGTTCAAATCATTCGAAAGCAAAGTAGAGTGTGAAGAAGAGTGAAAGAAAGTGAAGAAGTTCTTATGTGCTTAACCAGAATTGTACTCAGGCATTTGCAGATGCTACTTTCTCAGTTCAAATTCTTCAGATGGTTTTAATCTGAATATTTTATGTAAGACAATGAGTCTTTCTTTGAGTTGTGATCTCTAGGCAATGTGCCTAAATTCATGTGCATTCCTCTTATATTCTTCTTATACTTTTAACAGGGTATAACTTGTGGATTAACCTCCACTGTGGTTTTTCCCCTAATAAGGTTTCCACACAAAAAATATTGGTTTTATGTGTGTTTCTTATGTGTTGTTGATTCATGCTTTCACTGTTAATAATCAGATCTGAGAATTAAGGTTAATAAGGTTATTAAGTTTGAAATTATGTGATAAATGATTCACCCCCCCCCCCCTCTCAGTTTTCTGCCCTTGTGTTTCCAACAAATTGAACCAACTAAAGATGAAAACATTTTGAGTGGTTTAACAAATGTGATAGAGCACATGGAGAATTGTGTGTGTCTGTATCTCTCGATTTACTCTTTCATATTGAATCTTTGAATACTCCAAATGAAATATGGAAAAATCTAGAATCTCTTTTTGGCACACAAGGTTCTATGAGGGGTCATATGTTCAAGAATTAATTAATCAGTTTAAATCCAGGAAACTTCAACACAATTCATGATTTCTTCACCAAAATGAAATCGCTAAGGCTAACACTACAACAATGTGGAATTGATAAGAAAGATGAACAATTGATTCTAATTATTCTCTCAAAACTAAGTTTTGAATATTCAGTATTTATTTATATCTTGTATGCTACTTAGGATGAACTTGGATCTTAATTCAAGATGCCATCTTTAGATGATTTTTCTACTTCTCTCACACGGGAGCAAAATAAGCTAATTCAGATGGGCACTCTTAAGTCTTCTAAGTCCCATGTCTTGGTTGTCAACCTTGGCACAAATAAACAAAGAGGACAAAGTAGTAATAAGGATAAGAAACAAAAGAATAGCAAAGAGAAAAAGAATCAAAAATTGGCTACTCCAAAAGAAAGTAAAGAGACCACATCTTCAAAAGGTGAAAATCCTAAGAGAAAGAAGGTCAAATGTGCCTATTGTAAGAAACCAGGTCATGATGAGAACAAGTTTTTTAAGAAACAAGTAAATCATTTGAAACACATTCTTGAGAAGAATAATCTCAGTGTTCTTGATTCCATCAAAAAGAGTTCAAAAGAGGGTTCTCACAAGGCTAAAGAGAACAACAAGGAGAAAGGAAATGGCAAGGCCCTTGTAGTAGTTGCTTCTCCACCATCCACATGGGTTCTTGATTTGGGTCATTCACACCACATAGCTTCAACTGAGGATGAACTTGAATCTATGGATCCATGTTCTTTGCCTTCCATTTTGATGGGTGATGACACTCCACTTGATGTTTGTGGGAGAGGGTTTGTTGATATGGGGGATGTCACATTTCAAGATATTCTTTATGTACCCTCATTATCAACTAATCTCCTATCTATCTATCAAATCACACACACAAGTACAAGCAAGAGAGTTAAGTTTACTCCTAATTTAGTGGTAATTCATGAGATGCAGAATGATTCTACAGTTGCGGTTGGAAAAGAAGATCACCAGTCTTAGATTTATTTGTTCTCTCACTTTGTTCGTGATCCTCCTTTGAATTTTCTACTCATTCATTCAGATGATGTGAGTAAATTTTTGCATCAACACTTTGGCCACTTGAACTACCGCTACTTGCAGTAGCTCAACAAATAGGACATGGTTATAGGATTTCCTACAATTCACTTTTCTAAAGGTGTTTATCATGGTTGCATTCTTGGAAAGCATCCTGAAGGAAAATCATGGAGAGCCTCACATCTTTTGGAGTTGGTACATAGTAATTTGGCAGGGCCATTTCCACAACCATCATTTAGTAGAGCCCAATATGTTTTGGCATTCATTGATGATTTCTCTAGGTACACCATTGTGTACTTTCTCAAACAAAATTTTGAAGTCTTTGATTCATTCTTGGAGTATAAGGCTTTTGCAGAGAAACAAACTAGAAAATTTATCAAAGTTTTGCGTACAGATAATGGGGGGAATATTTCAACCATGGGTTTGTGCAGTGTTATACTTCAGAGGGAATTAATTTGTAGCATATAGTCCTCAACATAATGGAGTTGTAGAATAGAAGAATCGGTCCTTGAAAAAAATGGCTAATTATATGATTTATTCCAAGTCTTTGGCACCACCTTTCTAGGTAGAAGCCATTAACTGTGTGTGTTATATGTAGAACCGCATTCCCCACAAAGTTGTGTAGGGGTTAACTCATTTTCAAGCTTGGATTGGTTGAAAACTATCAATTAATCACTTTCAAGTGTTTGGCTCTGATGCATGGGCTCACATTCCAGCAGAGAAACACAAGGCTATGGATTTGTAGAGCAAGCCTTGCATATTTTTTGGTTACCCATATGATTTCAAAGGCTACAGGCTTCTTCATCCTACCACACATGATTTTTTTATTGAGAGGAGTGTTCGATTTGAGGAGATTACTTCTATTCCTTCTCTCGACACTTATCCTACCACCATCAGCTTGGAGTCCTTGTATCATGATGATAGTTCTTTAGAGCTTCATAATACTTCAGATCATGATGATGATTTTTTGTACTCCACTTTAGATGATGATAGTGATCATGAGGATACACACAGTTCATCTGCAGAGGATGATTATTCTCCTCCAGATTCTCCTCCTTCTCTAGCCATAGGGCCTCTTTGGGTTCATTAGACTTTGCAGTCAGCAAGTGATTGGGTAGGGGATCAATTAGATCATAGGAGAAAAATATCACAGTTCCAAGATGCTCCACATGCCTTCCTTACTTCATATTTTGATCCACAAAATAATTAGGAAGCCTTTGGTATCCCCGAGTGGGATGTAGCCATGCAGGAAGGGTTCAGTTCCTTGAAGAGGAACCACACTTGGGATCTTGTCCCACTTCCTAAGGGAATAAAACATGTTCGATGAAAGTGGGTCTATTGAACAAAATACGTAGAATATGGGTCAGTTGACAAGCATAAGGCTCACTTGGTTGCCAAAGGATTCTCCCAAGTTCCAAGGATTGACTACTCTAAGACTTTTGCACTAGTCGCCAAAATGAATTCCATCTGACTTGTTCTTGCTATAGCTGCAACACATAGATGGTATGTTCATCAGATGGATGTGAAGATTGATTTTGTTCACACTTATCTTTACCAGGGGATATACATGAAGTAGTTATAGGGGTTTGTTCAGGATTCTTCACTTGTGTGTCATCTTTGAAAGTCTCCCTGTGGCCTCAAACAAGCCCCTCAGGCTTGGTACACCAATATGGACTCCTTCCTTCTGACAGTGGGGTTCACTCAATGCCATTTTGATCCTCATGTCTACATATTGCAGTAAGATGATACTCACACCTTCTTGGTTCTCTACGTTGATCACTTGTTGATCATAGGGTCACTCATCCACCATTCGGGCAATGAAAACTTCCCTTCATGATCAGTTTTTTATGTCAAAATTGGGCTTGTTGTGTACTTCTTGTGGATTGAGATTACTCATTCTTCCTCAAGTATCACTCTTGCACAGTCTAAGTACGCACTTAACATGCTCCAGAGGTTTCACATGGTTGATTGTAAGCCTGCATCGACTCTATTTTTGTTATGGATCAAACTTGAGGCTAAGTGTTCTTCACCCTTGGTTGATGGCACTTTGTATTGACAACTTGTTCGTAGTCTCATCTATCTGACTCATACAAGGCCCAATATTTTATATGCAGTAGGCATGGTCTCTCGATTCATGCAAGAGCCACATTAGTTGCACTGGAAAGCAACTAAGAATATTATTCACTACATCAAGGATACTCACAATTATGGGATTCATTATGCAACGAGTGTGGATTTTGACTTGGTGGGACATGCAGATTGAGATTGGGCAGGCAATTCTCAGGATTGCAAGTCTACTTCAGGATATTGCTTCTCCCTTGGTTTTGATCCAATTTGTTGGTTGAGCAAGAAGAAGTCTGCTATTTCTCTTTCATCTACAAAGGCTTGAGTATCGAGGAGTAGTTAATGCTACTACTAAGGCCATCTAGCTTCAAAAAAATCTCACTAAGTTTTGCATTCCCTTTTGGAAGCCCACAATCATCCATTGTTATAACTAGAGTGTGATTTAGATCCCTCGCAATCTGGTCCATCATCGACAGACCAAGCACATCGAGATCCACATGCACTACATTTGGGAGATGATTCACATTGATATCATTGATCTCAAGTACTGTCCAACATCACATCATACTATAGACATCTTCACCAAACCCTTCACTGAGAGCAAGTTCCTTCATTTGCGAGATTTTCTTGGGGTGCGGCTGGTGTCATCCATGGGCGAGGCTACTTATTCCTTCTTTTCTTCCTTTTATCTCTCTTTTGTGGAGGAGTTTGTCCCACTCAGTTTTCTCCTTTTCTTTGGTTGTGTGATATTTCTCTGCATTGCATTTTTACATGGGTACCTAAAATGACCTAGTAGTCGGGACCTATCTTTGCATATTTGCATCATTTGCATAATAATCTTCTCTCCTAAGTTTCACTTAAGGGGGGATGTGAGTGTGAATATTAAAGTCTTGTACCTAGTAATTTATTCCACTAGGTAATTAGGGGACACATTCACATGTTAATTTTACTTAGGATATAAGATTCTTCTAGAAGTTTTATCTAGAACTTATCTTATCTTTACTTCATTTCCTAGGTAGTTAGTTGTCACATGTGATAGGATTAAGAAAATTTTCATGATCTTGTCTAATCCTATCTCACTCATTTCCTATATAAGCAAGGCTTCATGTGTACATTTGCATCAAACAATATTGGAAGCTCTTAATGCATTCTATCATATTAACATTGAATAATCTCTCAGATTTCTAGTGTGCATTCTTTATGCTTTTCTAGTTTATGTAGCTTTGATTTTCTCTTAAAAAATTTCTTGGGTTATTCAATATATTTCAGATTTCTAACAAAAAGTGGCCCAAGAATGTCTAATTCATGTGGTGTACACATTCATAGATTACTTAGGTGCACCAAAAATAATATTGATTTTATAATATAAACATTATACAAGGTAGAAAATGCACCTTTCCCAACATCCTCCCACATTTTTATTATATTGCATAAGGGTTCAAAATTAAACTCAAAAATTAATGGAACAATCCCTATAGCCAACATGCACCATCAATACATCCAAGTGCTCCATGTGTTCCATCAAGATACCTACAATAATAACTAATGTAACCACCATATCAAATAAAAAATCTCTCATCCTCCATCATGCCAAAGTATTAAAGATAAGATCCAATCCAGCTCAAAATAATATCCAAACACAAAAACTAAATCCAATAGTAACAAATATTCCTAAGTAGTTGTCAAGAAATAATCACCATAGTTGGACTAGAAACTATATCTAGTTTCTAACACATTCAACTAACCATACCTCAAAACCAAGGTATATTCATCATAATAGGTAAAATTCATACCATCAACATATCCAACCGAGAATTTCAACATGGGTCGAGCATCTCTGGGCAGGAATGGGAATGACTCCTATTTTTTGAATTTTTCTGAAGAAAAAGGTGATTCCAATGTCGACTCTGAGGACGACAATGATGATTTGGGTAGAAATTTTGTGTTGCTCAATGGTGGGGGTTGGTCTTTCTGGCCTCCTCTTCGCTTTGTTGCTGTTGTTTTTTTTGTTTTCGTGGATAACCTTGTTTCTTGGCTAGCTTTTGCCTTCTAGTCGTCGGTTGCTGCTATCCCTTGGTATTTGGAGGTGCATCACGGTGTTCTCTCTCTGTGATGGTGCCTAGTGGAGTTTATGGGTGGGGGCATTGGGGTGAAAGTGTTTCTTCCTTTCCCACATCCTTTGTTGTTCATTTATTTTCCTTTGAGTCGGTGGTCTCCTCACCATTTGGGCTCGGTTCCTGTCGAAACTTTCTTTAGTGGATTTTCTCATGCTCTACTACATTTGGAGGCGCTTCACGGTGTTGGGTCCTCTCTGGATTGGGGTCTCAATAGTGGTTTCTCTCTACGCTTAGTGTTGCTTCCCCCTTTTTCTTGTTCTCCTTAATGGGGACTTGAGTTTGGTGGTGGCTGGTGGTGGTTTAGAGCTCTACTCTTCGCTGGATTTGGGGGTCTTGTTCTGCAGTCCCTTGTTTTTCTTCCCTTTGGTAATAGTGCTCAATTGGGGGTACTCTAGGTCTCTTGGTGTTTTTGGAGTGTCCTCTTCCTCTGCTTGTTTGAGGAGTTTGGGTTCTTCATGTAAGATCCTTTGGTGGTTTAGGAGGCCCTACACTATTTCTTTATGGTGGGGTTTGTGCTTCAGGAAGATTTCTCGGTCGGTGGAAGGGGTTGTTTTTGTGCTTGTGGTTGGTTGGGGGAGGAAGCCAATTCTTTTCTCTCTCTAGTTCTTGCTACTGTGGTTTGTCCTAGAGATGCCTTGTTCCCTCGTTGGGCTTGATTCTTTCTTTCCTTGGGTGGGCTCCTTTGTGGCTTGCTATGGGTTTACAGTTTGTGGGGGTTCCCCTGGCTTGTTGGTTGCCCCTTGTGGTGGATGGAGCTTTTTCTGAGGAAGGAGTTGATGGTTGTATGATCGTTTGGGCTGATGAGGTTGTTGTTTGGGAGGTTATTGTTATACTTCCTATTGTTTCTTCTGACTAGATGTATTGGGAGGAGGTTTTTTCCTGATCTATTAGAGTTCTTTATTGCTACAATGTTCTACAAATGTTGTATTCAATAGAGATGAATATTACTCCTATTGAGGTGGATCCCTCTCCTATTGAGGTGGAGCCCTTTCCTATTGAGGCGGAGCTGGAGGTTGTAGAAATGGTGGGAAGTTCTTCTCTCCTTTGTTGGTCCCTAATGACATGGTGTGTAATTGCTCTAGAGGGAGGTTTCTTTGATAGTTCTGGTCTCCACTTCTTCCTCTCCTATAGAGGGGAGCCTCATATTTTTGAGGTGGTTTCGGGGTTGATATCTAGTTGGTTGGTGCAATTTGAAGAACGTTTCTCTACAACAATTTTTTATTCCTACCCCTCTTTTGGTGGGAATCTGTTAGGCTCATTCATGTCTAATTTGAGTGGAAGGTTTTTTGCAGTTCATCCTCTGCAAGTGTTTTATGGCTTGGTTATTTCAAGCAGTTTGTTGGGCCTAAATTTTGTGGGTTGTTTCTTGGCTCAAGGCCTTTGTTGCTTCTTTGTCCTTGACTTAGGATTATTTTTTGTCTTTTGTGTTTTGTTTCTCTTGGTTGTGGTGCCAGGTTTGGGTTGGTAGTCTATCTTTGACTCAAGAATGCTATTGGTTTTGAGTGTTTTATCACTCCTAGTTTGGTGACCAGGTGTTGTTTGTGTCTTTGTTGTTCTAGTGTGATGTCTCCACAAGTACTGGTTCTCTATTTCATTGGAAAAGTTTGAGACTTTTTTGTTTGGAAGTGTCCTTCTCTTAGCTTTGTAAAAGGTTCTTGGTCCTTTCAAAACCTTGCTTACCATATCAAAAACATATCCAACCCAATCCATAATCATAATTCCACTATCCTAGAACTCCCACTACATGGGTAATATCAAATCTAAAAATGAACAAGGAATCCAAATATCCACAAATAATACATAGAAAGTGTAATCAATATCATGAACCACATAACATCCATAATAATATGTAGACCTACAAAACAAATTGTAACATAACTCTCTCACCACTAGTCTCCATAAATCTCCCAAGTTCTCCATACAACAAATGAAATATGTCAAAGGGCCTTCATGTTTTCATTAAAATATAATGAAGTACATTAACATATGACCACAAATATAGTGATCACAATAGCTCTAGATAAACCTCAACTCCCATTTCATGTGAACACAAACATCCAAGAAGAAACATAAGACCAAATAGAGAACCCACAAATCAAAACCATGTAATATGTTCGAGAAACACCTCTAAATGGTCAAGTTGTCACTAGTAAGATCTCCTTCATAAAGCCCCAAATAGAAAATAATTAGATCAACATCCAATCATAGAAAAATAATATGTAAGCCTCTCAAACCAAAGTAAGATCAAACCAAAAAATGCATTCCCAAAACAAATGGAATAGGTCCAAAACCATCCTCTTCAAATAATCCCTCTTGAACTAACACCCATACTTCAAGATGCATTCCCATGAGAAGACAAAATAAAAATAACTAATGTAAGGCTATCCTCAAATAATCTCTTCTAGAACTAGAATCCATAGCTCAATACTTATTCCCATGAGAAAATAAATCATGAAACAAAGTAAATTTTAAATCAAAGGCAGGTAATGCCTATTTGATGATTTATCATCAAGAGGACCAAGAGTTGGGAATGAGATTCTCCTCTAGGGCACAAAAAATCACAATAAATCTGTCCAAAAGTATTCTCCTTAAAAATTCCATGTTGAACTTACATTCAATCCAAATGTGCGCTCCTCAATCTTCTTATTAAAACCTCATCAAAGAATAATAATCTCAACACACGATCTCTAAGAACAAGAGATCTCCTAGTATCACCCAAATATGGAATAGGTGTACAAGCAACCATCTCCTTCCAACTGAACTCCAATGCAACACATTAATAAGAGTCTGACATAGTACATTAATATTCATCCTATAAAAAAGGATCATTTCGTTGGCAACACAAGGGTAGACAACTAAGAGGGGGTGTGAATCAATTGTCACAGAATTCAAAATTATTAAACTTATTAACCTTTATTCTCATATCTGATTAATAACAGTGAAAGCATGAATCAACAACACATCAGAAACACAAATAATACCAAGATTTTTGAGTGGAAACCTTGTTAGGGGAAAACCCATGGTGGAGGTTAATCCACAAGTTATACCCTGTTAAAAGTATAAGAAGAATATATGAAGAATGCACATGCATTTAGGCACACTGCCTAGAGCTCGCTGCTCAAAGGAAGACTCACTGTCTTACAAAAAAATATTTAGATTAAATCCATCTAAAGAATTTGAACTGAGAAAGTAGCATTTGCTAATGCTTGAATACCGTTTTGGTTAAGCACATGAACACTTCTTCACTTTCTTTCACTCTTCTTCACACTTTACTCTACCTTTGAATGATTTGAACCCTTTTCACACATAGCACTTGCACATTTTGCATTTCACACACTTGACATACTTCCCAAATGAAAAAACAATCACTTATATATATCCACAACAAGAAATTACATTACTTTATGTCGACTTTAATAAAATAATAGAATGAATGCAAATTGTCAGCCCAAAACAATAAAGATTATCAATGTGCATCAACCAAGGTCGGACACAACATAGTAGAGACCCAAAACAATGTTCTTGAACACAAAAAACCTTCAAAGATTATTCCTCGAAGATCCACAACACGCTTCAAACACCTTGTCATCCATGAACATGAAAAACATGAACATGCAAGAGAAAATCTCGGATCGCGAGCACAATGATCAATGCGGACATGCAACATAGATAGAACATGATCTAGAAACATCCATGAACACCATAAGAACATACGTAACAACTCAGATTATCGAAATCACATTATCTTCTTCCATGAACACCATTTGCAGTAACAGAATAGCTGTCAGAACACAAAAACTTGTAACTTCCTCAAATCTTCATGCGCACCTCTGAAACTTTCAGAGTAGAAACTAGATAGGCTTTAAAAAAAAACCCTTTAATCTGCAACATCTCACTATCAACATACGGAACTTTCTACCATACTAATATTCACTGCTTCATAGACAACCTATAACATATTTTATTACAATTTTCTCAATATCCTCAACCTATACAATCTTAAAGACATTAATGCTAATAGTGTTGACACAACGACAACCACATATCAACAACTCGACCACAACATCCAACAATCTCCCCCTTTGGAATTGATGGCAACACATGATGTGAAAAATACACCATCAATGCAACTAACTCTTCTTCCAACAATCTCCCCTTAACACATTGCTCTTCTCCCCTTTAGTTCTCCAAGAGTTTTTCACATTACTCTTCTCCCCCTCTGAAATCAATGGAAAATGTACACAAGATCTGAACTACATATCTGAATCATTTGACTACTCCCCCTGAGTAGCAGCCACCAAAACATCAATTTGAATCAAGATATAACTGTGAATGCACATACTGATGCAAAGACTATGCATCTTAGTTCTGATTAGGAGGGGTAATCACCCCTAACTTCCCTCTGAGATACTCAAAATTATCCTTGGGCAAAGGCTTAGTAAATATGTCTGTAATTTGTTCCTTAGTAGGCACATACTCCAATCTGACTTCCTTATCACTCGCCTTATCTCTCAAAAAGTGGTACCTTGATAGATATATGCTTTGTCTTTGAATGCAGCACCACATTCTTAGAAATGTTTATAGCACTTGAGTTATCACAGAATATGGAAATAGGTTCATCATACACAACTCTGATATCTTTTAGCATTTGCTTCATCCATAATACTTGAGTACAATTGTTAGCAGCAGCAATATATTATGCCTCTATAGTATACAAAGAAACAAAATTCTACTTTTTGCTTAACCATGAAATCAGTTTCTTCCTTAAGAAAAATATACCACCACTAGTACTTTTCCTGTCATTCACATCTCCTGCCCAATTAGCATCAGTAAAGGCACTTAAAATAAGATCATCATCTTTAGGATACCACAGGCCAAAATCAACTATTCCCTTCAAGTATCTGAAAATTCTCTTCACAGCAGTCACATGAGATTCCTTAGGATCGACTTAAAATCTAGCAACAATGCATACAACATTCATGATATTAGGTCTAGTTGGATTCAAATACAGCAATCCACCAATCATTGATCTGTATCTAGTCTGATTTTCCTTCAAAGAATCATCATCTTGTGTCAACTTACATCCAGTCACCTTGGGTGTACCGACTGGTTTTGAATCTTCCATACCAAACTTCTTTAGCAATTCTCTCACATACTTGGACTGAGATAAAAAGATCCCTTTATCTACCTGAGTAATTTGCAATCCCAAAAATAATTTAAACTCTCCAATTATTGACATCTCAAACTCATTATGCATCTCATTAGCAAACTTCATGCACAAACCATCATCTCCTCCAAAAATGATATCATCAACAAAGACTTCCATAAACAAATCTTTATCTTCATCAATCTTGAAATATAGATTACTATCAGCAATACCTTTGTTAAATCGAAGCTTCATCAAGTACTTATCGAATCTGGTTGTAGACATGGAAAATATACAATTCGATCCAGCACACTTGATCCTGATTACTAACGACATTTCTTCCTGAATCACACTCTCAGCTTATCATCATCTTATGTCTCTTAATTAGATAAATCATTATTTATTTAATTAGGTCTTTCTCCTTTGTTGATTAAATTAATCAATTTAATTTAATTAACCCTAAAAATCCCATTTTAATTAAATAATACATTTGATTTGATTAAATCCCTAAAGTCTTCTCATTAAATTAAATAAATTAAACCTTATTTGACTTAATCTAACATTATCCCCTTTAGTTAAATAAATCAAAAACATGTATTTAATTAATCACTTTCCTCTCAATTCTGATTTAAATCAACTCATAAATTTGAATCAAAATTGTCAAATCACCTAATCTCTCATATAATTGATCAAATCTTGATTAATTTAATCTCAATCACTAAAATCCTCTAGAGAATGACACTTGCACAATAAATCAATTACTTTAATTTATTTAATTGCCTATTTTCTCTAAACATGGAATAAATGAGGAATATTCTTTCAAATTTGAATTCAAAATCCAAGTGGATTTGTACATCCAACAAGGCATTCACTCCTCTTACATGTCCTTGTGCATTGAGCCAAGTGGCATTTATTTCATGTCTCTTTCCCTCTCACATGTCATTTCCTCAAATTCAAATTCCACCTAATAGCATTTATTGGCACTTTGGCCAAAATGTGCACAACCTTCAACCATTCACATTTTGAAAAGTGGCACCTAACCAATGGATGTCGAATGATCCCACATTGCTCAATTCCACTCTCTTCCATTTTTGAAATCTATAAATGAGAGACTCTTCCTCACATTCTATCATCCACAATTTGAGTAAACTTACTATACTCAACTTCATCCTCATCCACACTTAGAGAAAAGTTACT
This sequence comes from Sequoiadendron giganteum, assembly GCA_007115665.2. NCBI lineage: Eukaryota > Viridiplantae > Streptophyta > Pinopsida > Cupressales > Cupressaceae > Sequoiadendron > Sequoiadendron giganteum. The sequence goes on along the minus strand of CM021109.1, from coordinate 614,344,228 downwards.
CTCTTCACATTGAGAGCTAATTTTGTCCATTTTATAGCTAGGTTATGCCAAAATCTCATCAAGGAAATTCAATCATCCACAAATCATCAAAGAGCTTACAAAGGAGTTGGGAAAGGGCCAATTTCGACACACCAATTGGCACCACCTCCCCCATGGGATCAAGAGTTTGCTTTGCTTAAATAGATTTGATTTAGTTTCTTGTATTATTCTTCATTTAATTTTTGTTATTGAGCATTGTTAATGGATTTTATGGGGAATCCCTCATTTATCTTGTATATCAACTAACTAATTTGTTTTTTTGTCATGTCTATGCAAGAATAGGATTGGGGTGCACATTTTGGTGCTAGAAAATACATCAAAAATTCAAAAACATTCAAAAATACAAATCATTGAAAATCCAAAGCATGTCAAAATCCAAAAAAAATCAAAAAATAGAGTTATCAAACAAACTACATCGTCTCTGAGCTTGAACATAGGCAAGGTTGATCTCTGATCATCCCCCGATACATTTAGGTCAGTCTTTTAGGCGTCTGTCGCAATGGCAATCCGTTTGCCCATTTATCTCATCATTGAGTCAAGTCTGTCGTCATTCGAACTACACGGTCTCTGCATGTATAACGTAGGCAAGGCTAATCTATGGATCAGCTCCCGAGACCCCTAGGATAGGTCTTTAGGTTAGTCTCTTCATCATAAATCTCAAAAATCCAAAAACATTGAAAATTTTCAAAAATACCAAAAAATAGCCTCAAAATATTTGAAAAATCCAAAATGGTGCATCCATCTCATCTCGCTTTCACCCACGATTGTGTCATTCCTAATAAATCAATCATCACCTTCATCCTTTGGTGAGTCATTTGGAAGCAAGTCTAGCAGGTTCAAAAGTGAACACCCTAATCGTCAGAAGTCTCAAGTCTAGGTCAGTAAGCAAGCAAGTTGATCAACTTGGAGTATCAATAGCTTATCATCCAATCAAACTCATCAAAACCCTGATCACAACATGTCCTAGGATGTATCTTTCCCATGATGTTCATAAGCATCAAGTACCCCGTATTAGTTTAGTCTTGGCTAGCAGTATGAAGAACATTAGCTTGATTATTTACTTTATCTAGTCTTTTTTGACTTATCTTATTTTTGCGCTCATTCCAAGGACCTCTCGATGATGCCTAAACAAAATAGGTTTAGAGAGAAGGGAAGGGGGAAATGATCATTATCTTTTTTATCTGTTGTGCTTGTGGATTACTCTTGTAAAATAACTTAGTCATGCAGACTTTGTTCGGCTTGTGGCAAGGATGTTTTGGATATCTTGTTGACCACATAGGAAGGCTTGCTTTTCTATGTTTGGTCTAACATGTTAAGAATGTCTAAACTACATCTTGAATAAGGTTTCATATGCTAAGTGTGAACAAGAATACTCCTATTTGATTTTCGAGTCAAAGTCCATCACACTAGGTATCACGCCATCTTGGTTCTTTATACCTTCATGCATCGTACCTATGTGTGTTATCAAACATAACGTAACTGGCCCTTTGAAAACACTGACTCCTGGTAAGAAAATCACCATCATTCTAATGACTTGTGGGATCTCTTTTTCTTCTATCTTCATTCCATACTAGCATGGTATCATGACAGTTAATCAGAACATTGCTAATGCATACACCCTGCACCCGCCAAATCATCAGCATAAGTGCATATCATATCATATAGATCATACCAAATTATCATCATCTTAAGTTAAGAGGAAAAATATAGATTTGTTATTCTAAGTACCTTAAGAAATAATTACATCACATTCATCATGCATGAATCATTAGGGACTTAATAAAAACCATTAGCATCCATTATCATCATTTATCATTTGCATATTAGTACATTAGCATACATCATATCACATGAACATAAAATAGAAACATCTCATAACATCACATAGAAAATTAAAATGCATCCATACATCATAGGACATATTATAAAACCAACCATCTCATATATATCATCAAAAATATACTGTCATGGTACAAAATCAGGTCAAGTGTGCATCGAAATTTATAATACAATAGGGGAAATAATTGAGGCCCATGAATCAAAAATAGAAACTGTTTGTGATCAAAGGGCTAGCCCTGTTGGCTGCTGCCCTTTCCGACCTGCCTCTCACCATGGTCTTCTGGCGGCCTCATCCCTGTTTGTTGAGAAAAGTATGGCACCCGGCCTACTACTGGAACTGCCTGTCTCTAGTGTTTTCGATAATACTCGACCTCTCTGACTTCCTCTTTGTATGCCCATAGGGAGATTGAATGACCCTGGGATGACGAGGTCATACTCTCTAGCTACCTCCATCAACCAATCTCTAGATCCCTCTTAGCAGTAACTGTCACAACCTGCTGTCGAGCCTGATCCCTCTCTGCAGTCAATACCTGAATTTGACCCTGAAACTGTTGGATCAGTACATCTTTGTGATCTGGCTGCACTATTGGCTGCTGCTATGGGACTACCCTGTCCCCATCTCTGGGTTGGCCATCCTATACCCCTACCCATGGAGGTGACTATTGTGTCGGATCTTTGGGAGGTGTCTGATAAGGAGGTCGTCCACCTCCTCCTCCATCCCTGTCCCCATCTCGGCCACCTCTGCCTCCCTGACCTCTACCCCTATCGGTTGATCTGCCTTTGGGCCTCCATCGTGGGAGTACCACGCCTAGAACTATCAATCTCAAGGGAGGCCTAAACCAAGATCTGTACGCCTGGGTCACTCTCGCATTTGTTGACCCCTGATCATATGGCCACGACCTGGCCACAAGCTGCCTGAATGAGGACACTGCCTCAGCTGTCGGGATGGGTTGGCCCCATGTTGTCTCTCTCATAGTACGGGCGAACATCGCCACGTACTGATCATCTAGTCTGTCCTGAATCTTTCCAAACTGACAAACCACCTTATTGGGGAGATACCCCTCTAACATGGTATGCTCTCGATGCTGCATCCATCTATCCTATCAGGCGAAGAACAGTTGCTCTACATCATAATACCATGGGCCTATGCCCATCCAAGGTCTCCAGATGAAATCCCTCATCTCATCAAGAACTCGTCGCCAATAGGCAAGGCCACCTGTACTAGTGTGAGTAAAATGGATCTATGCCCCACCATATCACCAAACAACAGGGTCATCAATATCGAGAACAATTGGTGTGACATCTGGAGGGAGAACCAGAATCTACTCCCATGCCCATATGTGTAACAAATTAACTTTGGCCCCAAGGGTCGGATTGTCCATGTATGCGAACTCATGTAAATCCTTGTATAAGGAGGCCAGCATCACTCGTGCCCAAGCAAAGCACTCCCGACAGACACACATTCGCTACCATGCCAGTCCCCAGCCTGGACTGAAGTATCGGCCTCGCCGATCAGGTGCCATAAGACCAGAAATGATGCCTTGCAATGATCAACCTATAGGTGGGTGCTCTACCCCGATATCGCTCCAAGTCAATCTATCCATCAGAAAGGATGAGCTCATCAACACCCATAACATCAAAGCAGACACCCCTACCCTCCTCTAGATCGTAAATCACTCTGGCTCCATGAATGGGCAATCGAAGAATGCGCTAGACATCCTCAAGAATGATTGTAGCCTCGTCAAAAGGAAGATGGAAGGAGGAAGTCTCATTGTGCCACTATTCAGCCAAATTTTTCATCATACCCAAGTCCGTCCGAACAGGAGGGATGTACGCAACATACCAAAGCCAAGAATACCAAGCTACTCCTAAAGGTACACATGCATACCCTGCAATCTGCAAAGCACCGACCATCTGTGCTCCCTCAAATGAAGTATATCAAGCTCCTCCTACGCAAGGGAAATCACTGTGTCAAGTCTTGTAAAAAAATCTACCTCTTGCGTCAAATTTTCACATTTGAAACAGCAAGTGCGGCGTTGTTTGCAAATGCAGCACAATTTGAAAAGTTCTAAATTGCACTGCGTGGTGGACTTTGACAAATCTAAATCCCTAACTACGTCGCGCAGTGCTATTTGCATATGCGACCCAATTTAGGACCGTGCGGTGTCGATCGGGCATTTGCAGCAAGGCTATATAGCACCGCTCAGCCTAAAATAGTTTTTTTACCCTATTTAATGCATGAAAAAATGAGAAATTAAAAGTCGAAATGGGGGTACATACCACGAGTCCTACACCGACTGGTCATTGGTGCACTTGTACTCTCTCTGACACATGTCTGGGAAGCTATCATTGTGCCATCTCGATCGAGGATTAGAGCTCAAAATGCAAAAAAATTATAAAGGCTAAAGGTGCAAATGTATTGAAAGTGACCCCTAAAGGTCTATTTAAGCCTGCAAATTAGGGTTTTTTGACCTAATTTGGCCTTTGGCTAGCGTTTTGGTCCCTCGATCCTATTTTTGTCCAACCGAGGACCATTTCACATCTTTTTTGGCATCCTAACATGTTTTTTGGCATCCTGGGGCATTTTTGGACCTGTCGGGCACCTTGTCCTCTTTTTTCACGAGATCATCCAAAAATCAAAAAAAATTGTCCGATCTCTCGAGGGGGCAATATACCAGCATAATCTTTTCGCTGGGGCAATAGTGGGGCATTCGAAAAAATCAAGAAATTTTGAACTTTGATCACAACAGTTTATTCTTTGAACCAATGCAACAGGTACATTGCTTCAAAGAGGGGCAAAATGTAGACATGGAAAATATACAATTCGATCTAACACACTTGATCCCGATTACTAACGACATTTCTTCCTGAATCACACTCTCAGCTTATCATCATCTTTTGTCTCTTAATTAGATAAATCATTATTTATTTAATTAGGTCTTTCTCCTTTGTTGATTAAATTAATCAATTTAATTCAATTAACCCTAAAAATCCCATTTTAATTAAATAATACATTTGATTTGATTAAATCCCTAAAGTCTTCTCATTAAATTGAATAAATTAAACCTTATTTGACTTAATCTAACATTATCCCCTTTAGTTAAATAAATCAAAAACATGTGTTTAATTAATCACTTTCCTCTCAATTCTGATTTAAATCAGCTCATAAATTTGAATCAAAATTGTCAAATCACCTAATCTCTCATTAAATTGATCAAATCTTGATTAATTTAATCTCAATCACTAAAATCCTCTAGAGAATGCAACTTGCACAATAAATCAATTACTTTGATTTATTTAATTGCCTATTTTCTCTCAACATGGAATAAAGGAGGAATATTCTTTCAAATTTGAATTCAAAATCCAAGTGGATTTGTACATCCAACAAGGCATTCACTCCTCTTACACGTCCTTGTGCATTGAGCCAAGTGGCCTTTATTTCATGTCTCTTTCCCTCTCACATATCATTTCCTCAAATTTAAATTCCACCTAATGGAATTTATTGGCACTTTGGCCAAAATATGCACAACCTTCAACCATTCAAATCTTGACAAGTGGCACTTGTCCATTGGATGTTGAATGATCCCACATTGCTCAATTCCACTCTCTCTTCCATTTTGGAAATCTATAAATGAGAGACTCTTCCTCTCATTCTATCATCCATAATTTGAGTAAACTTACTATACTCAACTTCATCCTCATCCACACTTAGAGAAAAGTTACTCTCTTCACATTGAGAGCTAATTTTGTCCATTTTATAGCTAGGTTATGCCAAAATCTCATCAAGGAGTTTCAATCATCCACAAATCATCAAAGAGCTTACAAAGGAGTTGGGAAAGGGCCAATTTCGACACCAATTGGCACCACCTCCCCCATGAGATCAAGAGTTTTCTTTGCTTAAATAGATTTGATTTAGTTTCTTTTATTATTCTTCATTTCATTTCTATTATTGAGCATTGTTAATGGATTTCATGGGGAATCCCTCTTTTATCTTGCATATCAACTAACTAATGTGTTTGTTTGTCATGTTTATGCAGGAATAGGATTGGGGTTCATACTGGCATATCAAGCTCTAGGGGCTAGCTTGAATCCATATAAAGCTTTCTTCAAACGACAAACCATATCTCCCTGATCAGTCAATTGAAATCCATCAGGTTGCTCAATATACACCTCTTCTTCTAATTCACTATTTGGAAATGTTGACTTGACATCCATCTGATAACCTTGTAATTTTTGTAAGCAGCATAAGCAAGAAACAGTCTCACAGCTTCAATTCTAGCAATTGGAGTAAAATTTTCTTCGAAGTCAATTCCTTCCATCTAAGAGTATCTTTTGCACACCAATCTTTATTTGTTTCTGATAACTTCACCTTGTTCATTCAATTTGTTTCTAAAGACCCATTTAGTTCCAATTACATTTTTTCTTTAGGTCTAGGAACAAGAATCCATGTATTATTCTTCCAAATTTGTTGTAGTTCTTCTTTCATTGCTTCAATCCAATGTTCATCTTTCCATGCTTCATTGACCTTACTTGGTTCAGTGTTTGAAATTAAACAATATTCTTTTGTAATTCTTCTCCTAGTTTGGACACCTTTGTTCTTATCTCCTATAATCTGATTTTTGGAATGATTTAATCTTACATACCTTGGAGTCTTAGAGTGTTCTTGAATTTCATGCTCTTGTGATCTCTCTTTTGTACTTTCACTAGTTTTTCCTTCTTGATTTTCTTGATTCACTGGAATGATCTGAACTTGATTTAAAGTATGACTCTTGTTTGTACTGTCATTTTGATTATCAGAATCATATCCATAGGTTCTGGAGGGTCTACCAATGTCTTCATCAACCTTAACATTTTCACTTTCAACCATTTTCTTCAATCTATCTCATTTCTTCCGCATATCTGAATACCTTTCTAGAACTTTCACCTAGATCATATCTCTGTTTGTCTCTCCTAGAAGTAGTAGCTTTAAATGTAGATTATGTCTTCGAAGGGGCTTCACCGAATTCACTCAACTCAAAAGCAGTAAGTTTACCAACCAACATATCTCTGGTTATATTTGTCACAGTTCAGAGCTCTTCAAGGCTACAACTTTGATTTTGTATGCATCAAGCAAGGATCTAAGCACTTTAGCAACAATCTATGATTCATCTACCTGTCCACCAATACATCTGATACCACACACAAGTTCATTCAATCTTTGCATGAAAGTATCAATATTCTCATCATTACCCATCTTCAACAGTTCATATTTTCCTTTCAGACTCTGTAGCTTAGCCATCTTCATATAGCATCACCTTCATATAAAGTTTCCAACTTTTTCCAAATCTCATAAGTAGTTCTCAACTCCATAACATTCATCATCTCAGAATCAGTCAAAGCACTCAACAATGCTTCCTTAGCCCTTGTGTTATATTCAGCATCCCTAATCTCAGTAGTAGTAGTAGAACCATTGTGAGGAATAACATACCTATTACATGTAATGTTCTATTAGGATTCACCAATGCATCTCAGATGACACTCCATTCAAGTCTTCCATAGTGAATAATTTGTTCCATCAAATCTCAGACTATCCTTCTTGTATTTCATCATCCTGGATCACCTCAAGCTATTAAAATTCTTCCAAGGAACTTGCTCTAATACCAATTGTTGGCAACACAAGGGCAGACAACTGAGAGGGGGGGTGAATTAGTTGTCACATAATTCAAACTTAGTAAATTTATTAACCTTTATTCTCATATTTTATTAATAAAAGTGAAAGCATGAATCAACAACACATTAGAAACACACATAACATCAATTATTTTGCGTTGAAACCTTGTTAGGAGAAAAACCATGCTAGAGGTTAATCCACAAGTTATACCCTGTTAAAAGTATAAGAAGAACATATGAGCAATGCACATGCATTCAGGCACACTTCCTAGAGCTCACTGCTCAAAGGAAGACTCATTGTCTTACAAGAAACATTCAGATTAAATCCATCTAAAGAATTTGAACTGAGAAAGTAGCATCTACTAATGCTTGAGTATAGTTCCAGTTAAGCACATGAACACTTCTTCACTTTCTTTCACTCTTCTTCACACTTTGCTCTTCCTTCGAATGATCTAAACCCTTTTCGTGCATAGCACTTGCACACTTCGCATTTCACACACTTCACATACTTCCCAAATGAAGAAACAACCACTTATATATATTCGCAACAAGAAATTACATTGCTTTATGTTGACTTTAACAAAATAATAGAATGAATGCAAATTGTCGGCCCAAAACAATAAAGATTATCAATGCGCATCAACCAAGGTTGGCCACAACATAGTAGAGACCCAAAACAATGTTCTTGAACACAAAACACCTTCAAAGATTCTTCCTCAAAGATGCGCAACACGCTTCAAACACCTTGTTGGCCATGAACATGAAAAACATGAACATGCAAGAGAAAATCTCGGATCGCGAGCACAATGATCAATGCGGACATACAACATAGATAGAACATGATCTAGAAACGTCCATGGACACCACAGGAATATACACAGCAACTTAGATTACCAGAATCATATTATCTTCTTCCATGAACACCATTTCCAGTAACAGAATAGCTGTCAGAACACAAAAACTTGTAACTTCCTCAAATCTCCATGCGCACCTCTGAAACTTTTGGAGTAGAAACTAGATAGGCTTGAAAACAAACCCTTTAATCCATAACATCTCGCTATCAACATACTGAACTTTCTACCACACTTATCTTCACTACTTCACAAACAACCTGTAACATATTTTATTATAATTTTATTAATATCCTTGACATATACAGTCTTAAAGACATTAATGCTAATAGTGTTGACATCAATGACAACCACATATTAGCAACTCGACCACAACATCCAATACATTTGTCAAGATAATTAATAATAACCAACACCTCAACCAAATACTATGTTAGTCCTTCATGGTACCAAGATGTTAACATCTACAAATCATATGAAGATAACCATCTCCTTTAAATATAACTCAAAATTTTAAATATCTCTCACTACATGTAAGAAACAAGATCCAAGAGCCCCTCTATGACCCCAACAACCATTGCAAAAAAAATTCCATCACCAAATCATGAACTCATATCACTGCATAAAGCTCCCACTACACCATGATATTGATCAAATAGACATGGCATCATTATAATTATCTTCTAAATTAATATCATGCATGGTCCTCACATAATCAAAGAACTCAATTGTAACATTAGGAGCTCCCAAAGGGAAAATTAAAACCATGATCTCCAAACTAAGAAGATAAATTACCACCAAAATAACACTATCAAAGGCTCCCACTAAACTATATAACCAAGCTATCCATGACATCATAATAACCATATCATTCACTAAAGATTATATTTGGCCCCCACACAATCAAGGAACTCAATTGTAACATTGGGAGCTCCCAAAGAGAAAAGTAAAACCATGATCTCTAAATTAATAAGATACACCACCACCTACAATCAAGAATAAACTCCAATACCACCAACAATGCATCTACATAACAACCATGTCATGTCGAAGCTCCAAGTTTATAAGGAACCTCCATGACACCTTAATCATCACCAAAAATATGTTTACATCAAACTCTCATTTAGTCTCACACATTTGCATTATATAGTTAACAATTTTAGGTCTCACAACACAAATGTATCAGGTAACACAATATATTTACCTCATAATTACAACAAAACCAATAAACCAAGTGACCAAACTAGTCTAAACATATATAATTTTCATCTATGTTAAAACATTTATGGGTATAAACAACCCATGTTTGAGTTATCTATGCAACCTGTAAGTATAGATAGCCTACAAAACTATATATATATAATTTAACCATACATTGATAACCATGTAAAAAATAGACAACCAAAGATGAACATGCAAGTTTTCCATGAGTCAAATTCCAAACCACTACTAGATTTGATTTGTCATAAAATCACAAAGTATCATTGCGAAAGGATCCAACAAACAACTCAATTAGAAATGTAAGTGAATAAATCATATATCAACATCTCCAAACCTGATTCACTATGAATTTCTCAGAATATTTACTCCATCACCTATAATAAATCCAAAATTTAACATTTTAGGCACAAGATATGACCTCTCAAAGTAAGGAAATCAAAAATAGCTTCCAACTAGCATTTTCTATCCAAATTTTTAAAAACCTATAAAACTCACTAATAACATAGCCTAGTACTCCAAAAAAATCATCAATTATAAAAATATAGAAAATTAACAACTTGGATGAAATTTATGCCTCATAAAAATATATCCTTTAAGAAAATAAAATTATAGATTGTTGGCTATTAGGATGATGTTGAGTGGTTTGCCTATGGTGATGGCACACCAGTGGCTCTATGCTAGTAGAAGTGGAAATGCCACTAGCTAAGCATGATGGGGGTCCAAACCCCTAGGTGACCAAGGGTCAAACCCAATAGCCAGTCATAATCATGGTCCCCCATGTGGTCATGGCTACAACTTTACAGGGGTAATTTTTAATATTTTTAAAATTTGATCTACAATCCACCCCATAATTATTATTTTTATAAATGTGTATACATGTATATAACATTGTTGTAGGCACTATGCTAGTAATAATATTATTTATAGGTCCTAATTGTACACCAATCATATGGCTACATAGAATCCTTTTGAAAGATTCTTCGATGACTATAAAAGTGGCCAAAAAAACATTATCATCATTTATGTAGTCATGTTTTATATAAAAGTATAGGTTTTGGGCCTTTTTTGGACTCAATGATGAGGTATATTTTTTAATAGGTCTCTATAAAATTGCGCCCCTAAAACACTCACAAAAAGAGCCCAAATAGAAAATTCATTTGCCAAATTTCTATGAAATCCTAGAACTGCAACAATTGAAGTCTATAAACACACCAATGACCTTAAAATTCCTTCATTATTTTCTTGCAAATTGATGGATTCGACTATACACAAAACTCTACTCCTTGCAAGGGTTAACAATAATAGAGAACTTTCCTCCCATGACTTGAAAACCAAGCTCTAATACCAAATTAAAGAAAATTTGTAGTCATAGTAGACTCTTTCCACATAACCGCATGAAAGAAAAATATGTAAACAAGCATTTAGAATCCATAATACAAAATAAGAGATAAATATACCATAAATATGACACAAGATGTAACCTAGAAAAACTTTCATGATGGAAAAACTTGGCCTCCAAAAGCACTCACACACTTTTGATGTGTTTTCCCATGACCAAATATTACAATACAGTCCCACAATCTCCATGAATACTTTTGAAACGTCAAGATCCATAATTTCACTCCATGTGAAAAAACAAAGAAAAATCATGTAACCACACATCACAATCCATGCTTCCTCTCCTCACATATGCAACTCGCAAGATATGCTCAATCAACCTTAGCGAACAAGACAAAGGTTATGATATCCAACCCAACCAATCTTAACAACTACTTGTGTCTTTACTTTTATAGAAATAAGATTGTACAAAACCACCAAGTGGTATTATATAAACAATGTGTCTAATATCATGAGCTACAAAACTATTTCCCCTTCATTTTTCTTTTTGGTACTATATTTCCCAAAATTAAATATTTTCATAATATGCAACCAACATTTAATGTTCATCCCAATGTTACATACGACATACAAAGTAGCCTCAAGAATGTATAGCCCATATGATGCACAAATCCATACATTCCCTAGGTCCACCACAAATAATATTAATTTTACATATAAAAATTATGCAAGGTGAACAACACATCTTTTCTCAACAACAATCAATGTGTAGTAAATAAGAATTAGTCAGTAAAATTTATTTTAAAGTAAGTAATATAAAAATGTTTCTACTATTTTAATCCACACATTATATTATTAAGATATATGTATGTGCATGTGAATAAAGTCATATACTCAAATCATGTGAGACCCTAGGTACCTTTGTTATTACCTTGTAAATGTTATGTTTTATATCTAATATTTAATCATAATCTCTTATGATATTCTAAGAATTTAAAAATTATCAATAATTATTTATATATTTGTTTGTGTTTGAAAAAGTGTTGGGTAGATTTGTTTGTAAATGGCATATTTTGGGCATTTCAAAAAGTTAATTTTAAATTATTTCAGTGTACTTTAGATTTGGGATGGATATGTATGTGAAAGGCATCTTCTATAAACTTATAGAAGGTCTTATGGCACATTGGAGATATTTTAGTCACCTTCTTTATGAATATTTGATTAGTTTTTTGGATTCTCATATGAGTTTGGATTTAAGTGGAATCAAATTTTAATGGGGATTTAAATTTCACATGAGTTTGGTTTTGATTTTGAAAAGATATTTTAGAGTAGAAAATATTTTGTATTATGATATTTTAGAAATTATTGTCATATTTTCATAAAGTTAATTATGGACTTTTGGGTTCCTTTTAAAGATATGGATATGTAACAATAATTAATTGAATGGTTCTATACCACAAAATTTGATTTTATTAAATCTAAAGGAAAGGTTTATAAGAGGTCCTTTTATGAGAATAAATTTTTTAGAACTTCAGAAAAGGATGTGAAGAAAATCAAAAGGGTTTTTGAATTGTGTTATTTAAAAAGTTTTGATAGAGTGTGGAGATAATCATATTATAAGTTATTTATATCTTGAGTTTGGAGATAGCTTAGTTCTAATTTATTTATGTTATTTCTTCTTGTTTGAAATAGTATAATTATTCTATTATACATGCATAGAATTGGTAATCCAATTATGTCATAAGTTTGTAGAAAGGAAAGGAATATTTCAACCTTTTTGTATTCTCTTTCTTGAAAAGAATAACATAATTGACATTCATTAATGGAGATTCAATATTTATGCATCTTTTATGTTTGTGTTAAATGATGGATATGTTAGTGCAATATTTTTATTACTTCAGATATTTTTATCCTAAGTATGATATTGCACATGTTATTTACATTCCTTATGTAATTTGTGTAAAAGTGCTCAAGATCTATTGTATTGATGTTGTACTAGTTTGAGCCACATGAGACAAGAAAATGCATGCTCCTTATTGCAAGATGAAAATACACAATGCAAAGAAAACACAGAGATATGAATACAAGAGCTAAATGGATGAATTAAATCAAAATATGGATGTACATGCAAAGCAACAATTGTCTAAAAATAGTAGTGCCTAAAAATAGACATGTAACTACTTAATTTATATCTAGCTAAAACATGGCACGAGACTAAGAATAGACATGTAGCTCCTTAGCACTCATAAGAAAGCTTAAATCCTATGCAAACAATTTATTTTAATTAACTAAGTAGGATAGGATAATAAATTGCACATTCATAGGATTCTACTTTTTTACTTATCCTCGTAGATTTGAAAATTTGGATAAGCAATCCCTTGAATTTTGGTTTTAAGTCTTATCCTCATCCTCAACAAACTTGGAAACTATTAGGCTATATATTTATAGATCTATTTCCTTCATATTGGTAATCAAAGAAAGAACTATGATCTCTTATATTTCTCTTGGAGACTAATTCTATTTTGACAGTTTGATATTATATCATTTTTGTTTTTATTTTTTACAATTCTCTTTGTTGCACTAACATTCCAAGATATACATATTTTAACATGGAATTAATGAATTTAGTACTAGCATAGTTTTATATTTTCCATATTTAAGATATTTTTTTAACATGGAATTAATGAAATTAGTACTAGCATAGTTTTATACTTTCCATATTTAAGATATTTAAGGGGGGTAATAAGATTTGAAAGTAGATTTCTTGAAAACCTAATATTTTCTTCTATTGCATCTTCAAATGATCTAGGGAAACAAAAAAAAAAAAAACCTTTCAATTTTTTCTTGTATGTTCTTCTCTAATCTAGATGATTGCAACTCTTTCAATTATATTGAAAATGTTTTTAACTATTCCAATGCATTTATAAGGCTCAAAAAATTCATAAAATACTTTTATTTTAATAGGCTTGGAGACCAAATGATAGTAATAAATGGGAGTTTGAAGTGTGAATCTAGTTGATGACTAGAATTTCAGGACATCTCAAGTTCTATGGACCCTTCCATCATGCTTTAAAAACTCAATAACTCTAAGATTGAATGTCCATTCATCAAAATCAAACAAAATTCACATGCAAAAAGAATTGTAAATATGTCTTATAGCCCATTTGTGCATAGTTTTTCTTAAATGTTTTTTCATAAATATTATGTTATAAAGTTGTGTTGGTGTGAATATGTTATTTCACCAAACTAGATCAGTAGTAGTTCATATTCACATGTTAAGTTTAATTAGGTCCTAGGAATTCTTCTAGAAGTTTGTTGTCAATAAGATCTTATCTTTTCTCATTTACTTCTTGTGTCCTAAGTCATTTAATATTTGTTATGTTAGTTGTCTCGTTGTATAGGATTAAAACACTTGTCACAATCTTGTGTTGTCTTATCTTTCAACCTTGTCTATATAAGCAAGGCATCATATGTACATTTCAATCAAGTCAACTCAAGTCATTTAATCCATGTAATTGTATTGGGGTTTAATTAAATCCATTGTGTCCATAATCAAGCAATATTTTTTCTCTTGTTGCTCTTTTGTAGAAAAAATATTTTGATTTTGCAAGTGATTTTGGAAGCTCGAGTCCATTGATAACTATAACAAATTGTTTATTAAAAAAAAGTAGAAAAACTCTTTTTAGGGCCGACCATGGGTTATACAAGGCTCACAACCTGCACTAAGTTCATGGCCCCATAATGGGCCAAAGCCTTGGTGAAAAGGTGTAGCTATTTTTAGAGAACATTTTAGAGTCTAAAAGATCTCTAGTTTTTTTTAATAAGACCAAAATGTTATATTTTAAAGAAGTTATGTCTATTACTTTCTAGAACTTGAAAATGCTATAATTGCTTGAAAAATGATGTTGTGATTCGGGTAACAGAGGTAAAGAGGCCCTCAGATAAGAACATTAAAATCCTAAAAGAAGTTGTTGTTGCTCAAGTTGAAAGTGATTATGTTAGGAGCAAGGGGATCCTACCTAAAGCAAGAAAGAGTGTTCTAAAGAGAAGATCTTCCCCTCAAAAGGCCAAGCCTCTTGCCAGTGTCCCTCCACTAGCAAAATCCAAGAATAGTGTTTAGAGAATGGTTATTTATCTACCCCTATGAACATATTAGGCATGCCAATTTTGACTAAGTATTGGAGAACTTGATAGGTTGATAAGAGGGAATATAGGCAAATAATAGTAATAGGATTCTATCATAGAACACAATACATTGATCTCTAAATGAACTTGGATCGATCCCAATGATGCACTCACTTCAATATGGATCTTGAAACTATAGTCGAACCCTCTCCATTCCACTGATGCATAAATTTGAGATACTAATCGACAATAATTCCTTGGTAGGTATGGAACCCTAGGGTGGGTGGCAAGGTCTCAATCACTCGACAATTCGCTCAAGATTCATGGATTTGAATCAACCAGGGTCGATCGAGACCTTGTTATTGAGCTCAGCTGAGAGAGACCACCATTTCAACAGCTACAGTCAATCCTCCCCAGCCTCGAACTTGAAATGGTTTGTTCCTTACTTGAAAGTCGGCAATAATATTGAGAATTGCAAATAAGTTGTCTTCTTTTCTATTTTTGAAGAGGTCTTGTACTGATTCAAACTATCAATATTTATTTATGGATTTGATTGTGTTTAAGGTTTTAAATCAACGTTTCAGATCACACTCTGTGATCCATCATCAGAATGGATTGTGAAAATCTAATAGCATTGATCCAAAACTACCTTAAGATATTTTAATTATTGTAGGTGCTTATATTTTAATTATTGTATGTGCTTCTATGGTTTTGGAAGTGATTTGTGCACACTAGATATTATTATTCTGTGTGTAGTGAATATTGAATATGAATGTTGCTTTTTGGAAAACTAATGAATAAATAGTGGTTTATTATTTTTATTATGTGTAAATTAGTCATGTTTACTCTCTCCTTATCATTCTACTCTTATAGTGATGTTATGTGATGCTAAGAGACTTATGGGAACATGTGTTATGATTTCCCTACCTCTCTTCATTTTAATAGTTAGCTGTGTGTATAAAAGATCCTTAAATTTGTATATTTATGTATATCTCCTTGTTTATGCTTGCTCCTATGTGTAGGAAAGAATTTCACTTATACATGTTAATGAAATGTAATAAAAAAAAATATTGTCACTTCTCTTCTTAAATGTTATCTCGCTTATGAAATGGAAGTAGATCAATGAGAATTTGTATGCATTGTATTGATAGAAATGCTTAAGAAAAGATAATGTGTACTTTCATTAGGTAAACCTTGTATTTGTCTCTCTTTATTCACCCTTGTGCAAAATGATAAGTGAATTAGTCTTGTCTGCACTTTGTCATTATCTAATGAATTGATAAATGAATCTTGTCTTGAAAAAATGGTTGCCATATCTTATGCTCATAATAACTAGCACTTGCATCAGAAGGAGGTGCAAGGATTACGTCGATAGAAAATTATATATAAGTTAATATGTTAGAGAGTACAATTTTATATGTGAATAAAAGATACAATTTAATTTACAATATCTTATGTATAGAATAGTATTTTTTCTGTGTACAATTTTTAAATACAATCTTAACTTAAGATTGATGATTTGTCTTCAAGTTATGATTTCTCCCTACAAATTTTGTTTCATACTTTATTAATTTGTTTATTTTGATTAATATAATAATAAACTTACCTATTAAAAAATACATGATACATTTGAGTGGCTTATAATGCACTCAACTCAAACTTGTAATCTAGATTTTATCTTATGACTAATTTCAAAAGTAAACCTGACATATGATGAGATTGTGATATAAAAGTTTATAAAATTCATTTGAGTGTGACCTATGTTTACAAATCACTAAAAAAACATTCCAAGATTGCCCATGCTAACAGCCCAAGATTTATCTATCAAGAAATGTTTACGAAGAATAATATTTTAAAAAAAGAATCTACAATATAACATACAATCTCGAAAAGAGAGATATGGATTGTACATACCAAGCAATTACAATTTAAAAAGAAGGAAAATTAAGCTGCCTCTAGAAGTGAGTATATTCTTAAGGGTGTTGGAGACGAGAGATGCCTTCCAATATTTTTACTTGAATGGGCTACGTGTCCAATCGAGTAGGCCATGAGCAGCAGCGTTATGTGATTCCAATACTGTATTTATCACCTCCCTTCGCTACGAAGCTGCTGGTGGAGGCAGAGAAGGAATTTGGGTACGATCAAAGGGGACCCCTTTCTCTTCCCTGCGAGGTCGATGATTTCGAGCAGCTCAAATGGCTGATTGACAGAGAGGAAACCCCTCAATTTCATCATATACACATTTGATGCAAATATAGAGCGAAATTTGAGTGCAGGATGGAAAATTAATTTTATTTGGGGCGCGTGTATTTGAATGTTGTGAGATGATCCTCTTGAGTACACTCCTGTGCTGTCACTCCATACGATGTTGTCTTCGCTAAAGTTGTGGGTGGCATCCGCAAGGTCACCCACTCTCATCTTTTTTATGGGCTTCTAGAACAAACAAACTGTTTTGGACCTCCGAATTTCTACATGATCAAGGGACTGTTTAAATGGCAGTAGTGGCGATCCTCGAGATGCTTGTCTTGAAATCCAACAGCGAATACCGAGCATGATCCAGGTAACAATCACAATGTCGTAAAGCACAAATGCAACAACCACCGGATTCACCGAATTCGTCAATCCTAAACATCCCCTGTTCAAGGGTTTCGAACAGAGTGCAATGTTACCCACAAAGAGATCGATGCTATTAGAGGCCCACTTAGTGGGTATTGTCCCAGTAAGCATATTATTTACAAAATTGAAGTCGTTGAGCCGCTCGAGCCGCGTCAATTCCCATGGGATCGCGCCGCTAAGTTGGTTGTCATTCAAGCGGAGGACAGGCAGATAACTACAATTAGCGAGCTCGGGGGGAATCGACCCAATAAACTGGTTTGACGAAAGATCAATTTGCACAAGAAAAGGAAGCCATTTGCAGAGATCTCTTGGGATTGTCCCTGAAAGATTATTGCTAGAGATATCCAAGTTAGTCAAACTCCCACAGTACTTCAAACCGCTTGGGAAATGTCCGGAAAGCTCCATTCCAAGGAGCTTAACGCTCAGTGGTTTGCCATCATCGTTAAGCCCAAATTTAATGCATGATTGTAAAGTTCCATTGTAAATTTGCTCTGCCAAGACTTCGTACGTCGCTACTGTGTGTAAGATGCCCCGCGTTATAAAACGATTAGATTTCAGTGAAAGAAACTTGTTTACCGACGAACCTGAGCTCTATTCCGACGAAAGAAGCATTTATACCGGCGTGAGACAAGTTTTGGGTGAAAGTTCACTCTATATATCGCATATCGGCTAAAAATGAAAAAGGTTTCGATCTCCATTCTTATTGAATCTACTTCACCCATACATCTCTATTTATGGATTAAAAGGAATTAATGATAATGTGCTTTCGTCCTTAAGTTTACTGTGTTGCTAATGTGTATGATAATGTTGTACCATGATATGTGCCACCCTTAGTATATAGAGATGATGTTGACGATCTCTCTACTAGTGTATTATCTACATGTCCCTTTTGCACATGATTAGTCTTTGTGTTAGTGTAGTCATTGTCATCACTTGTGTATGTATGTGCACATTGCAACACTATTACTTACTATATTCGTTAACGTGAAAAAATTGTTGGCCTTGATTTGTGCATTCTATCCTTAGCAATTTTTTAGCATTACAAGGTTAAGAGGAATGTGGAATTCAATGGGTTGAAAATATTTAAGGGATATTCACCCAACAAGTTTTTGTAAGATTTATTATTACAAATAAATTTCATGGACCAATGAAAAGCAAAAGGAACAACTCACATCACATGAATCCATGGTCCATCAAGGAGAAAATAAGATTGTTGAAAGGTGTGCGCCCTTGGTCTCCTTGTGCTTTGCAATGCAACGCTTGGAGTTCATGACATGGCTTAACCGCCTCCCATGGATTCATTAACTCTAACAATTGTATTGGACATTAACAAGTCAATCTTTTAACGACAACCATTTGTGCAACAAACCAATCATCATAAAAGAGATGAAGCCTCAAATGGAAACTTTTCAATAAAATATGGGAGCATATTGAAGAGAATTGATCATGAGAAGTGGAAGGGGAGGAAGTAGGAGCATTTGTAGAGATGCCAAAGTAAAAAAGCATTTTTGAAAGTGTTAAATCACTATCATATGCATGAAAGGAAGTAGCAACATCATAAATGTTATGGACATAGGTAGTCAGGAAGTCATGAAAGGAAGACAATATACTCATTGTAAAAGAAGAACACAAGGCACGTGGAAGGGAGGAAGCAAGACAACTGAAGGCAAGAAAAGGAGAGGTATAGGTGAAGCATAAGAGGTGTAGGGAAAAGTAGTGGTCTTGGGAAAATTTCAACCGGTGTTTGAAGGGAAAGAAGAGAAAGAATGGTGTAGGAGAGGTGGGATCATGAATAAGGATAGGGATAGCTAAGTGTCAACAAAGTTTAGGGAAGTGTTGTGCAGAGAAAAGAAAAGTACAGAAGTGTAAGAATGATAGATCAAGTGTTGGGGAGGTTAGAATAGTTATTGGTAAAAATATATAAAATGTGGTGAATTTCAGATCAAAAGACAATGAACTGGTTGAAGCCATTGTTTTGTCCTTTCGATGAAGAGGGGATTTGGCTGGCACCCAAAAAATGAATTGTTTTGGTTTTTGTTTTGATTTTTAACTTGAATTTGGAAAAATAAAAAATAAATAAAAGAGTTTTTTTGTTCTAGTTTGTACTGCTCTTCAAAAGCTGGTTTTGTTGGAATGTCAGGTTCACCAAATGAAAAAATAACATTTTAATTTTAATACTTAATTATATAAATGCATATGAAATTATAACTATGTTAACTTTATTTCAAGAGTGTTGATTTGGGGAAAAAATAGTGTTTCTTTGTTCTAGTTTGCTAGTTTATGCTGCCTTTCAAACGTTGGTTGTGTCAGAATGCTGGCTTCACCGTATGAAAGAACAATATTTTTATTTTAATACTTAATTATATAAATGTATATGAAATTGTAACTACATTAACTTTATTTCAATGCATAAGCCTAATTGATAAATCTGAATAAATTCTGACATAAAACAGCAAACTAATCGTTATCAAATCTTTACATCAAATAGAACTAAATTGGGAATTGAATAAGAACTGAAATTGCAAAAGGTAAAAAATGTCCTCGCTGAAGATTGGTGATTTTTGAGAGCTTGAAAACATTGTCATAAGCCGGAAAAACATGCCTAGAAAGTTTCAAGAAATTCTAATGTGCATAGACACAAGAACTGAAAAGGGAGCATTCGTGTCTCAGGGATTGGCTCTTGATTTTTTTTGTGGTGCTCATGTAAAAGATTCTACACTTGTGCCCTCAGCTTCAAATCTTTTTAAACTTTCGAGTGTTATTCACTTATTTTCTGTGAGCCTTCTGATATATTCAGAACTCTGTTGTCCGTTTACTATCAACAACTTTCTTCTTCAATCTACCAATAGTATGATTACATTATGGGAAGGAACACCTAACATTTAGAGTTACAATGCACACTCCGAATCAAGAATATTTCAGTTGGACTTATACTCACACTCATGATGCAATATATAAAACATAACAATTAAGAAAATTTTGGATTACATCATAAACAAATGCAAACGTTCATATAAATCAGGGAAAAAAAGAAATTTCATAACGGATGATGAATTGTAACCTGTCACTCTAGTACAGGTAATATGATAAACGTCTGAACAAATAATCTGTTGCTGTCCATATAATGAGTCAAGGCTGGACTGGTTGTTGTGCATAAAATAAATCGTACTTCAATATTATAAAAACTGAAATATAAAAATAAGTTTATTTTGTTCATTATTGTTTTCAGAATGATTTAAGTACACATATTTCAAAATATATTAGAGTCTGGAGACTTTTAAAGAGCTCAAACAATAGTACAGGGCAAATGTAGTGTTTCAATAAATTCCACTGCTTAAATGGTTCACTAAAGTAAGTCCTTAAAAAGCAATATTAATTTACAGGACATAGTCTATTGACACTGATGATCAAAAATTGTCTGATGTTAATAGTTTGGGCTTTGATTTTTTGCAACTCTGGTCTCTTCATATTAATGCAAACATTGCAACCTTCAACAAAAGATATAAATGCCTCAACAGAGTGGAACGCCAACGTCAATAAACAGTAATATTACACTAATCTTAGATGTGGCAAAGAAAATGAAAATTGAAATAATAAACCACTTTTCATGATACCCGTTGGCTGCTCTGCTGAGCAATTTCGTACCATTCACCCAACATGGCCACTTTTACATTCTAATGCTGAGAGAGGCCGTTAGAACAGCACAAACTTTTTTGGGAACATCAGCGCCAATTGATTATGGTAAAAACTAAAAAGCTTTTGCATCACCAAAAATTGGACGTGTTGGTTGCTGTTAAGTCCACACTATTCGTTACATGAATAGTGATTTTGATATGGTTAGAAGTCAATATCAACAATACTCAGATTGCAAAGGAAATATGCAAGTCAGAACCACAAAGTATGAAATTGAGAAGAGCATGTATCCTGTACAAAGAATTAGAAACCTCCCACAAATACTGCTTTTAGTTTCCACTATACAAACTAGCTCATAAAATCAATTGACTTCTTCTGCATACAGAAAAGCCTGAGAGTATCGGCATAACTCTACAAAATCTAACTTTAGAATCCAACGAAAAAGGCCTGATGCATTAAGTGCAACTCAATGAATGTGGTATTCACAGAAAGAAATCAGCTAAGTGTATATCCTTCTAGATATATATCTTGGAAAAACATATCAATTGGCCGAAGATTTTAGACTAAGGATGAACTACGAACATATCATGGTGAAGTGCATGTGTCCAAGCTAAATGAGATCTTTTACAGCCAAACACAATATGCAGAAAGCTCAAACAAATGAAGGAATTTTTCATATTACAAGACATCTCAATGATGCTCAAACAAAATTGAAAGTAAAAAAAAATAAAACTGTACAGCATCTTCACTAAACTGATGCTTGTACAGAAAAATATCATATGAACCAATCTACAAGATGCATGGCTGAAAAACATCCACAAGAAATTCTTTATTTTACAAACTTCCTACATTACTAGATGTTGCTTTATTTTTGGATTTGGCCAGGTCAACCAAATCTGAGAAAAGTCTATCTTCAGCCTTAACTGGCTTATTGGGAACTGAAGGTTGTTGAGAATATGGGGAAATATTTTGATATGGATCAGTAGTCATTTGATAGGGAGTGTTGTACCTTGCATCATAAAGTGAAAGGTTGTGTGTCCCTCTTATTAGTTGATCCTGTGAAACTACAGAATAGCCTGGCGTATACTGACCAGATGCCAAAGTTTGTTGTTGCTGATAGAATTGCTGTCCTGGTGGAATATTGTTTTGATACGACACAGGTCCCTGCCATCTGTTTCCTGTCTGTGGTACATTCTCCGTATCTTGAATATCCCAAGGAGCAGGTGGAAGACCTTGTGGACTTCTCTGAGCCTGTGCATGCATGTTGGTCGGATCTGAGCCATATACAAGAGCTTGCTGTTGTGGACTGAGGGATTGCCCAGCTGGATTTGTCCACTGAAAGGCGGGATTGACCTGATTTACAAATGTCCCTTGAGATTGAAACTGTCCCTGTTGAACTGAGGGCGGCTCCTGTACTGGAATACTTCCATTGGGAGACAAATAGGACTGCTGTTGCATTTCAAGTGGAGAAGAAATTTGTAGTGCTAAGATACCTTCAGGACTTGATAGTGAATTCAATGGATTTGTAGTAGCTTGCTGAGTAAAAGTTGGTTGTGAACTTTGTATGTTATTCCCACTGGCTGGAATAAGTGGTGAAGAAGCCTCGGCAGTTGGTGACTTGTATTCATCACCACTTAGAAGATCTATACTAGTATCCACCCGTGATGTTGAAGCATTGAACTGCATGCCAGGTGGTGGAAGAAGTAACTTCTGCTGACTAGCAGGCTGATTTTTTGCAGTAACATGAGCTTTTGAGGAGGCTCTGCAAAGCCACAACTATGTCAATTCATCCTGCAAAGAACAAAAAATAAAATGTTGAAATAATTTACATTACTACGGGTATACTTTTTAAGTCTGTGTACCCTACCTCCGGGCAAGCTGTTCTACATCATCTTCTGGTTCATCTTCTTCATGATTAACATCAACTAGGGGTGCAGGAGATTTTTTCTTATCTGGTGGAACAGATAATCCAAAAGCAATTGCATCATGCTTAGCAAGGACACGCTCAAGATCATCATTCAAAGATAGACCTTGACCAAGAAGTTCTTCATCCCTGAATAAATATTTAAGCAAAATATAGATTTCAGATCTTCATATATAAATAAATTAAATAATTAAAATATGCATTTCAGAAAGCTGAGTATGTGTGTTACTTGTCCAAAAAGCATGATAAAGCAAATCTTAAATTCCTGTCATTTGTGGCAAGGAATCATTTGAAAACCGAGGCCTAGAAAGTGTCATCACTGTTTACACTTCACAAAGCAGTTCACACTACAGTCTATGACAAATCTACTGAATTCAGCAAATTGAAAGCATCTCATACGATGTTGTATTCACAAGTTGCACCACTTGCTGCTTGTAAGAACGGCACTGTTCAACAAGATCTACAATTACTTCCTGCTTGACACCCTGCAAAACAAAGGTTAAACTTTCCTTAAACCTTACTGTTAATAGATATAAATTATAAAAGAATACATCATTCATCTATAAAGTGGTGACTTTCATTTTCAATAATTTTGCCAAAAATAATAATGAGCAAATAGATTCTTGAAAACACGGTGATATATTATTACTTATTCATTATGAGGTTTTACTCACCAGAGACATCTGTCCATTATTTGACCAAAATAGATAAAATGATGGAAATACATTTATAAGTTAGTCCAATTAACAAAAATGATCAGGCAAATTGAGACCTCAGATCTGCATCATATAAGGGCCGATGAAATGAAACATGCAATAAGCCCCAATGAGAGGAAGTGCTGGGATTTAAAAAGCAACCACTGACATAATATATCTATATCATCTGACTGGAATATAGCTGAGATCTGATTAATAGAAATAGCTTTCTACCAAGATAACCACAAAATGAAAAATGATAGCTAAAGCCCAAGACATCAAAATACCAAAATAAGAAAGCTGAGCCACTTTCAGGGCAAACTTAATAACCTCTAAGCCAAGAGATGAATTCCACAATAATGATTTTCAAAACAAAGACTACGGCCTATTTGTGTAAGAATGATTAGGTGACGCTCTAGTGCAAGTCACAAGCTCCTAATTAGGCTGATTGCCAACAAAGAGAAAATCAAAATTTACTAAGATAGATGAATTATTCCATGGTCCAGACACTAATCACACAAACTGAAGATAATGACATCTGTATGGGACTCGGTTTCTAACATGTTGAGTCAAATCAAGTGATGAAAAAGAACTTAGTTTTTTATCAATGCACAAACTCCAAAATCTGGGATTCCAAAGGTCTTGACTCTTGGGCCTGTGGTGTAAAAAAGGATCTATGAATTGAACCATGAACACATCACATACTCTGATCCTCCTTCTTAACCAATGAGTGTGAACAGAAACTTTCACAAGTCTTGAAATTGCCTCTCCAAATTCATATTTCTTAAGCTACAATCAGCAACCCTTGAATGCATTCTCAAGAATCCTGTACAGATGGTTCTCTGGAAATCTTCATATAGCCTTCCTTGAAGCAAAAGTGTAAGACTTGATATTCTTGAAGTCCAGAAGCATGCTTTGTTGTTTTGACCTCCTCATTTCAGCATTCATTAACTTTTCTGTTTTAAAACTAAAAACATAAACAAAAACCAAGACATTCTGTTGAGCTGTAGAATCTAAATTTTTGATAGTCAAAAATGTAAACGCTGTTACCCTCCATAATATAGAATAATAGATATGAACTTTGTTATACACAAAATATTCGTCTCTGATATGTGTGCCTAGGGTAGGCATGGACAACCAAGGAGACTGCAAATTCCAATAGTTAAATATTATGGGAGTGCGCCAAGATCTTCTGGATCGAATGCCTGTACCAGTTTGAGCCATGTGAGTCAAACACACGAAAACACGGAATGTAAAGAATGAACACAAAAATAATCCAATAACCTAATGAATTAGCTAATAATCCAATAACCTAATGAATTAGCTCACGAAAAGAAGATGTACATATAGGTGAGAACGCAAGTACAATCATGACAAGACAGACATCATGGCATTTGAAATTTGGGCACTTTAGATCTCAATATTTCTTTGTGAGGCTTGTTTACTTGGAAAACCAGGAAGGTGTGCTTTTCAGAGAGATCAAGTCTGGCAAGCAAAAAGGTAAATGTACCCATTGTAGCAATAATCTTTTCCCAAAAGGAATCAACAAATCAAAAGATAAAAGATTTATTTCAATTAATTGGAAAATTTTAGGTTACGGTTAGGGAAAAATTGCTGCAAAAATCAGGAAATAATCCTAACAATAAACCCAGAAATTGATTTTTTGACCAAAAAGAAATATTTATTTTCAAAAAAAAAGTCATGTTTTGTGGAAAATTGCTCCAGTGGGCCAAGAAATAATTAATTGTGATTAAAGATTTCTGCTTCTATGCATGTTCCAACCAAAGGGGTGCACAGTCAAAAGGTCAAGAGCAAAAGGTATGTAAATCATGGTAACATTGCCCTCAAGAAACTAGTAATAAATCTTGAGTAATCACAACCCACTACATTTGCCATGTCATTTCTCAAGTTTTTCAAGAAGTCATTATGAATATTTTTATTTATATAATTATCACTTACTGTTGTATTTTTTATCTTACAAACAGAAAAACACGAACCACAAGACTGAAATTTTAGTGTACGATTAATGTTACGGCAATTTAAATTTGCTTTCTATGTTTTACTTCGAATAGATTTATTTAAGATTTAAAATTATATAAAATAAAGAGGGTTTTTTCTTTTAATTTGTACCGTAATGAGGGTTTAGGTGAAGAAATATAGAGCTGCCCTAAAATAATAGGCCCTTCTCTATAACTGCATGGTTGTAAGGCCCAACCAGCCCAACTGATGCGACCCTGATCACTCTTCTTACCTAGTGATTCTTATCTTCTTGCGTTGCAAGTAAATCATCTAATTCTTGAATAAGCAGGCTTTTATTATGATGTTAATTCGCTAGAAAACCCTGATGAAACACACTTATACTGAGAGAGGGAGTGTGAATCAGTATAAGTCAAACTTTTATTTTTTACAACTTAATCAATCAAAGCAGTATTACTTTAAAACTTGATCATCCATAACAATAGCATTCATGCAAGATCTAGCAATTAACACAAGAACATGCGATTTTATGTGGAAACTTCTAAGGGAGAAAACCACGGCAAAATATTGCTTGTATGAAATCTTCTTACAAATTTTGTAGGCTCCGACCCACTAGAGACACCAATCCCCACCATTGAGCACCAACCCAGCAAGAGATGCCAATCTCTTCTAATGAGAGGCACCAACCTCCCAATCTCCTCAATTAGGAGGCTCCAACCTCTACAAGAATAATATGATAATGTATTTGCAACGTCCTCTTAGATCTGCCCTAAATTTCCTTTACAAATCTGCTCATGACTTCATCAAAATCTGCCTTAGCAACTGCTCACAAATCTGCAATACATCTACTTGAAAATCTGCAATATAGTCTTCAATATTTCTGCTCATAGAACCGCCATGATCTTGCTTTTATTTCTCCTCTTCTCACAAAATTTATGGTAAAAATCTCTTATAAATCTGCTCTTGTAAATCTGCACAAATATCTTTTTATTTCTGCTTTTCATATGAAATGATATTAAAATTGGTTGCCTTTTTATTCTTTCCCAAACACCCTTTCACCCAAGGGAGGCGACTTCTCCAAAGGGGTCGGCCAACTAGCAAAAAATAATTTTTGTTTACGTTATTTCCTTGCCCAAGGATGGGCGCACCTCTCAAAGGGGATCATCCTCTTTTTAATATTTTCATTTTTCATTTTAATCATCACTAAGGTGGGTGCCACAAAAAGGAGAGGTCAGCCCACATAAATATAATTTTTAATTTTACTTTTTTCTTTCACAAGGTGGGTGCCAATCTTGGATCCATAGGTCGTCCAAAACATCACCTTTGACATCAATGATCACAATTTTCTATTTTGACATCAATGACAATAATTTTTCCAGCAAACCCTTTAGCTGGTAACTTGTACAATTCATGGGACCCCTAGGGTTAGCTCACTCAGTTTCAGCTGCTAGTTTAGGTAGCCCAAGTCATGGGTTTCAACTCTGATTTGCCTGCAGTGTGGATGAGGGTCCGTTGCACATCACTCAAGAGGTTATAGGGGGCCTTGCCCTATAAAGAGCTAAGCTTTAGGTCGTTAGGCTAAACTTCCAATTCCTCTCGGTAATTAAAAAAAATACAATTCATGGATTCTTGTGTTGATAGTCGTTAATCAGTAACAGGTCATGTTTAACCCCAAATGTGTGGCTTTGATGGTGATGATCTAATTTGTCATTTTTGTTTGTGTTTGTGATTGTGTTTCTAATTTACATAATAATTAATTGTTAAGTGGGAGATAGTATGTTTGTAATCAAGAGTTCTTGAATGTTTCCTTGTATTCCTTGACTTGTCAGATTTGAGTAGGTTTTGTTATGGCTGAATAGAAATCCACTTGTTAACTTGTGTACTCGTGTGACAAGTTGTTTGACACCTTTGTAATTCTTTGGTTCTGTGCAGATGGTTATGTTAATTGTTTTCCTTGATGTATATGTGAGAGTCTTGGATAATGTATTAGGATTCTAATTTTTTATGTGTGATAGTTGTAGAAAGTGCTTTTGGTAATAACCATGTAAGTGATTCTTGTATCAACACATCAGATCATACTCCATGAGCCATCATCAAGAAGAGGAAGTGAATGATAAGATTACCAACTTTGCCTAATAAAGATGGAGTGGTTTGTGATAGGAAGAAACTAAAAAACAAGACAGGAGAGGAATATTTAAATAAAAAAACATGTAAAAACACTAATAAAAAATTTTAAATTAAGAAATTTTGAAAGTCAACCCTAATACAAAAGACTAAAACTTGAAATAAGAAAAAAGGGAGGCGAAGCACATAATAGCAAGAAGGGACAAATGATATAACAACCATAATGTTAATAAAGTTATTTATTTAACAATGCAAAAATATTATATTACTCATAGTTTTAGGACTCAGACTCGGACTCGACTCAGCAGCTCAAAAATTCTGACACAGACTCGGAATCGACTCGGCAGCTCAAAATTCTGACTTGGACTTGGAACTCGGCATGGACTCAGCCAAAAAAAACCTTATAATTAAACAAAGAAAATAAATAAATGCATTTGAAGAACAAAAAAGTATAATTTGACTATCAATTTGTCATAATTCAGACATTACACATGTCATATGATCCTCAAACTCTCAAAATTTGAAATTTCAGCCTCTATGTTTGTTATGTTCAGGTGCAAGAAGAGTCTGAGCTCAGGACTCAGGAGTTCAAGCCTAAGACTTGGGAGTCTTGGAGCAAGACTCGGCCGAGTACTCTCCAAGAGCCAGCCAGACTAGGCTCGGGAGTTTAGTTCACCCAACTCAGCCAGCTCAGAGACTCAGGAGTTTGGAGAGTCTTGCAGAGTACTCGGATAGTCCTCAAACTATGATATTACTATTATGTTAGAATCAATCTTGGAGAAATTAGGGACAAAAGAATCCAAGTAAATCTACCGGGACAATTTTTTTTCCAAAGTTCATAAGTAGCAAAAGTACAACTAACAACAGAACAAGACAAAATGGGATAACAAGATGACAAAGGAGAACTGCAAACCAAAAACACAAAATATGAACATAAAACTAAGATAGTGCCATACTTATTCTATATCCATTGAAGATAACACTCTACACTTTCTTACACACCCCAAGAGTGCAAAGTTGCTTCTTCATGTTCTTAATTCTCACCAATCTTTTTTCTCCACCCTTAGATTGTGTCCATCCCCACACATCTCATGATATTATTGAATCTCATGCTCTCCAGTAGGGTAGGTATGATAGTATACATCTTTCCTCTATACTGACCTCACCTATTATTAATTCTCTTTACTCCTCACATGCATAGAGCATGGCTAGCCATCCCTTGTCGTTTCCTAGGAAAAGAATAATATCCCAAGGATGTTTCTTAAATTCTTTTGCAAATCGGGTATGGCTAGGGCATGTTTCTGGCCCGTTCTCACATCCCAAAACCATCCCCTGTAGGTATGTATCTAAAAATGCAAGCGACACATCCCTAAGGTAGTTAGCAACAAAGCAAATCTGATGACACTTTGCATGTTCATTTGCAGGCAAACAAGTTGGTCATGCTTGTGTTGCATATTGATGATCTCATTATCACAAGAAATGCCAAAAAAAGTTAAGAAAGAACATCCAACAATAATTTCACGAAAGATTTGGGGCCATTTCATTACTCTTGGAAGGAGGGACAACAAAAGTGACATAAAATTTTCAATTTTCAAACTAAGTATGCTGTTGACTTATCGAAAAGGTTTGAGATAGATAATCTCATTCTCAAAAGAAATGACAGAAACAGTTAAAGAGAAACTTCAACAAGAATTTCATGACAGATTTGGAGATATTTTGTTACTCTCTTGGAATAGAAGGAAAACAAAAGCAACATAAAATTTTCAATTTTCAAACTAAGTATGCTATTGACTTATTGAAAAGGTTTGAGATAGATAAGTGTGTAAAGCTTTGGCTATACACCTAAGGAGCATGGCCTCGGGACTTTCTTGGGATGATGATAATGACTTTTCTGATGAGACTAAATTAGTAAATCTAGACAGCTTGTTGGAAGCATAACCTACCTATCGACCACCAGGCAAAATATGACTCTTGCAGCAAGCATAATTTCACAGTATGTGCACAAACCATAAGAAAGTAATTGGATTGTATTTAAGTGCATACTAAATTACTTGCAAGGTATGAGAGATTATGGTCTTGAATATTGGAGACGTAATATTTTATCTGACTTGTTCAATTTCCAAGCACTAATTGCTGTTGTGTTGATAACAGAGTTTTGACAACCAGATGCACTAACAGAATTAGGAAACAGTGTCCATTTCTTCCATATATGCCGAAAAAATCGTATCCTAAGATGCTTTCAGGGAAATTGTTTGCCTTCAACAGTCCTTAAAGATATAGGAGCCAAGCAGACCAACAACACTTTTTGTTGATACTAATTATGCCATAAACTTATCAAAGCATCCAGTACATCAAGCAAAGACAAAATATATTGACACTAAGTATCAGTACATCAAAACCTTGGTTTCCAAAGACGTGATTAGATCAACCTATTACTTTGTGGTGGACCCAACTAGATATATCTTCACAGAGCTCTTGGGAAGATCAAATTTGCATAAACTAGAGGCTTACTTTTTGTTTGTGAAGAATGAGAATATTAAATATAGCTATTCTCCTTCCAGCTTTTGAATCAAAAAGAAGGTTATGTCAAAATAGGTTAATACGATCTAAAAGTCCTCCTATGAAGGAGAATATTAGGTATAGCTACAATCCTCCTAGCTTTTGGATCAAAGGAGGTTTATTAGAATATAATTGCTCAATCCAAAAGATCACCTAGGGTAATTAAATTTATCCTAGGGTCTAGGTGTCAGTTGTTAACTTACAGTAAAGGCTTTAAGCCTGTGTTTGTATAAAGTCCACAATCTTAATTGGCAGCCTGCCACAGTGGATTTAATTCCCATGCATTTATTTTCATCTTTTTCAATCAAAAATGTTAAATGGCCACCATGTCAAATTTATCCAAGTGGTTTTTAACATGAACCACCTAAGATAATAGGCAATGCATTTGAGTAAATATCATAATACTACATGTGTCCAAACAACAACTATACAATCAAAAGCAATCGTAAATTACCTCTCTGGACTTTGGATCCAAAGCATTTAGCATCTCCATTAGAACATCCATAAGGCCACGAGCATTTCTAATCTCTGTAATGCTGACATAGAAAACAAAAAAGTATTATTTCCTAGAAAATACAAATGGCCATTGTTTTCTCCATTCATACACACATTTTACAAATTGCATAGAAGCAAACTTTATTGAAACTATAAAGATCTATAGAAACAAACTTAACAATCTATATACAAACAAGAGATATATTGCATATTCCTGAATTTTAATTGCTGATTGATCTACTATTTGTTATTTTAATATGCAAACTAGAAACAACACTCAATGATTTCTTAAGAATATTTAGAATTAGTTATTAGTAAATAATCCAAATAATTTATTATCAAAGTTTTAGCAACATACTAGCACATTAAATTTGGTCTTTTGATTATTAACATAATTACCATAATGGCGAGTTGCATGGTTAGTTTGATATATATAGATAAGTATTTGGCTATTTGCAAGCAAGCACCTCTACTAACTAGAATTTTGTTGGCTTACATTGGCACCAAAAGAATCACTTGATTAAACATTCTTTTGTAGATATAGGAATACAAAACAACGTGAGCAAGCTAGCAGAGAAATAAGCACTTATACAACCATGTGAAATTCTATAGGTATAGATTTGCTTGCATGGCGACCTTGTTTTAACACGTGAAGTATAAATAGACAAGAAAGAGAAGTGGACATGAGAAAAAAAAATCCCACTAGGTCCAGAAAATGATTATGAGAAATTTAATATACAAGATTAAGAAATAGAGAGCTCATAAACACGATAAACCATCAAAATTGGTAGTTTCTATGTTCATTAAAGCCTGTGACTGCTTAGATTGGCACTGATGACTTAACCAATCACTTGAGAAAATGTGCTTTTCAAGATAGAGCAAATACAAAACAATGCAGCCAAGCTACCAAAGAAATAAACATGCAAGAAATTGAGTGGACAGCCTTTCTGACAAATAAAGTATAAAATAGACATGCAAGAAATTGAGTGGACAAATTTATAAAAGGTAAACTATCACTTATCTAGCAAATGATAATTATTTCAGTTGGGACACAATTTGCCTCTTGCTCTCTATCTCAAATAAATGCAAAGTTTTATTATCCAAATGACAATTATCACCTTAACAAAGATAAAATGGCTCCATTTGAAATAAAATATGAACAATTATGTACAGTAATCATAAATAGAATAGTTGCAAATGATGTCACTAAAGCTCTCAAAAGGATAGGCGATGAATGCCCATTTTGGGTCAATACTGCCTTGAGAGCAAATTCAAAGGTGTTTGATTCATCTCAAATTGTTATGGGGATCACATAAGGCAAGAACTTGCACAAAACAGTGTCTTTATCAAAAATACCTAAAGCTTTCTATTGCTCTTCACATGAAAATTACTTTGACAAAACATCAGTAGAATTTGGCAAACCCAAGGAACTTGTGAGACTCTATTAGGGACAATAAGTAAGACTCACTGGATCAGCCTGCTCAGCAACCTCAAGCAATCTAGAGCCCAGGGATAAACCTTATGGACAAAAATCTAATTTGCAGCAGTTGAGATGAATTATAAATTTATAAGTGGAGAAGCAACTAACAAAAATCTAATTGCAGCAGTTGAGATAAATTATAAATTTATCAAAAATACCCAAAGCTTTCTATTGCTCTTCACATGAAAGTTACTTTGACAAAATATCAGTAGAATTTGGCAAACCCAAGGAACTTGTGAGACTCTATTAGGGACAATAAGTAAGACTCACTGGATCAGCCTGCTCAGCAACCTCAAGCAATCTAGAGCCCAGGGATAAACCTTATGGACAAAAATCTAATTTGCAGCAGTTGAGATGAATTATAAATTTATAAGTGGAGAAGCAACTAACAAAAATCTAATTGCAGCAGTTGAGATAAATTATAAATTTATCAAAAATACCCAAAGCTTTCTATTGCTCTTCACATGAAAGTTACTTTGACAAAATATCAGTAGAATTTGGCAAACCCAAGGAACTTGTGAGACTCTATTAGGGACAATAAGTAAGACTCACTGGATCAGCCTGCTCAGCAACCTCAAGCAATCTAGAGCCCAGGGATAAACCTTATGGACAAAAATCTAATTTGCAGCAGTTGAGATGAATTATAAATTTATAAGTGGAGAAGCAACTAACAGAAACAAATGTAGCATGGAGATATGTGCCATTCTGTAGTTAAATAAACCATGAATCATTGTAGAGCATAATATTGCACAAGAACAAAGAATAAATTCTGGTTGAAGGGACATTCAAAACAATGAAATGCAAATAGAAAATATACATTGATATGTCCCACAAAATATAATAGCTATCAAATTTATTGTATATATGTGAGATTAAATAGTAAAATTTGCTACTTATGAATCCATTAATAAGATTTAAAGAATTAGAATCTAGTATCCACGCGATAGGAAAGGGTAAAAGAGAAATAATTTGGAAAATATTTTCTAATGCAAGACCAAAATGGAGATATAGTAATATTTACTCTTCTGTATATTTTATATGCATAACATTGAAGCGTAAGTTCACATATGCATGTGACAATTATTTCAAGCTTAAGATGATTTGTTTTAAGGGCTTATTGATGAGTCTAAAGTTATAATTTTGGCTACAATTCTTAGCTCTAGAAAAACAAGACCAAAATGGTAATATAGTAAAATTTTCAACTTATGAATCCATTAATACAATAATAAGATTTGAAGAATTAGAATCTAGTATCCACGAGATAGGAAGGGGTAAAAGAGAAATAATTTGGAAAATATTTTATAATTCACCTGTGTTTGTTTTTGTTGGAGTAATTTTTACTCAATTTGTTAGCTCTCACAGGTCATTTACAAACATTAGGCTATAACTCAAGACTAAAAATATTATAAATATCATTTTGCAAGTCAAAAGTAACTAGCACTTGGTCAAATTTTAGTTGCATCCAAATGATTATCATTTTTTGTTGATTAGTTGCATTTGAATGACTATACTACTTTTTATTGAAATTTACTTGCATCTGAATGACTATACAAATACAAATAATTACAGTACATGTACCTCAAGGGTGGAAGATCAGAATTTGTGGTTGATTGAACTGCCTCACCCCTGGAATCTGATGAATCGTATGACTGAGGATGTCGTGCAATTGGCTGGGTTTGTGGAGGAGTGAAGATTGGGGTAGAACTTTCTGCCCTCTGGGGGAATCTTACCCCTGCACGCTGTTAGATACAGCAAACCATCATCAGTAAACATCCAGATAACCTTTTAAGAACATATTTGAAACTCTACTCAACTTCAAATATTTGAATAAAAGATCCGGCATTAAAGACTAGATGCAAAGTATTAATGCATTGCATTAATTCAATTTTGATGAAGAATACAGAAAGTATAACTTTTTCAAAACAACCAGTTATATGATATATCTGTGACTTGTGGTCATGCTTAAAGACTTCTTTTTGTAATATTTTATTGAAAACTCCCATTAGATTGCATTACAGATCACACTTTAGAATCTAAAATGTAGGATGCTTATGAAAAAAATTGACAATTATTATGGTGTTTACAATTTGAATTGGGATATGAATGGCAATTGATAATATTAACTCATCAGACAAGAATGTTATGGCAATATTATTTAGCATCCACTTCTTATCCATGCAATTTAGATTTTTTACTTTTCACTTTCTTTTCAATCTCCCACTTATAAAGAGTAGGGGAAGTGTATTTTGAACTCTACAACCATGAGCGAAAGTATCATTCATTACAAAATGGTATTACACAAATATAGAAAATTGGTTCATGATTACATCAGGAATCCCCATGTCAATTTCATTTTTCCCTCAAGATCATGCTTAAAATTGCTGACGTGGTAGCCCAGTCTAAAAGGCAGATTTTATTGACATTTTTATTGCAAGTGTTTTTGGAATCTAATTAAGAAGAATTCAATTACTCAATTACTTAAAAGTTAACGACACATGTTAATACTAGGAACTCAATTTACTGAACCATGAATAGACAAATAATACCATAGTTTGCGGACTCTTGTGGACTCGTCGCGGACTCGGGAATCCGTTGGCCAGCTGAGTCGACTGGCCACGGACTCGGGAGTCGAGTCCAAGAGTGTCCTAGGTCGGGACTCCCGAGTCCGACCTCAGGACTCGAAATCTGTTGGCCAGCCGAGTCGACTCACCATGGACTTGGGAGTTGAGTCCAAGAGAGTCCTAGGTCGGGACTCGGGAGTCCCAACCCAAGACTCTCCTGTGGGGCTGGGAGTTATAATGGGTTAAAAACCCATGTTTTTTTTTCACTTTTTCTTTCATTTTAACATTCAACTTTGTGAATTTCAGGTTTGCAAATTGATTTCAGGTTGAATTTCAATTATTGAGTGTTTGATGATCATATGACATATGTAATCTTTGAATTATGAGTGTTTGATAATCAAATTAGGCTCTTATGTTCTCTAAATGCATTAATTTGTTCTTGTTTTTTTGTAAAACTACGGGTTTTTTTTTTGGCCGAAGTCTTTTCCCGAGTCCGTCTTGAGTCCCGAGTCCCGAGTCTGAGTCATATTTTTGGGCTGCTGAGCCCGCGGCGAGTCCGCGTTTGCAAACTATGATGAGTACACATGAAATCATCCAAGGCTAACCAGAATTTTCTTCATAGTTTCATACTGAATAGAATCAATAGATAACTTGTGTTATGCAGACCATTGTCAAAACTATGAAGATAAACATCCATTAGTATTCAATTTACTGAACCATAAGTACACATGAAATCATCTAGGGCTAGTTAGAATTTTCTTCATAGTTTCATACTGAATAGGTAGCTTGCTTTATATACAGCATCGTCAAAACTATGAAGATAAATTATTTTATCAAAGCATTGTCAGATAACCAATTGTCATCTCTATTTTCTACTTGCAGTGATGAGTTCCTCTTCTTGACACCAATTTTCACTTGACCATTTAACATCATAGTATTACTTTTGCAAGTTCATAACATCTAAAACGCATGAGACCAACTTGTCCACCACCTACAAAGGTCACTGCATGATTGACTTAGCTTGGCTGACCCAATTACAAAATAACAGATATTTTACCTCACAATGGTTCTTTTCAAGACACAATCCTGTACGTAAACATTACATTTAGTATTTTAAAGCAATTACAACAATTTTATTATAAAGCATATTGTTGACCTAAAGTTACTCAGTTATTTTCATTGCCTAATACATTGTGTCATCAAGTGGTGCAATCTACATACTTTCGGAACATAATCAATGCATTCATGATTATCATAGACAAATAATACCGTATGCAGAGTATATGAAACACAGCAACTCAACAAGTCAAGCCAGTTGGCTCTTGGCTTGTTTACTTATACAATATGTTCCATGGCATTTGGGGGATGGGAATGAGGATGGCAACGGTGGGATGCAGGGGACAGATTTCAGGGATGGTCCAAGAGCCATTTTTTTGGGATGGCAGGGGGACATATATATATAAGAAAATTTCTACAAGTTAATAGACAGCAGTATAACAGCAGCAATATAACATAACATTGTTAAAAAGATGCTGGATGATGCCCCTATATTATCCTGCATGCCAACCAAATTCCCAAAAAA
This sequence comes from Sequoiadendron giganteum, assembly GCA_007115665.2. NCBI lineage: Eukaryota > Viridiplantae > Streptophyta > Pinopsida > Cupressales > Cupressaceae > Sequoiadendron > Sequoiadendron giganteum. Next base: position 614,307,520 of record CM021109.1, on the reverse strand, counting down.
AATTGTTAATCTGCCCTTCTCACACAATACCACTCTGTACCAGACCATGGACAATCCACCTTTAATCTCTTTTGCAACTGACCATTAGATTGAGGACCGGGGATGCATCCCTGTGGAACACAGCTTATAAATTGTCTCGACTTTGTCCATCTCTTTTAACATCTAAAGAAATTTCAACATGATAGAGTGTGAATGTAATGCACCCAATGACGGGGTTGCTAAGATGGATATTCATCCATAATCTTGGGACCTAACACCAGTAAATTGGATCACATTAAATATAGATAAAGCTTCAAGTGGAAAGCCCAGACCTTCCACTACTAGCGGCCTTGGACAAGGCCACATGGTAAGGCACTGACAATATGGATTGGTTCGACTATTGCTCAGATTTATGTGGAAGCTTATTCCAAAGTCCTTGCTCAGCTTGAGCTCTCTTCTGATATGGACCATCGGAAGTTTTAATGCCTGGTCACAAAACCTGAATTGTGGAATATGCCCCAAAAGGTAAGAACAGAGTAACTGATTTTCTTGCCATGCTCATCCTCTTAGAACATAATTGGGAGCCTCAAGGAAAATCCTCATCCAAGCTTAGATTACACCTATACTACTATGTCACTGATAGAGACTCTTTCATCCATTGAAATGGAACTTTATAAGATTATTTAATCAATATAGTGTACTTACAGAACTGTGGTCTAATTATTGAGGGGATGCTTCCAAAGGACTTTTTAATCAATTAATCCCACCAAAATTCTCTTGCATCTTATATGCATTAAGCATTTGTGTGGATGATAGGTGATGTCATCCAATTTAAAATGTCTTCCCATCCTGATTGTGATCTCTTTTTTCCCTTCATTAACTCTCTAATATCTATCTATGTGCACTGGATCCTGCATTGAGATGGTAATTTCATGGCTTAGAAAACTTGTACTCTTATATTTCAAGAGAATGTCACTGAGAGGGAAGGTATTATGCTGTCTTTTTGTCCTCTTCCTGTGAGCAGCCTGTTTGAATGCAGGGATTCCATGATTTTCTCCATCACAGACACTTCTGCTTGCCTGGAATGTGGACTGATAAAGAGATGTTAATGAATTGTCTGTCAGAGATTTCTATTGGCAGTGAGTCTTTCTTCTCTGTGAGTATCCAACCAAATGAGAATTCCAACCTTTTCTCTGCATCTAATATTCCAATAGAGTTAAAAGTATTTCTTTTGGCTCCCTTGGTCCTGCTCTTTTTCACATCCAGGAGGCTGTCATGTTTTTTCACTATGGTTTCTTGCCTGGTTAAACAGAAATTTCTTGGGTGTAAGTTTCCTTGGATTCACACAGCCAAACATAATGTCAAAGATATTATAAACTAGTCAATTCCTCAAGCGCATTGAAATCCTTGAATGCTCATCTCGGACTGAAAATCCCACTTGCTCTACTGTTCCACTGGTTAATTCTCCATCTATATTGATGCAATTGTTGTCAACAAATTTGGAAAATCATATATGGCTGGAGATCAGAACCCTGCATGGTGAAATTGAGAGCATTAAATGTAAACTCTTTGCTCACCCCCTGCTTTGGTTACAAATGCTGTTCATCCCTTGCTTCAGTAAGATGAAGATGGTGTTGCCCAGCTTTCTGTTAGACCAGACTTTATTCTGTTCTGAGGATGGATACTGATAAAGCTTGCAATGAGATAGAGGAACTTAAAGTTCTCACTGCGAAACAGCAAGACCAGATCAACACCTTTATTGTCTCCTCAAACAACAATGCCAGTGTCAGTAAGAAGGGAGAGGAAGAATTTGATACTTGTATACATATGTCCAGGATGCCAATATGTTTGACTTTGAGGCGAAAGAAGGTTTGACAGTTTCTGTTGTTCAGATTTTCATGTTTTCTATGATATTATCAGTTGTAGCTCTCAAGATGAGGAGTCTCTGAGAAATTTCCAGTTAAGGCTCTTCATAAATCTACTAATGGAGCAGTTAGTGAACAAGGAGCGCCCATGGTTTGGTCAAAGAGCAATGCCGCAGTCTAACTGTACAAATTCAGGCCAATGATGGTGCAGTTGTGCCTCCCATTCCCCCACATCATAATGGTTTTAAATTTCTGTTTCTGTTGGATAGGTTCAATCATTTTTTGGTCTTTTAGACAATTGAGTATGCCCCTGATGATTGGCATGACTAATATTTTTTATGTTGCTGATGATTTAATGATAGGACTGAGATTTGACATCCCTGGGGCGAATCAAAATTTTAGCTATTATGATGCTATGCAATGTTTAGACTGTCGCGATAGTTTCTTGTTATGATTAAATTATGCTGGATATTATGCCAACTTAGACTACCTCGCATTTTCTAGTGTATAAACCATACTATGCTCTCTTGAGCTGGAAAGCTGATAGATTATTGTAATTTTAAATTTTTCTTCACTGTTTCTAATATGATAGCATTTCATTGATAAAATTAAACAAGCAATTTAGCATGTCAGAACCAAGTGAAATTACACAATGTAATGAACCACATTGGACACCTGAACACAGTGAATTACAAGCTACACCAAGACCAGAGAGTTTGAGATTGAAAGACCTAATGCAGTCACTCCCTGCAAACTTCTCCATTGTTTGTCCTTTGAAACCACAAGCAAAAACCTTACTCTTACTAATGAGCAAAAATAACAGAAAAGTATATACACATGTATGTAGAAAAAACAATCCTCACTCCTTCTTTTCCTTTAGTTTGATGGTGGCAGGCAAGAGCCACATTTTTTATTCAGGTGAGAACAGAAGGTTACTTGATGTTACACTAGAATCTTAGGATTACCTTTATAAAATGAAACAGGCTCTGTGAACCTTCAACAAGGCCTCAGAACAGTTCTGTCAGGTGACCTGTTGAGCTTCTCAATAGTGTCATTGTCAATCTTATCAATAGAGTTACCAATGGCCTCAATTGGAAATGAACAGATATCACAGTTTAATTTTAAACATAATCAAAATATTATAGGATATCCAACTTAATCATAAGCACAGAAGGTTTCAAAACATAATGGATACTCTTTCTAAATGCAGTATCAACATAAAATCTCATGAGGGGAGGTGCACCAACCAGTCAATGGAAGCCACCCATGTTATTAATAGCATGGCTATGCTTCACTTGGCAAATTTGTTTTCATGTCAATCTAGGAAGAAAAAACAAACACAATTGATACATCTTATGCCCCCCTAGAGAACATAGATTGTGTACATCCATCCTTGACAAAGAATATTCAAAAGTGAACATGCTAATGTAGGACATGAGACAAATATAGATTAAGACAGGTTGTTTCATTGTTATGGATGGTAGAAATGATATTCGATATCAGCCACTCATTAATATTATTGTTACATGTTTGTAAGTTGGCTAGTTTGATGGTAGAGAGCACTTACAAACATATTTTTTTGATCCCATGTTGTGTTCATGCTTTGAATATTGAAAGACATCAAGAAAATAAATTGGATGAAGATAGTGGTGGCTAAAGCTAGAGATATATCAATGTTTGTATGTACCCACCATACATCATTGCTTGCATTCTTTAGGCCTTTTTTCACAGAACAAATTCTTCAAGTCAGTTGAGACTAGATATGCTATATTTCATTTTTGTTGGAGAGGATGTTGGAGACTCGAAAGGCTTTACAATCCAAGGTGGTTTGTGAAAGGTGGAAAAAGTGGACTAAATCAATGCCAGAAGAAGAGAAGGAGGTGAGAAAAAAATACTTGATGATCTTTGGTGGACCACTATGAGATAAGAAATTTAATATGTTTTCTAATTTGCTTTCAATTTTCAAATTTAATTCTATAGTTGTCATTTCAAATTGATAAATTTTTAAAATATTAGCATTCAGTTTTACCTTTTGTTTTTAAAATATTACTTTTTAACTATCAATTTTAATTTTCTAAATGTTTCTTGCAAATATATTTACTCTATTATATCACTTGTTGTGGGGGTAATCAGGTATGTTGATATATAACTCTCCCCCTTAAATGAATTTATGAGACATTTGATAGCATGTTTTACCAAATGAGGCAAGCAATCCATACTAAGGAGAATGAATTACATTTCTATGATAAGCATATCAAACCCAATATCACAAAGAGGTGGAACACAACAAATACCCCATTTCATATGGCTCCCTTTGTTGTTAACCCCAAGTTGTATGCACCTAGACCTAGCCGAGTTCCTCCTTTAGGTGATGAAATAATAGAGGAGTTTATGAATGCCCTTCGTTAGATGTATAGTACTACTAAGAATGTAAGCAGACGTCAAGAACAGTGGATTGATTTTGTCAATATTCGGAGTCCTTCATTTAGCAAACCAAAGGTTCCAACAAATAGGGTCATTCTTGCTCAAAAAGACCCTATTGGATGGTGGACATGACATGGAAGGATATGTCAAAGTAGAGGCATCTTGCTATTCTCTTACTTTCACATGTTGCTAGTTCCTCTACTACAAAAAGAAATTGATCCACCTATAGTTTCATTCACTTGATCAAGAGGAATATGCTTATATATAGATGAACATAGAAGCTTGTTGGTTGCAGTTTATAGCACCTTATGACTCAAGATCAACAAACTCCTAAGTTTGATAGTGATAGCCCAAACGAGGCATCCTTGTGCATTTTGATTCTCTCTCTCTCTCTACTTCCTGCTATTATTTCTTTTCATACATTATATGAATTATTGAAAATTGAATTATGAATGTCTAGACTCTTAAATTTTGATGTCATGCATAGATAAACTTGTAAAAATTTGAATCTCTCTCTCTCTCTCTCTCTCTCTCTCTCTCTCTCTCTCTCTCTATATATATATATATATATATATATATCTGGTCCAAACAGTCTCAAAGTGTATGCCCAGTTGGATTTGTATATCCAATTCCTTTTGTTTAACACAATATTCATTAGCAAAAGCAGAGAGAAATCTCAAGAGGGGCGTTGCACTTCAGATTGAAGTTTTTGAGCTACAATTACCATGTTTTAACAGGTGAATTAATGCATGCATTACAAGCCAGAATTACAATTTACTTCTATCGAACATGGCAATGTTTATAGTATATACCATGTAGTATTGGTTGTTTTCAAAATATAACCAAAAAAGCCTTATAAAAAAAAGAACCATCTGTGCCATGTAGACCTTTATTAGCTTTCACCATCAAATGCACCCCTTGACAACTAATGCGATCTCAAAAAGTCCTAGGCAAAATAGAGCAGTTACCACTAACTCGTGGTATGCAGCATAGTATTGAGGATATCTTCCCATGGTTCCACCAAAGGCATCTTGCCATGTATCTATCAGAACTAATATCTTATCTTTGACATGCAAATCTGCCTGCAAATAAAATATACAAAACCTATGATTATCGCTTAAAATAAAAATAAGATAAAAATAAATGCAAAAGAAAAAAGAGATCAATCATAGATGAAAATACATATAATGCATATAAAGATATATCCAACAATGCATAGGACATTCGAGATAAGACTACTGACATTTTTTTTCTTTACTAACTTCACCATCTCGTGCAGCACATCCCGGTCAGCAACTTGCATGTGAACATACTCCCCGCAGTTCTTTATTAAAGTCTCCAACAGCTAAAAAAAGGAAATAAAAAATAAAATAGCTCAATCGTGAGAATTATAATTTGTGAGGGAAATAAAATAATCCTCCAAAATTTATGTTGGGTAACAATAAATGGTGCATAATTGAATAGCTAGACGAAAAATTTACATAAAATTTGCAATTTGTTGGTTGTTAGCTACGACCAATATTTTGTTATTACCATTACACACAATGTGGCAAACGTGTAAATGGAATTCAATTATCAATTATCTAAAGTTTAAAACAGAAAAAACTCACCAAAAACTTGGGTAAAATATTATATTCATAAAAATAGAAAAAATCGATATATTTCATGTCAAATGTCATGATAGAGATTGGAAATAAACGTAAGACATTAAAAGAACCCAATTATTGAAAACATTGAATTTTTTATAACATCTATTTTACTTTTACATGAGAGGGTTTATGTAACATTTGGTCCCAAAATTGTAGGCATATGCTACTGTCATTGAACACAGCCTTCTAATTTAGGGGCAACCCAATGTTTTACACTAATTAGGATGTAATTAAAAGAAAAACCCTCATTAGTGTTTAAAATTTTAGCCCAAAAATTAATCTATTCAAAGTAAACTTGAAAAGTTACAATGCCCTAGCCTTAACCCTAAACTAAAATTTTCCAAACTTCTCATGTTATTAGTTTTCTTCTCCTAAGTTCAAAAATGAGCCAATAAAAAGAAGGAATACATAAAAACATTTCAGAACCACCTTTTGAAAAAACAGGAAATGTCATGGCAAATGAGGCAGGCGGTGATTACTTGAGGTCAACTGTAAGTTTTTGAAGTGTAATGCTACTATGCATTAGTCTACAACTTGAATGAATGGTGGTGATAGGTATAATTATCGTCCAGACAACTTTGTTTCTCCACAGTTTTGACATTTTACATATGGCAGAAACTGTTACATTGCATTAATAAATATCATGATTTGTTACAGACTTAAACTTTCGCCTTCAAGATTTTCATCAGATTCTCATCTTCATTGCCTTGCTGTAATAAGGCCACTGTAAATCTCTAGCACTGCCATATCTTTTATTGTTTGGTGATTCGACACCTTTATGCAGCATTCAACTAGATTTATTCATGAACTACGTCAGCAACACAATGGGACAAAAAATTATGGTCTAAAATGTTACTAATGGTATTAGAGTTTTATCCAGGTTGTGTAAAAATTTTACTCAACAATGTTAATTATATTACAGCTTTACTTTTTCCAAGGCTATATCACACATAGTTTTAACTTTCAAGTTTCAAAATCAGTTATTCTCTGAAGAAATAAAATAAGACATGGAAGAAGAAACATTTGGACCTATTTTCCTTTATTAGGGTAATTAAATACATACAACTTTTCTAGATGATAATACACAACAAAGGCATTTACAAAACAGCCAATAGAAACCCTTAAACTGTTATGATAAATATAGATTTACATACATTATTAAACTAGTATGGTTATCTTAAACACATCTATCTGAAAATGCCAAGAGATATCAATCTTGAGCTATTTTATTGACTTCAAAGTTATTTTATATTACTTTAGACTTATTTAAGAATTTTTATTTTTTATTTACATTGTTTACATCATTTTTATTTGAATTGTTTGCTTCATTTTTATTTGAAGACTTATTTTTATTTACTTAAGAGTTATTTTAGTTACTGAGCAGTTCTTATTTTATTTATTTGAGAGTTATTTTATTTTACTTTACAACTATTTAAGATTTTTTTATGTTTTATTTATGAGTTATTCTATTTAAGTTAAGAACTATTATACTTTACAACTATTTAAGATTTTTTTTATGTTTTACTTAAGAGTTATTCTATTTAAGTTATTTTATATTACTTTAGACTTATTTAAGAATTTTTATTTTTTATTTATATTGTTTACTTCATTTTTATTTGAATTGTTTACTTCATTTTTATTTGAAGACTTATTTTTATTTACTTAAGAGTTATTTTAGTTATTGAGCAGTTCTTATTTTATTTATTTAGAGTTACTTTATAGTTATTTTATTTTACTTTACAACTATTTAAGATTTTTTTATGTTTTACTTGAGAGTTATTCTATTTAAGTTTAGAACTATTTAAGAATTATTTTATTTTTATTTACGTAAGAGTCATTTTATTAACTTGAGAGTTATTTTGATTTAGTTTATCTACTGCGAGTTTTTATAGTTTTAGTTTGTTTTTTAAATATATGTCAGCTGTGTTTTAGATTTTATGTACATAGTCATGACATGAAACTCCATGCTTTGCTGCCATTGTTGAACACCTCCTGGCATTATTAGCATTAATCTACTTAAGTCAACCTAACCTAACCACACAGCCATCATAATTTTGACTCTATTTTTCAACCAACTAGATACGGTTCAAGAAAAGGAAAGTCTGATGGAAAGATATGAAAACGCCCCTTTTTCTCAAGAAAATCAATTCAGTTTTGGGTTTCTTTCGGACCTATCTCATTTAATTTACCATTTTTGGTTTCTTTTAAAGCATGGCTACTAAAAAAATCATAAATCATATAAGCGAAATTAAATAAGATGTGGAAGAAGAAAAAAAATAGAACCTATTTTCCTTTATTAAGTTAATTAAATACATACAAATTTTCCAGTTGTGCTACACGGCAAAGGCATTCACAAAAACAGCCAATAGAAACTTTTAAAATAAATATAACTTTCCATACATTATAAAATTAGCATTAATGTACTGAAGTCAACCTAACCTAACCACACATTCCAACCCCATTGTACAGACCTATCTCATTTAATTAACCAATTTTGGTAACATGACTACTAAAAGGAAAACCATGAATCATATAAGTGTTAAATCTTCGGCTATTGTGTTCTTGGGAATTTAATGATTATTTGATATACTTTTGAAAACAAGAATCTAATCAAATAAGACATATATGATGGGACAATTTCTATTAAAAGACCAAACATATAATTAATAAATGAAGTTGGGACATGAGCATTGAGAATTTAATGGGCACAATTGTTAAAATATCTTATATATGTTAAAGGACAAAATGCATGGTATAAATATGTTGAAATGTGTCTTTGTAAAATGGAGACGGTTAATCAGAGGTTTATATATTTTCTTATAAAGATATCAAAGCCAGGTTCTTACTACACTGTACTTTTGGGCTGTTTACAGAATTCTGTCTTTAATGTAATTATGTGACTGGCTGAAGATTGATTAGTTATTATTAGTTTCCTAAGGACATCCATTGATTCTATGTGGACAATATGAATGTTTTTATTCTTGTTGATTCTTACCTCGAAATGAATGTATTGTGATCACAGATTGCTTAGTAAATTTGTGGGAACTTGTTGCGGTACTACCTCTGTTATAAGTTTCTATCCATCCAATTTGTAGAAGCAGCCATGTCAGGAATAAGTTCCTAAACGTCCAATGTGTCAAAGAAAGAAAATATATTAATGTCCGCAAATGACCAAAAAAGATCAACGGGACTAAAACATACATCAGGTACAATAGCAATGGACCAGGGTAAAAAAAAGGCCTAGACATAAGGCATACACACATGGGGAATAACTAAAAAAGGGTATATCCCCAAGTAGGTCCAAAGAGGGGGAAGACCAAGGTTAATATGATCAAAGAAGTGTTCCCATGGAAGCACTTTGGATGATGCAAGGTTAATATGACAACGAATGCAACAATGGTGTTCCAGAGGCTTCAGGGTCATTGAACAACAGCATAAAAGACGGTTAATATTTGAACTTCAGACCTTTTAAGTTTCATTGAATTGTCTATCCCTTTTTATTTCAGTGCTTACAAAACTATTTTAGCCTATTAATAGTGGTGTGAAATTTGGAGCTTTGGAGCAGAAGGTTGTGATGTCAATTTCTGTACCAAAAATTGAGTGAAATTAAACATTAAAGGGCTTAAAGAACATATTAAAGAAGCTGACAATAACTAAAGATTGGTTGTCTATAAAGCCACCCTATGCAAAGTTCACATTTCTTTGCTGCTAGAGACTGTGCATGACTCCATCATTCCCATCATTAATCCATTGAGAGTTTCTTTTATGATGTCCAAATGACATCTTAGGAAAACATGCATTGATTTGCACATCAGCTCCAACAACTTAATTGAAGATAGATCAAATCAAAGTCTAGTGGATACAAACTTTGGGTATAAAGCATTCACATTTTTAATTGATATTTCTGATATCTCATTTGACAATTGGTATTTATATTAAGTAGAGTACATTATATTCAAGTTTGTAACATTATTTCTCTTTAGTTTATAAGCAGCTTCTCCTAGTGCTGCTTTTGTACTCATATTCATTATCTTAACATAATCTATATTATTTTTATTAAAAATCCATGGTAAAATACCAAAAACATTGCCAAATTTGCCATCTTAATTTTTTCCAAATTGCATACCGTGAGAGAAAGAAGTTGTATTTTAGGATTCTTGTTCCCAAGGCGCTTCTTCACTGCTTTGACTACATCCTTTGCTTGTCTGTTTATAACAAAAAAAAAAAGCCAACACAATTGTAAGTTTATCTTATTATCTTATACAATTTACAATAGGAATGACAGCTAAAAAATATCACAATATGTTCTAAGAGAATGCTTTGTTTGATCTTTTATTTTTTTCAAGTATGACAAAACCAAGAAAACATGGAATCAAATCATATAAAGATACAAGCAAAAATTTCAAAAATTTATCGTACATTAGGAGAGAAAACTGGCTCAAAATGCTAAACGAAAATTGTCTACTTGCAGAATGAAATACATGCTAAAATAGAGTGAAACATGGAAATCTGGGAATCAGTAAATAAAAATCCCAAAATTTGTTCATGAAACTAAAAAGAGAAATCTAGTAAGTAATTCAACTGATGGATAATGTAGTTTCAATCTCTTTGGGGTAAATAAAGGATACCCGCTCGTTAGGGTAGCTTTGAAAACTCTTCATGAAGGAACCACAAGTATTATATCATGCACTTAACTATCCTAGTTCTGTTTTGACCATGTTAAAGAGCATTCTTCACAAAGGCAGTGATGGAAAGAGGGGCAAGGAAGCAAGTGGCAAACTGAGGAGATAGTTGAAAGATACTTCTTTGCTGAAAATGGAGAAGTGGGATTATAATGTGTTTATCTTTGAGCAGAGAAACTCTATGGAGAATTTGTGAAATGGATCTGGGTTTCATGTAGAAGAGTTTGAGATGATGAGATTTCAAAAGCCACAGGGTCAGGATTGGGGTTTAAGTCTCTTGAGAGGGTTCTAACTTCTGCTGTTGTAGATTCACTCAGCATGGAATCTATTATAATGTGTATCTACCTTTGACCAGAGAAATTTCATGGAGAATTTGTTAAATGAATTTGGGTTTGATAAAGAAGAGTTTAAGATGAGGAGATTTCACCAATGTAAGAGTCAAGGTTGGGATTTAAGACACTGAGAGGGTTCTGGTGCTACTGAAGATTCACCATGCACAGAATCTCCATGAAATGAATTTGAGTTTGATAAAGAAGATAAATTGTGCATTCACGAAGAAGAAAAGTCTGAAATACAGAGTAGTGTTGGAAGAACATATAAGATGCTCCAAGAAGGTAGTTGCTTCCTAAAAGATTGTTTCTCGAGCTTCCATGGATCCTGCTACCCCATGATACAAGGTATTAAAACTATTTAGAGTAGACCTTGTTGAGGGTTAAGCAAGCATCTTGTTTTTTTTGTTTTTTTTTTTTTTTTTGGTTTGTTAGACTGCAGGAATCAGGTAGCAAGCAAGCATCTTGTTGATTTGCTATGTTTGTGTAGCATTATTTGCCTCTACTATACCTCTGTGTGATAAACTAGCTTTATTACCCGGATTACCATGTATCCTAGATGAACCCAGACTAGTCTAGGCCAAGATTTAATCCCAATCCATCCATGGCCCTCACCTGTCCATTCAACCTAGGTATGTTTCTTGCATACCGAGTCAGAATGTTCAAGATGGAGCCACACTTAAGGAGAACCAGCAAAGCTCCAATAAAAATATGCATTTTTTTTATGGGAGGCGGGGAAACTAACCATAAATTTCATTTTTGTTTTAAACCATAAAAAATTAAAAACTAACCCTAAAAGTGCATTTTTTGAAGGATTTGGAGCTTGGTTAAAAGTGGTAAAATTATGAAAAACGGCATGTGCCATGAAGGTCCTTTGAACCTTCTGGGAGCTGCCCTCCCCTAGTTTTAAAAAGAAAAACATAAAAAAAATTGCTTTGGGCTATGTCCAACAGTCATGCTTTCAGGTATAGGTTGGGTTCTATGCAACATAGATATCTTGTCAAAATGTCTTGTACCAAAAAAAATTCTCCAACCAATTTCAATCAAAAACTTGGGCAAAAAAATACGAAATTCAAGAAACAATAGCTTACAAATTTCTACCAATAAACTATGATCAAAAAATGAGAAAGAAAAAACATGAAGGAAGAAATGTAATCATAACTTGCATTTAACCATAACATTAATCAATAGGACCCGTATGTGCATTCATGTGCTATCTAACTATTTGTTAAGTAACAGCATGATGTCAGCACATAATAATGTAAGACTATTGATAAATAATCATGATACCTTCAAAGGAAATACAAATGTATACAACATTCATGATGTCAACCATATGAATTGTCTCAGTCATATCAAAAGAAATTTCTCCAATTTCCAACTTTCAACTAAAGTAAATTCAGAGAAATAAAGTCTTGCATAAACTTTACTAGAAAGTTGAGATGAGTGAGGTTATATAGACTTCAATAAGAATTAAGATAATAGTAGTTTCAATCTTAATTCTGAGATAAATTGTTGAAAAAAATCTAAAAGTTTGAATAAGAATAGTCCATTGACTAGACGAAAACATAGCAAAAAATCTTCAAATAAAATCTTTGATTATTAAAATGAAAGCTAAGCATTAAAGCCATAAACATAAATATCCCTACTGATCTGCGCACTACCACACAAGTACACACACTAGCATCAGTCCCATGCACAACCCCACCACATCTCCTTGCTTTATGTGCCAGTTGTGCAGCACTTGGAACCATGCCCATTCCACACAACACAGAAGTCACCTTCCAAGTTCTGTGCAGCCCTTTGCATCATGCCTATGCTCCCCCAAGTTTTGAGGACAGGGACGACAAAGGATGGAGGGATGTGTTTCCGGTATGGGTTACTTTTGGGGCATTTTTTAGGGGACAGCTATTAAAAAATAGGGGAATTTTTAAAAATATAGGGAAATTCATATCATAACATTGATAAAGCATTCATCATAGACATTGTAAAAGATTAATACATAACATTAGACTTGAATTGAGATTTCACATGAGAATTGACAAACAAATTCAAAAATTCAAATGCTTTCATTGTCAATGTGCATACATATTATATAAGAATTATAACAAAATCCCCAAAGGGTCCAAGTTTCAACTATAAAATGACAAAAACATAGAAAATATATCGCTGTCCCTAATCAGCAGATGGAACTGGTAGGTCTATATCAAAATCAGACTACGAGTCTGAGTCACTACCACTGTAAGGGGTCGCCTCGAGCAATGGAACCCCAACCAATCCCTCTTGTGTCTCCTCATCAATCTGTATAGCATCTTCGGGATCAACATCCCAAGGTAAGGCTTGAGTCTAACAATACTAAAGAGTCTGTTGATCCTGTAGCCGCAAAGCATTGTGCACAGCCACCAACTTCTCCAATTGTCCAGAGGTAAAGTTGTTCCTCTTGACTGATTGGATGAAGCTATATGTGGACCAATTCCTCTTTGCAACAGAGGAACTAGCAACCTCTAAAAGAAGACAAATGGCAGGTACTCTGATGCATCCTTGCCATTGTAATATCCACCCCAATTTTTTTGAATATTAAACCACTTGCTAGCATCAAAACATGAGCAATGGTAATGAACTGAAATCAACTACCTTCCACTTTCTAATCACCCAGATCCCAATTTGGGCAAGGTGAGAGCATACAATGGCAAGGTTTACATTGCAATGCTACTGAAATAACCACTTGTTCAGTGGGGTGAGTAGTAAACTTCCACTTACGCAGTGGGTACAATGAAAGTAACAACTCTTCCACTTTTCAGCGGTGAGTGCAAACCAAGAACCATTTATTTAGTGGGGTCAATACAATATAACCACTTATTCAGTGGGATAAGAAAATTATGCCACTTATTCAATGGGGTAAGAAAGATACCACTTGTTCAGTGGGGTGAGTAGCAAATAAGCACAATAGCTAAGTCACCGATGGTACTATCAAACGTTGTTACGATATGAGCTCATAAAATATGCTACTAACAATTACAACTCTGTTGTATAGCTATAAAATATGACAAACATGAAACCCAACTTTGAAGATAAGATGCCCAGCAATGTAATATCAAGTATACCTCACAAATATGACCCCATGAAGACTGTATCAGGTCTAAAATGCTGCTGCAGCAGGTCCGATATGCTCAGAAAACTCACCAGGCAGCCATAAACATTATCCACAACACCTCACCACAACTAAAGTACTCCTCCCAATTGAAACCAAGTATTCTCTGAAATGGTAATTGATTGATCTATTTAACCAAGGAGAGGAATACTCCTTATATAATAAATTACAAGACGATGTTTCTAAAAAGAAAGAGTCGTGAACTAAAGCAAAAATAGAAAGTTGCTAAAAACTAACTAAAGCTAACTAACAACTAAGATGACCATTAAATATTACAATAATACTTTAATACCATCCCTTAATGGTCATTCTACTAACTACACCAAGTTTACACCGAAATTTTACAAATTTATATGGGCTTAGGGACTTGGTGAGAATGTCTACAGTCTGATCCTCAGTTGGAACATACTGCAACATTATAGATTCATCTTCAACAAGCTACCGGATGAAGTGACAATGAAGCTCAACATGCTTGGTTTGCTCATGGACGACTAGATACTTGGCAAGCTTTAGCACCCCTTGGTTGTCACAAAACAAGGGTGAAGGCCCTGCTTGAGACATTTGAATGTCAGCAAGCATCCTCTGAAGCCATACTGCCTCACATGTTGCCTTAATTGTTCCCCGATACTCTTCTTCTATTGAGGAAAGAGTTGTTGCATGCTGCTTCTTGCTAGTCCATGTGACTACACCCATACCAAGACTGAAAACATACCCAGAAGTGGACTTCCTGTCATCAACTGAACCTGCCCAATTTGAATTTGTAAAACCAACCAGCCTCGAATCTTTGAATCTGCTATACAGAATGCCAAAGTCAAATGTCCTTTTCACATATCTCAACACTCGCTTCGCTGCAACCCAATGTTCTGCCTCGGGGCAATCATGAAACGAGAAATGTAGCTGACAACATAACTAAGATTAGGTCTAGTGGCAGTAAGATAGATGAGGCTGCCCCTTAGTTGCCAGAGTGCACACTCATTCACCACTGGTGAGTTTGATTTGGCTGAAAGTCTCAGCCCCTTCCCAATGGGAGTGGATGAGATTTTACAATCTGCCATCCTGAATTTCTCCAGCAAACTCCTAGCATACTTTGACTAAAAAATGAAGATACTACCACCTGTCTACCAGACTTCTACACCAAGACAATAGTGTAGGAGACCCAAATCTATAATATCAAATACCTAACACAAATTCAACTTGATTTGCTCAAGCAAATGTAACCCACTGCCAGTAATGATGATATCATCCACATAGATGACAAGAAGGATGATATCACTACTAGTGCTCTTGACATACACATTTGCATTTGAGGGACTCCTCTGAAACCTCTGTGCAATCAAATACTTGTCAATCTTCAGGTACCATGCCCTTGGTGCCTGCTTTAGGCCATAAAGAGCCTTCAACAATCTGCATACCTTGTGTGTTATTTGCCTACAACCTTGAAACCAGGAGGTTGCGTCATGTAGACCTCTTCCTCCAAATTTCCATTGAGGAAGGCACTCTTCACGTCTATCTGATGGACCTTCCAACCAAACTGTGTTGCCATGGCTGGGACAAGTCGAATGGTACTCATCTTTGTTGTGGCTGCAAAAGTCTCCTCATAGTCAATACCTTCTCTCTACAAGAACCCCTTAGCCACCAACGGAGCCTTGTATTTATCAAGTGTTCCATCAGCCTTATACTTTACTTTGCATACCCATTTGCAGCCAATGGGTTTCTTCCTTGGTGGAAGATCTAACAAAACCCAAGTATTATTCTTCAAAAGACTATGATGTTCAAAGTCCATAGCCTTTTCCCATTTAGGTTTACCCTTCGCCTTCGAATAATCCTGGGGCTAATAAACACTCTGAATGTTGGCCATAAGAGCAAAGTTCACTATGTTCTTCTTGCTCTTACCTCTAGACATTATACCCTCAACAAGCTCATCATCGTGACCATCACCAATGAGCTTTGCCCACCACTTAGGATGAGGAGGAGATGCATCTTCTTCTAAATCAAGATGATCATGACTTGGGTTGCCTGGAATAATATCATCTGGATGTTGATCCAAGTTATCTTGAGGGAAATCTACTGGAATAGTATCATGCCTTAGAGATTCCACAATCTCAGAATCATCAGATTCCCTCCCTTCAAGTGGAGCCAATGGAAGCTAACACCCAAATCCTTGGTCTTATGAGGCTAATCCTCAGGACTATTGATGGGAGAAAAGAGCAAAAAAGGGCCCACCTTCATCAAACACAACATCCCTGCTAAATGTCAAACAATCAGTGTCCACATCAATCAGCCGATAGGCCTTATGATTGTCACTATATCCTGTTAGCATCAACTTCTGGCTTTTGGAATCCAGCTTGGTCCTCTTTGCATCTGGAATCCAAACATACACAATCAAACCAAAAATCCTGAGATGACTAATTCTTGGATCCTCCCAAACCATGCTTCCTCTAGGGTCGTCTTCTTGACGACCTGTGTGGGAGACCAATTAAGAAGGCATACTGCAGTATACACTACCTCAACCCAAAATTTCTTGGGAACATTTATGTTCTCCAACATACAATGGGCCTTTTTTGTGATGGAACAGTTCCTCTGCTCAACAATGCCATTTTGTTGAGGGGTATAGGGTGTGGTAAGCTGACACTTGATGCCGTATTTAGCACAGAAGTCGATGAATTGGTTTGAACAGAACTCACCCCCATTATTTGACCTAAGAGTTATGATTTGACATCTCAACTCTTTTTCAACTAACGCTTTAAACTTTTGAAATTCATTAAACATGTTTGATTTTGCCTTAAGGAAATACACCCATATTTTCCTACTGAAATCATCAACAAACGAGGAAATACCTGGCACCAATGACTAATGCAATATTCATTGGTCCACAAACATCCGCATGAACCAGCTGAAAAACCTTGGATGCTCTCCAAGATTTGCCACCTCAGAATGGAGTTCGATGTTGCTTCCTTGCCTGGCAAGCTTCGCATACACCATGTGTCTGCTGCTGAATCTCAAGTAAGCCCTCTACCAAATTCTCTCAAGTCGGCTGAGAGAGGTAGGCAATGTTGAGATGCCCATACTACTGATGCCAAAGAGTGTTGATGGATGCACTCTCCACAACCATTGCATGCTCCTGAGAATCTCCAATATCAACCAGGTGATACAAACCATGATCTTCGAGCCCAACTGCCACAGTTTTCTTGGACTCCTTACCAACAATTTCCAACTTTGAAGAATGTCGTATAATCTAACTCGCAAAGAGAAAATTGAGCTCCATGCCTGGCACAATATACATTGAGAAACATTAGATTTCTCCCACCAGATGTGATTTGAACGTTGCCCTTGCTAACAACTGTATACTCTTCGCCACCACCAAAGATGACAAAATCAGAGCAACCCATATACTCTGTGAACCAATCTCTCCTGTTTGTGAAAAGTCAACAGGCTACAGAATCAATGTACCACGTAGATGATTTGACATGATCTACTGGTCTTTTGGCCATCAATGCATAGGAGGTAGACTCTTGCTCAAAATGCATAGATGCCATCCCTCTTGTTTTCCAAAGGCACGAAAAATGAGGTAATTAGTTGGCATGGATACCGAGACAATCAACCGGTTCCACAATTTTTTTTTAAATCACCTAAAAATCAAAGGCTCGGATTTCCAAGATTTTGTCCAAAAATTGAGAAAAAATAATTGCAAAAATTTGAACACCCCTCAGGTCTAAAACCCTAGGCATGAATTTCAAAAATTCGTCAAAAAATGCAATTGAAAACCCTAGCCACAAGTTTTCCAACAAACAGCAAAAAAAAAATCGAAGAAAAAAACTTTCAAAAAATCTGGCTAACAATTTTTTTTTTTTGAAAATCCATTAGAAAAACCTAGCCAATTTTCAATAGAAACCCTGGTGCAGAAATCTTCAAACCCACGAAAAACTTTTAAACACCCACAAAATCAAAGACACGGTGCTCAGAAAACCCTCAATATTTAGCAAAATTGTGTGCTAGAAAGAACAAGGAAAATGCCGATTGGTATTTGTTTGCGGTGCCATCAAAAACGAAAGTCACGTGGGAAAAAATGTGCAGAAAAAATGCCTCAAAACACAAAAAAACGGTGCGCGTGAGTGGAAGAAACAGCCAGGTCGCAAAAAGAAATTCTTCACAAAACAAATGCCTAGGCATGGAGGGTTTAAATCATGATTTTTACACAGAAGAAATCACGAAAAAATCCCTCATGAATGCTTCAAAATAACCCACAATTTTCAAATGAAAAATCACCCACAAAATCTTTGCGAAAACTTCCGCAAATTTTCTTTGTAGAAAACCCTCGACTTTGTTGCAAATAAACTATGATTTTTGCTGCAAACAAACCTTCAAAATTGCCTAGAAAAACAAAGTCGAAACTTGCAAAAAAAATACCCACGATTTTTATTTAAAAAATTGAGCAAAAACTTATAAAAAAATTTCAAAAATTTCTTAGGAAAAGAAAACCACGAATTTTTATTGCACAAAAAATCAGCCAAAAAATAACCTCTGATCTGATACCATGAAATGGTAATTGATTGATCTATTTAACCAAGGAGAGAAATACTCCTTATATAATAAATTAAAAGATGATGTTTCTAAAAAGAAACAGTCATGAACTAAAGCAAAAACATAAAGTTGCTAAAAACTAACTAAAGCTAACTAACAACTAAGATGACCATTAAATATTACAATAATACTTCAATATTCTCAGGACCTAGGCACACCCTTAGGAACCTCAAACAGCAAAAAAAAGAGGGCAACTCACTTTGCCCAAGCCTCACATCCCCCAAGAAGTGGTATGACCCTGCCCTAAGGCGATTTGCACAAGAAAAAATCAGTGTTTGGTTTTGTTGTTGCAAACCACCACCATCCTGGTCGCCTTTCTTGTGAAAAGCTTCTAGCAAAAACCCAAAATCAGAAAACTCTTCCTTAGAGCTGCACAAGCATATACGTGGTACGGCCTAGTACTAGGATTGGTACGGCCCGGTACTAGGATTGGTACGGTCCAACAGCAAAGGGAAGTTTGAAAATCATAACTCCAAAATCTGCACTTGAAACAACCTCAACCACATACAAAATGAAACTAGAATAAGTCAAAATACTCCATCAAAGAAAGCTAAATGAAATCTTCACCAATAGCTCCAATGGTGACCCCTGGAATAGAGCCACACCAGTCTAGCTAGGGAGTATCTTTCAACTCCAAAACTAGAACGAACCTTGAGGGTTTTCGTCCTCAAAGCCTTGAAGAATCCAATCTCAAACTGGCAGCACTTCGTTATCAAAAACTCAACATATCCCACAATGAGCCCCAAAGCCTCCTTTTATAGGTTTTTGAGAGGGAAAACTCTAATTAAAATAATTAATTAATTCACTTTTCCTCACAAATTCCTTTTTAAAATAGAACCTTATTTTCATGTGCAACACCCTTATTTCTCCTAGGTGTCCAACTTGGAGACCACTTTACCTTTCTGAAAAGTCATTACACTTAAGTTATATAAAAAATATTAATAAAACTTAAGTTATATTTCACTAAGTTTATGAGATGGACCTATGGCTATCACATCTTTGAACATTTGTTTAAAATATGGTGAACATGCCACATGAAAAGGTATGGCATGAGCGTAAAAAAACTTAGCAATAGAGGAATCAGCCACATCTCGTAATCGTGTGTTAAACATATCAGCAGCGCTAGATTTCTTCTTTCCTCTAATAGAAGTAAAACCCTCTCCCCAATGAAATCCAACATCCATGGACCCTGTAAGCAATGACACACTAGGCTGCAAACTCTCCATTGAAGTTCCTTGCTTTCTTACCCATCCCCCCCTCCATATGCAATCTAGTTGCCTCAATCTTCTCAATTGGAGTTAATTTTTCACAACCTTTCACCCCTTTACCACCTATCCACAAAAGATGACAATAGACTCTAATTTAGCTGCCTTTATATTTTTTGTGACACAAATGACAAAGCCATTCTCTACTCCCCCCTGAATTGTTTTTCTTACCCTTATCAACTCATGTTGTAAATTGTAATAGAGGTTTTGTGGAATTAAATGGGACTTTTGCATATAATTTGAGGACTTCAGAAGGACATTCAAATGGGTTTGAAGTTGCTGGCCCTGCTACACTCCCACTCCCTGAAGAACCCCTAGTGGCTGCCATACTTCTATGGGTTCTACTTCTAGGTCTACTTTTTTGACTTTCATGCATTTCAAATGAGTCTCTTGGACGTCACCTTCAACAACCAAAACCTCTTCCAAAAGGACATCTTCACTTTGTGGAATGGATGCCCTCCAACAAGAAAATGAGCACCATTGAGGAAGCATAAAAGATAGCAAGAGCTCAGTCGATCATTACCTTGTGTGTGGAGGCTTGCATAACAAACAACCAAGGATATTATAATTGGTTTTAACATGAGCAGCTCCAATCATTTCAATGATTGTCATGTACCTGCTACACGATTCAAATCGTCAATTGCCAGTCCTCGGTCTATGCAAGCTCAATTCACTTTGCAAGGGAATGCCTATCGACATAATTAGATACTCCTAATATCTTGAGTAAACTAATTAATAGTTTTTAAGGCAACAAGAATGCAAGCAAAGAATTAGGCCCCATTAAGTTAAAAAGAAATCTATCATAATTGTATGCGGACTTTTAAATGTGATGATTGAAGCAAGCAAAATAGCTAATTTTGTGCAAGACCTACCCAAACCCACATGTAGCTAGACAATGTGACCATTCAGTGATGATTACTATTACATTTAGCTACATTTATGCAAAGCTGAAGTTGTGCTCCAATTGGACTTTACTAAAATAGAATTGAACCACTAGCCTAATTACAATTTTCCTAAAATTTCTAATTTAAGAGTCAATTTGTGTAATGCCCACAAGCATTTGTGCCTTTCTCTTCTTTTTTGTATTGGCATACAAGATTTATACAATACTATTATGTTATTTTGTATTGGTTGGTTATCACTTGTGGATAGCAATGTGTTGATTTTTTGGATACTCAATATGTATATTTATATCTATATGGAGATACACGTATTATTTTTATGTTTAATCTCTATTGGCGTTTCAGCTTCACTATTTCCATTTAACCAATACTTGCAAATTCAATACTTGTTGTGATTGTCTTATTGATTGATGAAATTGTATGTTGATCATATTAATTGGATAGATAATTTAATTGACATGTTTATTAACGAAATATGTTTATTAACTATGAATCTTATAGCATTGGATAATTTTATCATTTGCTTTTCGGCTATTTTTACATATTGGGCAAATGCATGTAATGTGTGATTGAGTGTGAAGGAAATTTGCAAGTGTTTGACCAATGCAAGGCATGTGGAGGAGAACAACATGGATTTCACTTAGCCATCTCATCTTGCTTGTTGTGGTCGAGTTAGTGACACTATGATCTTTGTGAATGTATTTTTTAATCTATAAACAATTCCTACTTCGTGCAAAGTAATAGGACATGTGACATGAAAACCCGTGAAACCAATATCTAAATTGACCATGTTTCTAGATCCTCGTGTGTTAGACCCATAAACGCGTCTTTCTTGAGGGATTATTTACAAGGAAACCCGGGGACGCGTCCCCCCCCTAAAATGCCTCGTCCCGGTCCCCGGGACGCGTCTCCCCCCTAAAATGCCTCGTCCCGATCCCCGGGACGTCCCGGGTACGGGGGGACGACATGGGGATTGCAGGGGACCATCCCTCTTTTCAAAAAACACAAGAAACGTCCCTAGGACGGGGGGACGTCGTTGACCAAATAGGGATGGCTGGCCAGTCCCGGGGATGGCCAGGGGACGCCTAAGCCGTTCCCCAGGAGTCCCCCACGTCAAAGCATGTTTTAAAAATTAAAAATATATATATATATATATATAATAATTTTCAATTTTTTGGTTTATGAGTTGTTCGTTTAAATTATTTTCATATATCTTTCACAATATTTGGAACACTCACAAGATAAATATTTGATGCTCTATTAGAGATATATAAAAATAACAAAAATTTATTCCAAAAGTGTGTAAACTTGAAATTATTTGCTTGCTGTTCACTAACAGGTTTTAGAGACAAAGACTTAGGATTTTGACATTTTTAAACAGTTCTTACTTCTTCACAATTGGAAATAGGCTGAATATTAAGGCAATTTGATGCCCAAAACTCCTTGAGTGCAGCAATTGTCCCCACATTTAACTGCTCAAATCCATATCAGACAATACACCAGCATTGAATTTACTTCCAGTAGTCCACATTCCCAGCAAACTACAATAATTCTGCCTTCAGACGCCTCAGCTATTCATTATTGTTCTGTGCCAAGTAATCAATAACCTAGGTGAAACAATCTTCATTGTAATCACAAATGTTCTCCCAATTTGTGAGCTGGAAATAACCTTATGTAATTTGATATAAGTTTATAAATTTTAACTTGGAGGTTGTATTATGATTCATGTATGTTAATTCTGAATTTTCAATGTGTATTGAGTATTGACAAAGAATGTTGAACACAAATGTTATATGTTAAGGTTCTATAATGTATATTATGTATGCTTTATCCATGTTTTCATATGAATATTTAAAATTTCCCTATATATTTTAATTTTCCCTATATTTTATATAGCCGTCCCCCGCCATCCCTAAATTTGGCCTCAAAAATCGGAAACTTGGGGACTCGTCCCGCCGTCCCCTACCATCCCCGTCCCAGAAACTTGGTGTAGCCTTGATTATTTATCATCAATTATGTATTTGCTTGGCATGTGAAAAAGAAATAGATTGTTTGGTCGAAATGCTTTTATGCTATTAGATTATTTGAAGAAATAGAAATGTGATTGATTAGTTAAGTTAATTGTGCTTTGGAAAATATATTGCTCTTTATGTTGAAAAGCAATTATTTGGAGTTATTGATGGATTGGGGAAAAAAGAAATATATCAAAAGTTTGAAATACCTCTTAAAAAATCTTACCTCATAGTGAAAATGTGCAATGTGAAAATAGGAAAAAGGTTTTGGGTTATTTTATTTTGAGAGTTTTGGCTCATATTGGTAAAAGGTATGTTGTTTCATTATGCATATTATGTTGGAGAATTGAAGAGCAAGATAGAGAAAAAAAGCCTTCTTGAAACCCTTGTTGCTTGGAAATGATTGAAAGCTTGGATTGTGTTGTGAATTGCTTCTAGTGAGAATCTTACTTCCTTGTGTCCTTGAATTGCATTGAAGGTAATCTTCTTTCTTTTCTTTTTTTTAATTTGAACAAACCTCTTAGAAAATAAGTATTTTCTTCTTTTAAGTAATATGAATGATTTAGCCTTGCTTCCCTTCATAGGTTAGGCATAGGGCTTAGTATAGAATTGTTAAATTTTGATTTTGTTCAAGATTTCATGTTGTAGGAAATTATTGTTCTGAAATGGGAATTTCCTACACATACCCTATCAAAATTTCTTGAAAAATTTATATGATTGAGAAGGTGCGGTGTTGGGTAGATTTAAACCATTAAGGTATATTAAGAATTTTATTTTTATTTTTTTAATATTTTTAGAAATTATTAATTTATTTCTTGTTGAATTTTGGAATTTTTTGATATGTTTTTATTATGTGCAATCAAAACTTTTCCCATAGGTTCAAAATGTGTGCATTGGGAAGTGTGTTTTCTTGAAAATCAAACCTTACCTATCCTCTAGCTTTCTAAAGAAGAGTTGACCCTTGGATTGTTTAGGATTGGGGTATACCCATAGGAGGCTTGCAATGGCTAATTACTAAACTCTTGGAAAGAGTTTGCATGCAAGTGCTAAAGAAGCCTTGATTAAAATTGAGTAATTAAAATTAATTAATTAATCTTGTATATCAAACCTAAATTAAGCATGCTACATTAATGGAAAATAATGATTGTGTTGTGCACTGATGAAACTCCTACACAAGTGTTGTGCATTGAAGAAGTTCCTACAAAATTGTTGTGCGCTAAAAAAGCTTCTACATAATGCAATCGCTAAAGAAGTCCCTTGCATTATTGAGAAACCTCCATAGGGCAAATGCTCACCATGAGACCTTTGTGGTCTATTTCACTTCCTAACTTGATTATGGATAACCAAGGGAAAACTACTCCATTGCCTTAGCTACCTTCCACTTATCCTTGCTTGAGATTCATTGTATGTGTGTAAGTTTCGGCCTTGATAGTGGTGTGTCCATGATCTTCTTCACTGTGCTCAAGGGTTGCCTAGAATGGCATAGGCTTCTATTGTACTCAACAATGGTAATTTGGTTGGGTGGTGGGTATCATCCTCCATTGGTCCATTCTTGAAGATCTTGGGAGTTGGAAGAGTTCCTTGTTCACTATTTTATGTTTTTAATCATGTGGTGATTTGTGTTTATTGGAGCACCTTGATGTGGGTTGTTATTGTTGTAATATTATATGTTGCATCACTTATGCATTGGAGTGTGATCCTTACATGTTTGGGACGTAGCCTCTATCTTGTGCTAATGCTATGTTAGCATTTGGATGAAGATCAACTTTTGTTATGTAAAGAATTATCATATTTGTATGTTGGTTCTTGTAAAGGAAATGTATAATTCAAGACATTGGAGTCCTCATTTGAAATGATTGAAATTATTATATTGAGTTCCATTGTATTGGATTTTATTCCACCCATATAAGTGGTGAGGGATCTACCTTTGCTTTTGGGCACGTCTTTACGTTGGTGTCAAACAAGCATGGCATCTTCGATTGCTTTTCTCATATGTTCCTATGTGATAGAACATAATTAGAAAACCTAATCTCTTATTCTTGTGGATTGAAATTATGTTCTAGTGTAGATGAACACATGCCTTGTTTTATTTCAATGATGGTTGATGGGTCGAGAACGGCATTCTATGGGTGGTTGTATCCCTTTCTTGCTTCCCTTCTCATGTAGCTTTCTAGATGTTTGTACTCCATCAAAGGACCAAGTTCAATGTCTGAGAACCCATAGGAAGGTTAAAGTTTTTGACCTAGTAAGTTAGTTCAGGAAAATCTCTGTCGAAGACAAAAGCATAGGATGCCAATGCAAGTGTAGGATAGTTGCACAAGTGTGCTAGTGTCCTAATTGTGTTGGACTCATGTCCACGCACTAGCATCCAATTGTGTATTGTAACCAAGACCCTTTGGGCGGCAAATGTTCCTAGGAGTTTGCTTTACCTATCTAGCTTCTTAGTTTGAGTGGCCTTTTGGATATTTCGAAAGAATTTGGCCTATCATACCCAACCTTTGGCATGTGTCCCAAGGTCTTGCTTGTCGCATATTTGACCCCATGGTTGTTTGTTCTCGGTGTCACAAGTCGTGGTGACATCACCTAATGATCAGTGAAGTCTTCTATTTGTGTTTCCTTGTTGGTGTATGTGGACAATTCATGTTCATCGCTTGGTTCTTTTGCACCATGTTCTAGAGTGTATTCATGGGACACCACAATGTTTCTAGTACATGAGTGTGCAATTGGGACATGCACATATATATTGCTTGGTGCTTTCACATTATGTTCTAAAGTGTGGTCATGGGACACTATGACGTTTCTAGTACATGAGCATGCAATTGGGGCATGTACATGTAGTCATGGGAATTGCATTGTGAAAAAACTATTGGTCTATGTTTTGTCAGCTAATGCCTGATGTAAATGTTGGGGCATTACAGGTTGCCTATTACTAAGCAAACTTACCATTAAAGGAATGGTCCCATACGAACAAATTAACATTTCATCATTGTGCTTTGTAACACTAACTTCTTGCAAGGATGGAGGATCTACATATTCTTCAAGAGCTAGTTTACTCTGGCAGCTAAGGTGCCTTACAGCAAGTTGCATCTTTTGGCTTACCAAGGCCTTTCATTGGTATCTAACCATTTCAATTTGGTGATGGGGTTCACCACAAGGTGTCAAATTATTCCATGTTGTCCATTCTTGAAATTTTCCTTTCAGCTCCACCAGCTTTTGCCAAAGCTATTTTTCCAAATTTAGTTGTCCTATGCTGATATTACAAAGAAATAATTTTTGATATCATAAGTTCTCAGAAAAGAATTGCTTTGTATTTTATCCTTATGTGCTAGTGGTATGCAAAAGGGAAAATCCTTAAACACTATTTAATATTTTCCACTGTAACAATTTATTCTACCTATTGGACCTTAATTCTTGCTTTCCTATTGCATCCACCTCCACCTTGCTCAAGAGTTGTCAAAATGATTTTACATTATCTTCAAGGGATGCAGGTTCTTAATTTGTGGGAAGTTTAGGAGCTCCATCTTTTAGGTGTCATGGTTCTTCCAATTGGACACTCTACCAAAGGCTATTCTATTAGTTGCTAAAGGGGCTAAATTGCTTCCTTTTCCAAGCCAATTGCTTCCTCAATCTATTCTTCCAAGGTCAATGTGGCAATACATACTTCTAGGAATTGAAAAATAGGAAACATATATGCTTAGTATACATTAAGCCATCACCCGCCAATGATCATCTCAATAATTGAGATTTCCTAGGCTGGACTTCTTTATTATCTTCTAAAATAATACTTTTTTCAGCCTCTATGATCAGATTGAAATTTGAAGTTTGTTGATGGCAATTTGCACATGATGCCCACCACAACTAAATAACTTTTTGGACCAATCAAATAAGTTACCTCAGCGATTACATTTATAGTACCAACAATTGAAGATCTCTCTGACATTTTGTGTTGCTTGCTTGCCATCTAATTAAGTTTGATGATTTGGTCTCAACTCAAGTTCAAGGATCTAGCCACTCATCAAACCCAATCAAATTATTCTTCCTCCTAATCAAATAACTCTCCTCATCAACCCTTTCTTCATAAAACCTTCAACCTCTAGTCCAAGAAGTTCGTACAAAATTATACTTGGAAAAATACAACATGCTTGAGAAGTTTATGAAAATCCCAAATCTTAGCAAAAAATAAAACATAGTGCCAAAATTGTTTAGGTTGAACACCACAAAAGTTGTCTGAGCAATTTGCTGCCAAAATTTATCCTTAAAGAAATATCAGTGTTCCATGGGGATGCATCTCCAAGGGTTCACGTGATGTCCCAAACATCTTAGGAACTTGGCAAGGACATCCCCTTTTTCTTGGAGGAAACGGACTGCTCCATTTGGTACATAAAATTTTAAAATGCTAACTTTTTAAGGAAAAAAATGCTAAAAACCTAAAAGAGGGAAGATTTTCATTGAAAATGTAGCACATCATATTTATTTATTATAAAAATGAAGATTGATTAGTTCTTTGTGAAGAGCACACAGGAAATACTGAGAGGGAGGGTGAATCAATATTTCAAACTTTAAAACTTAAAACCATATGAATCGTAAATCAAAACAATAAGAGCAACCATCAAATATGAAGAACACCAAATTTCACGAGGAAAACCCTTTCGCGTAAAAAACCATGGCGGAACTATGCTTTCATTAATAACAATGGGCACCAACCCAGATTACAAGTGAGCACCAACTCTACCGAAGCACCAACTCCAACGTGAGCACCAACTCACTAAATACTATAACTCAAATTCTTGATTCAAAACATCTACTTGAAAAAACACTATCCAACCTCAGAAAAAAAATTTGCTCAGAAACATAACTTCATCTATAATAAATTCTCGATCCCCCTTTTTAAAAAAAATATCTTCACAACTTACAAATGCTCAGAAATTGCAGACGACTCTCATTTCACAAAGCAGAAAGTGAATGCAAATTGAAGTAGCTACTCTCACAACAAAACTAAACAACAACAACATCTCCAACAGCAGATCATATGCTTATTAAACCACTTTTTCAATCTTGAAGACACCATATAAAAGGTCCAATGAACTCAAACTACAACCTTTATAAGCTCCCATGTCATTTTCAAAACTATACGCTTCCTCTTAGCTCAATGATAATGGCAGAATCAATATTTCAGTCGATTCCGATGTCTCACATTAGACTTCAAAAAAAGGCTTGAACAAAATCACAAGACTCACATCTCACTGCCCAACTCATAAAAATTATGATGGCAATAGTATATATCATCACCACCACTTATGTAGCAGACTCACACAGCTTGAGTCTCGAATCTAAAGATGCTTCACATATACACGAGCTTTTTCACCCATGCCATTCCCAGCCACAGCACATATGCAGAATTTCATGACAGTAGAAAAATGAAATCAATAGTGAACACCGCATCCTGAAATGCTTAATCCGCTTGAAGACAAAGAAGAACCCAACTCACCAAATTGAGTCTTCACAACTTTTTTATATTCAGAGACAACCCCATTCGCCAAATTCATATACCATAAAGATCAAGTAAAACATACACGACTTCAGCACTGAGCATTCCTCACCCAAGAAATTATATCAACAACTTCAATATATATTCGAACATAATGAATTTAGCAATCCATAAACTCAAAGCTTAAAATTCTAATTAAAAGTCGTCCATATGCAAACATTCTGTGTTTCTACATGTAGACACCATCTCATACTCGGGTATGCATACATGTTATTTTTAACCAAAAATCATTTTAAATGAAACTTTCGTCCAACATGACTCGTGCTAGGAAAATAATGGTGAAGAATATTTTAAAAGACCACGACTATTGATCTTCAGCCACCCCATATTCAAACATAATGAATTTAGCAATCCATAAACTCAGAGCTTAAAATGCTTATTGAAAGTCGTCCATATGCAAACATTATGCGTTTCTACATGTAGACACCATCTCATACTCGGGTATGCATACATGTTATTTTTAACCAAAAATCATTTTAAATGAAACTTTCATCCAACATGACTCATGCTAGGAAAATAATGGTGAAGAATATTTTAAAAGACCACGACTATTGATCTTCAGCCACTCCATATTAAACTCTAAATCTGAGCACTATTTCATACATGCTCAGCCCGACACATACACAAAAACGTCTTCAAAAACACCTTGATAAAGAAAATATAATTCGTAAAAGCTCACGCACTTTGTCTTGTTCATAAGATTTGCCAGAAAACATAAAGACATCTGAAGATAGGTCTCTGGAGGCTTTTTTTGTTGCAATGATGAAGCCATTTCAGATACATAAACAACCGCCCTCTACCGTCTACATTTTTGGATTAAAATAAATTAACGCCTCAATAAAAGACTCGAAATGAAGAAAAAAATAACCGCCACAATAAATTCAATGAAGCATGTACAAGTCGTCACTGGTGAGAGTTAAATGCTACGAAGGCATATAAGATTTGACCATACCTTCTTTAGTTGTCGTCCCTCTTTAAAAATTTGCAGAGGTGAAATAAAACGAGCCACCACACTAAATGCCACCATTTCACACAAATAACATTAGTTGCCTCCAATAAAAATCGTGCCTCTTAAACAGGTTGATTTGTCAAAACATTTCAAATCATACTGATATGGAAATCTAGCATAGAAGGTGACATGGAGCTAACAAAGCAAGCAAGCAAGTTGTTGATGTAGACAAGCAACCAGCTCAAGCAAAGAACCAACCAGCTCAAGCAGACAACCAGGTAGCTCAACCACACAAGCAAGTAGCTCATGCACGCAAGCAACCAGCTCAAGCACCATGACATCAATGACAAAATACTCAACACATTGTTGGTGAAGAAAAGTGTAGGTTGAAAAGTTAATTTAATAACTGTGAAAATTCTACTGCAATTACAAATTGTTAATCTCCTATCTATAAAGATTATTTGACTGCCAAAAATTAATTCACAACAAATATTAAAAAATAATACAACTGCAAATCACAAATAAAAACCACAGGAATAGAGAAGAAAACATGCAAAATAATAAACACAATATTTTTGGACAAATCGTCCCTGGAAAAACCCTAGAGGGAAAACCAGTACTGCAGATGAGGAATTTTATTAATCTTCAACAAATCAAGAGATACATAAACTGCTTGCCTCTTACTGGCAGAGCTCCGGCAATATTCTTCTCCGGAAATTCTTCCCTCAATTTCTCTTGCTGAAATTCCACTGCTGTTGCCTCCAATGCTATCACTGCGCCCTTGCTATCACTGCAAGACTATTTGCTCTCATTGCAAATTTATTTGCTATCACTACAAATCTTTTCTCAAGTGTGTGTTCTCCAAATACCCATTGATCCCCTTTTAAACTATTCTCATTGAAAAATCAATGGCCATGATTTAATCTCAATCAATGGCTAAGATTAATTAGACTCTAACAAACCCTAACTAACTGGTTTCTAGAAGTCTCTAAAGAAATCAATTAATTAATTAATTAATTATCTCTAACTAACTCCTTTCTAGAAGTCTCAAGAATTAAATAATAATTCTTGGGAATGGAGAAAACAGTTGTCTAAGCTACAATAAATTAACACTCCCTCTTGGCGAGGAAGGTATTCTGCATAACACCCAACATATCTCTGAAGAAGATGAATTTCGCCTTCCCCAATGCCTTTGTCAAAATGTCTGCTACCTGCTGATCTGTAGGTATATACTGTAGCTGAATAATCCCCCGTTGTACACAATCCTTGATGAAGTGATACCTGATGTCTATATGCTTACACCTATCATGAAACACCAAATTCTCAAACAACCTGATGCAACGCCGATTGTCGCAGTGTATCACCGTAGTCTCAACCCTCTGACCTAACAAGGCTACCAACAACTGCCGAAGCCATATCGCCTTACACATCGCCATGCTAGCTCCTATGTATTCTACCTCTGCAGAACTCAGAGCTACGGACTTCTACGTCCTGTTGTACCAAGAGACAACTCCTGATCCCAAGCTAAAGCAACACCCTGAAGTGCTTTTCTTGTCCGTCGTACTGCCTGCCCAATCTGCGTCAGTATAACCTATCAACTTGATACCATCACCTCAAGCATATCTGATCTCATACTCGATTGTACCACGCAAATACCGCAACACATCCTTTGTCGTTGTCCAATGCACTCTCTTCGGCTCAACCATGAACTGACTAAGAGAGTTTACTGCAAAGGATATATCTGGTCTGGTGTTGACCAAATACATGAGAGACCCAATCAACTGCCTGAATAAGGTGGGGTCTACATCCTTCTCCCTGGATGTGTCCACCTTCTTCCAATTCGTGATCATAGGAGTAGACATGGCTCTGCAATCCTCCATCTCGAACCTCCTCAAGATTTCGATGCAGTATTTCCCTTGTCCAAGGAAAATCTCTCCATCTGTCTGCCATACCTCCATGCCTAGAAAGTAGTGCATAAGCCCCAAATCCTTCATCTCGAACTCTGTTGCAAGGTCCCACTTGCAGTCCTTTATGAGCCCCAGTGAACCTGTTAAAAACAAGTCGTACACATATAGAACAAGAATGAGAACCTCATCCCCAACCACCAAGTAGTAGAGGTTAGCATCCACCTCACTCTTCACAAGGCCCATTCCCTGCAAGTATCTATCAATGCGCTCATACCACACCCTAGGAGCCTGCTTGAGTCTGTACAAAGCTCTCTTCAATCTGCACACGTGGGTTTCACTACTATGTGCTACAAATCCCTCTGGTTGTTCTATGTATACCTCCTCTTTCAATTCACCATTAAGAAACGTCGTCTTGACATCCATTTGATGGATTTGCCATCCCATCTGTGTTGCAAGAGAGATCACGGCTCATATAGAAATATACCTGGCCACTGGAGCGAATGTCTCCTCATAGTCTATTCCCTCCTTCTAAGAGAACCCCTTGGCCACAAACCTTGCCTTGAATTTCTCGATGCTACCATCTGCACCGTGCTTGATCTTATAGATCCAACGTGATCCAACCACTGCCCTATCTATCGGTCTAGGCACAACCTCCCACACATCATTCTGCACTATTGAGGTATATTCCTCAACCATCGCATCTCGCCACACTTGTTGTGCGGCCTCCTAATCGCTAGAAGGCTCACTATCTACCAACTGACTAAGTCATTATACCTGACTGGTAGTCTCCACTGTCTATTACTCGTCCTAGGAGCTCCCACAACCTCCCACACATCGTTCTACACTAGTGATGTATATTCCTCAACCATCGCATCTCACCACACTTGTTGTTGTGCGGCCTCCTAATCGCTGGAAGGCTCACTATCTACCAACTGACTAACTAATGCCATATAGTCATTATACCTGGCTGGTAGTCTCCACTGTCTATTACTCGTCCTAGGAGCTCCCACAAACTCCTGAGTATCTCTATGTGTCTGTTGGTTCCTGCTACCAACTGTAGAGGATGAAGTATCAACCTCCATATGTTCCTGATGCATCTCTTGGATCTACTGCATTTGTTGCACTTGCTCCATACTCTGCGAACTCTCAGCACTTGAGCCTGTGCTTGTACTAGTCACTATACTCGAACTTCGTTGCCCCTGATCCGATTGCTCGATCCTTGTAGCTTCTGCTAGCTGCTCACTCTGATCATCTGCTGGCAAATCTCTGGACCTTCTAAATGCCTTGTCCTCCATGAACTTGACATCACGCCTAACTATAATCTTCTTGGCCCCTGGAATAAATATCCGATATGCCTTTGAGGTTTCATTGTACCCCACAAAACCCTCTCTCTACAGTCTGATCTAACTTGGAACGTGTAGCCCCTGGAATGTGACAATATGCCAAACTCCTAAATATCCTAAAGTGGCTGACATTTGGCTTCTTCCCCAAGAACGCCTCCTCTGGTGTCATCTTGCCCAATACCTTATGTGGAACCATGTGTTGTATGTATACTGTTGTACTGCATGCATCTGCCCATAAGTAGCGTGGCATATCTTGGTCATACAACATAGCCCTTGCCGCCTCCGATATAGACCGATTCTTCCTCTCAGCAACCCCATTTTGCTACGGGTTGTAAGGAACAGTCCATTCTCTCTTGATTCCTTCCCTGGTACAGAACTCTTGGAACTCTTTCCCTTTGTACTCACCTCCATTGTCTGACCAAAGAACCTTTATCTTCCTACCTGTCGAATTCTCCACAAGAGCTTTGAACTCTTGAAAACAACTGAAAACCTCATCCTTGGTCTTCAAGAAGTATATCTAGGTCTTCCTAGAAAAATCATCAATAAAAGTAACACAGTACTCGTATCCTCTAAAAGACTTCGTTGACATTGGTCCACATATGTCTGAATGCACTAGATCAAAAACATCCTTGGATTTGGTGTCACTCCTTGGAAAAGTTGTTTTCACAAACTTCCCCAACACACATCCCTTACATACATCATCATGCTCTGTGCTCACCTCTGGAACACCTATCACTATCTCACGAAGCAATTTAAGTGCTCCATGATGTATATGGCCCATCCTCCTATTCCATAGCTCTCCTTGATCTCTAAAATTATCGCTGCTCATCAATTCCTTATGAGTATCAAACCGCAACTTGTAAAGTCGGTCGCTCCTAACTCCAATAGCTATGGGTGATTTCCAATCCTTGTGCTTGATTAACACATTTGCCCCTTTAAGAGTACATTGTAGCCTATATCCTGAAGGACAGATACGGAAATTAGATTCATACCCAAGCTTGGCACATGCAACACATCATGAATGGGAATCAGCTTGCCATTCTCCCTCTGAAATAGAACAGTCCCTTTCCCAACTGGATTTAGTTTGGACATGTTCCCCATAGAAATTTGGATTCTGATGTCTTCCTCCGTGTAACTGGAGAAGTATTCTCTAAATCCTGTCATATGAAATGACGCCCCACTGTCTATATACCAAACACTATGTGAGGTTGAGCTAACCATACAAACTATGAGAGCAAGTTCATCCTCCATTCTACTAGAGAGCTCATCTGCACTTGTTGAAGTTGCCATCTGCTTCTTGCCTTTCTTCTTCCTTTGCGGGCAATCGCTAACATAGTGGCCAAACTCGTGACAGCCATAACATTTGACTTTAGACAAGTCCTTTTTCTTCTCACCTTTAAGATTTGATCCTTTGCTAGACCCCTTCTTTGCTTTCCCTTTTCCAACTAGGGCAACATTTTCCTGTTTTGCCTCACTTTTATGACTCTTACTACCGGTACCACTGACAAGACTTAGTCTAAGCTCCTCCTGAGCGAAGTCACTCCATAGTCGATCCCAACTTGATAAAGTGTCTCGTCCATTAATAACTTGAACAAAGACATCCCACTGCTTAGTAAACCCATTTAGGGTTATCCGTACTAGCTCGTCATCATCTGGTTTATCTCCAACAGATGCCAACTCATCCCTGACAAGTCTAAGTCTGGTGAGGTAACTTGTAACGTCTTCTCCCTTATTCATCCGGGTATTACTCAATTTTTCTCTAAGAATCAGCTTCCTGTTAGTGGTAGCATTCTGGTACAGATTCAGAATGGCGTCCCACATCTTCTTCGTTGTATCTAACTCTATGATATGTGGAACAATATGATCCTTAACACCGTCAAGAATTAGCCTCCTTGCCTTGGCATCTTCCTTCTTATATGCTAAGAGCT
The DNA here is from genome assembly GCA_007115665.2 of Sequoiadendron giganteum. NCBI lineage: Eukaryota > Viridiplantae > Streptophyta > Pinopsida > Cupressales > Cupressaceae > Sequoiadendron > Sequoiadendron giganteum. The sequence continues at coordinate 614,273,006 of CM021109.1, read as the reverse complement.
GTGTTGGATTTGTAGGTACAACTACAACACTGGTCACATATTCCTTGATACCATTCTCTTCCAACAATAAATAAATTTTGGCTTTCCAAACACCAAAATTTGAGGCTCCATCCAATCTGTCTTGAGTCTCTTAAACCTACTGAGGCCATCTCAAATAAAAATAATTAAAAAAAAAACAAATAATTCTGAAGAGGTAGAACTGGGTTTTATAAACCCTTGATTTTCCTTCTTGTGTCTGCGCTAAGCTCTTTTTGCCCTCAGATCTGCTCTGATACCATGTGAAAATTCTATTGCAATTACTGATTATTAATCTCCTATCTATAAAGATTATTTGACTGCCAAAAATTAATTCACAACAAATATTGAAAAATAATACAATTGCAACATCACAAATAAAAACCACAGGTATAGAGAAGAAAACATGCAAAATAATAAACACAATATTTTTGGACAAATTGTCCCTTAAAAAACCCCGAAGGGAAAACCAGTACTGCAGATGAGGAATTTTATTAATCTTCAGCAAATCAAGAGATACATAAACTGCTTGCCTCTTATTGGCAGAGCTCCGACAATATTCTTCTCCGGAAATTCTTCCCTCAATTTCTACTACTAAAATTCCACTACTGCTGCCTCCAATGCTATCACTGTGCCCTTACTATCACTACAAGACTATTTGCTATCACTGCAAATTTATTTGCTATCACTGCAAATCTTTCTCAAGTGTGTGTTCTCCAAATGCCCATTGATCCCCTTTTAAACTATTCTCATTGAAAAATTAATGGCCATGATTTAATCTCAATCAATGGCTAAGATTAATTAGACTCTAACAAACCCTAACTAACTGGTTTCTAGAAGTCTCTAAAGGAATCAATTAATTAATTAATTAATTATCTCTAGCTAACTCCTTTCTAGAAGTCTCAAGAATTAAATAATAATTCTTGGGAATGGAGAAAACAGTTGTCCGAGCTACAATAAATTAACAATAATTGTCCTCCTGGCCTCGCACTGGTGCCCAAAAAATTTCAGAAAAAGTTTGCCATTCCCACATTCTTGTGTCCCCTCATCCCAGAATCTTGGAGAAACACTGAAAAATATAAAGTTAGTACTGTAAACATGATGGACCATCTACGCCAAAAGGAAAGTTTATCATTAATTGCACCAAAACAGGATAAGAGAATAGAGTGACAACACAAAAGCTAAGAAAAACCATTGAAAACATTTGCAGGAAAACATTGCTATAACTGAAGCCTTTGCATAATTGTCCAAAAGAAGTGTTAAAATGGCCACGCAACCATAATTTTTTCTAATCTATATGAATATTCTAATCCATAGTCACTAGCACAGGGACAATACCCACGTGCACTTTTTCATTCAGTAGCATACCCTGATTTGAATGGTGTCCCCATCCTCGTAGCAATAGCCACACCTTAATATTTTTTTCAAGAAAAGAAATATTTAATGAAAATGGCTTACAAATTCTTTGAATGAAGCAAAGATTTAGGCCATAGTTTATGACCCATCTTCAAATGAATGGTGAATTTAAACTACAGGCTAGAACTCCTCATATAGATAACTCTCTAAAAGTACATAAGGTCGGGTAGACCTTACCAAAAAAAAACATTTAATTAGCTGCTTAGTAATTATATCTACATCTAGGCCCAATTTGCCTAGAAACAAAAAATAACTAATTAATTAATTACATTTAGTCCATGGAAGATAGATCTCCATGATCAACTTAAGCTCAAGCCATCATTCCTATTAAAATTATTCATTTGTGTTTTTAATTTCAACCACCTCCCTCTGTTCATTCCTTGTGCCCCGATCCTCCTCTACAAACAACTTTGCATCTTCCCTATAAATTTGGTGCATGGAGGGAGACAAGTGCACTGCTAAATTTGATTTGCTTAGCACAATGTCTCCAATTCTTTTTTGAATAGATCCACCTGTCTTCTCAATATATTATTGATCACACAAACAAGAGATGAAATATACATCTGCTACTCTCTTTGGGATCACATGTGTCCTTTGCTGACTTAAGCATCTTCCTTCAAGTGCTCCAAGGAAGAAAAGTCAACTTCACTTTCCTTCTCAAGAATTTTTATTCAAAATCCCTTCAATGTATGATAAGAATGCTTGGGACAGGACACTAGATTTTGTAGCCCTTTGTCCTAATTCCCTTCTTATATTTTGAAAGTCCTATCAAATTGTTTTCCATTTCAGTTCTCTTAACATCCTTGGATAGTATTTCTTTTTATCATTGAAAATGCTCCTTGTATGAAATTTTTAAGGCCCCAACAACAAGGGTTTTAATTTTTTCAATTAAAAAAGTTTCTTAAGGATAGCAAGCTAAAGTTCTCCATGCAATAAGATTTATATCCATGAGAAACTTTCCTCAAATGGATACATCTACGCTGTTTGATTTAGTGTTCAGAAGACACAATTCCTCAATTGCAATAACGTACCTATTAATGCACAGTTAGATTTGATGTAACTGGGAAACTATCAGTAAGGTAAAACAATCCATGCATGGTTCCCATGAGTTTAGAGGTCAATTGCATGGCGTCAATGAAATGATTGACCAATTAGGGAGACTGATTTTCTTTTCTTTGTTGTCAATTTTTTTTGAAATATAATTTCAAGGTAATTGGTGATTAATATTATTTTAAGCAAAACAAAGACAGCATAAATTTTAGGCGCAATAAACATATCACCTAGGTGCAGGTATTATTCAAGTGCAAATTTTAAAAATTTAGATTTTAAGGTAATGATCACTGCAAACCCTCTATATATCAAACTGAGGAGGGGATAGATTTTAATTGTAATCAATGCATAGGGTAGGCATCATTCAAGTAAAAACTGTAAATATCTTGACTTCAAACATAATAGTCAATGGATTTTCTTAGGGGAAAAAATCACATGACAGAAACTTCACAAATTCAACGAATTAAAATTAGAATCACATAAGAAGCTAAAATAATGTTCAGCCGGTTGAAAAATCTTAGAAAAACTCAACGCAGTCACAAATTTAAGTGTACTAAATGTATAATTTGAAGGCAGGGATAACTTAAGCAACATTTTAAAATATCTGAACTTTAAAGGTAATAGCCAAATAAACTCTTAGAACAAGAATGAAAGCAGGCGGCAATTTCGAGAGCCTACAACATATACAGAAAGGCAGGCACAATCTGATAATTAGAAAATTAAACTTCTAAGGCAATGACCAACAGAAATTCTTTGGTAAAGAGTAAAAGCAACTGCACGCATAGCTTTTTTTAATGTAATTAATATATAACCACAAGGCAGGCTTGATTCAAACACAAATTTAAATTATCTAAATATTAAGGTAATAGCTAACTAAATTTCTTTTTTAGAATAATGGAAAAACAACTTTTTAGCACAAATGGTAATAAAATATGACCTAAAAGTAGTTCGATTCAAGTGCAAATTTTAAGAACCAAGTTTTAAGGTATTAATGGATAGAAATTCTTTGGCATTTAGAATTAAAAAAAGCTTAACCAATAGGTGTCAAATAATCCCCCAGTAGAGTCCACATGTTAAAATCAGGGGAGATATAATAAAGTGCTGAAACTCAGTAAAATGTCACATGCAACTTCATCCATTCCCCGACGGAAGGGGCCAAGTGCAAGTTCTGGGTGAATTTAACAGAAAAGATGAGATATCCCTTGATCTTGGCAACTAAGTCCAAGGTTACCAAAATCAAAACAAATATATAGGCTTCAAAATTTGTGTATAACTAAGATGCAGGAATGATTCAAACAAAACATTTAAATCTCAAAATTTTGCATTTATTTTCAGCATATTAAGTATATATGACCAAGAGGATCTAGTATGAACAGATAAAATTTAAAAATATTATGACCACTGGAATTTTTTCCAGAAATTTAAAATCGATAAACACAACTTTCATTAATATTTTACGGCAATGAAGTAAGCCTAGAAACACTTGCAGGAGCCAAAATAAACTATTGCTCAATGGATATTCTTTCAAAAAAATTTAAATGAGGTAAGTGTTAAATATATAATTTGAGGAAGCAATGATTCAAAACCAAATATCAAATATCCAGACTTTAGGATAATGGGCCATTGAAATTTGAAATCCTTTGGAAAAGGTCCAAGGATTAGAGATAGGCTTAAATTTTAATTTGAAGAAATATTTAACCATGAGCCAGACATGATTCAAGAAATTTTTAAATTTTCGAAAGTTTTAAGCAATTACAGATAAATTTAATAAAAAATATAAAAGGGGGCAAAAATTCTAGATTTGCTAAATATATATAGCCAAGAAGTGAGCACAGGTCATATAAAATATTGAAAAAACTAAAATTTAAAGATAATGGCCATCAAAAATCATTACAAAAAGCAAATAAAAATAATAACTCAGTTTTTATCTGGAAAACATTTATTCAAGAATTATGCAGTGCAACCCAAGCCTACCCCAACAGACAAGGCCATTGGAATCCTTCAAAAAAGGAAAGAAGATATGCATATATTTTAACTTGAAGAATTATTTAACCGTGAGGCAGACATGATTCAAGAAAATTCCTGAAACTTTAAGTAATGATAGATGGGAATTTTGCTAAAAAATTAAAACGAGCATAAATTTTAGATTTACTAATTGTATAGCCGAGAGCAGGCACAATTTATATGAAATATTGAAAATCTAAACTTCAAAAGTAACAACCATCAAAAATCATTAAAAAAAGACTAAAAGTAAATTAATTTTAGCTTTCATTCGGAGAACATTTTATCAAGAACTAATAACTATGCACTGAAGCCCAAATCTACCCCAATGTTCTTTATAGGCTCTGCTCTGATGTTTACTGTACTATTCTAAGTCAATCGAGTTGAGCTCAAGTGGTAAAAGTATTCGAACTTCCAAGTGAACCATGGCTCCAAATTCCAGCAAGACATTGTATAGTATTCAAAATTGGTTAAACGACAGTATGCTGGGTCAGATGGACAAGGGCAGGTGCAAGCGCTGGGGGAATTTGATGGTGGAGATTCCCCTCTACTGTGACAAACAATTGTGCAAAAGGTTATCTGGGAATTTACAAAATTTTATAGAAATGCAGAAGCCTGGAATCATTAGCATTACAAAAACTATGTATTAAATTAAGTTAAATTACAAGGCAATTCAAGTGTGACATATTCAATCAAATCAGGCTAAAACAAAGTCAAATGGGTTGAGCCCAAATAGGATAAGCGCAAATGGTAAAACATCAGGGTTTTCATAGAGAAGAACTGTGTTCAATTCACACAAAACATGTTAGAAGCTACTATATACAAATGTCAAATGTTTAAATCAGGTAAACTATCACATCCAATTCTGAGTGTAGCCCACCCAAACAAAAAGGACGGGTGCAAGCTCTATTGGGTGTATAAATGAGGTAAACTACTAAATCCAGGTTTGGGTGTGGCAAATCCTGATGGACAAGGCCAAGTGCAAGTGCTGCTCAATGTTTAAATCAAGTAAACTACAACATTTGATAAGCAAACCCCAACATTCAAGGGCAGGTGAGAGTGCTGTTGAGAACAAATCGAGTAGACTACCATATACAGTTCCGGGTGTGGCGAACCCTGGAGGATGAGGCTAACTACAACTGGTGTTCAGTGTTTGAAACAGGTAAACTACCACATCCAATTCTAGGTGTGGAGTATACCAAGGGAGAAAAAGTGTTTAAATTATGCAAACTAGCACATCCAATTCTTCATGTAGGTATACCAAGGGAGAAGGAGTGTTTAAATTATGTAAAATACCAAATCCAATTCTTCGTGTGGTAAATCACAACAGACAAGGACAGGTGTAAGTGTTGTTGAATCATTAAATTGGGTAAACTACTACATCCAAGTGTGGGTGTGGCAAACCCAACAGGCAATGCCAGGTGCAATTGCTATTTAGTGTTTAGATTAAATCAAATACCACATCCAATTCTGGGTGTGGCTTACTACACCACAGGAAACCAGTTGCAAACACTGTGTGAATTTGAGGGGGCTCAATTGTGGCATCTAAGCCAAGGGATCCAAGTAAGAAGGATTTTATCTATTAAAAAAAAAAGTTTAATGGACCTTGGTGGTCGCATCAAAGTCGACTGACTCCCCCCGTAAGGAGAATTTTCCATTTGAAAAAAGGTCAAAGCAAACAATATCATCCGCAGATAAAACTAAAACTTGTAATGCAGATACAGCAAAGGCTGAAACACGAATTTGAAAAATCCAAATTCAAGGTGTAAGAAAGGCAGGGGTGATTTAAATAACAATTTTAAATAAACAAGGGCGAGCATTTCATGGTATAAAGAGGCAGGTGTGATTCATGTACACAATTTTTAAAAAATCCAAAGTCAGTTAAATTCCTTGAGAAAACAACATAAATATTGTGCATATCATCATTAAAACTGCATCCAGATGAATATGATAAATTTTCAAAAAGAATTAAAAAAAACCAATAATATTGTACGTACCCTGGATCGTGGTTAATGATGTCACAGATCTCAATATTCATCGCCCAATCGGGGCCAATCAATATATCATTCGTCGCTCTCTCAACAAGAGCGCCCGCCATAATTCTTTCTGTATATTTACAGAACAAATAACAAAAGATCTGTACTTCCTCCAACAGAAAAGTAAACCCTCTCCCTCGAAACGAAAAAAGAAAACCCTGTCTCAAAACTCAATTAATCAACAACCAGAAGTCTCTGGATCCAAACCCTCCGCGACCAAATAAATAAATAAATAGATGTCTCCTGATAGCTCAGAATTCAGCTTTTAAAACTACTAAAACCGCACAAATTTTATCCTCGGAAATTATTAAGGAGCAGGCCTGCCAGAGTTTTGCACAATTTCTGCAATAACGCTTTTCTCCGTTTAGCAAAAATCTTTATCGAATTGTCTGGTTTTACTTCTCAGGCTTTAGTAAAATTAAAGACAAAAGCATCGAATAAAAAGTATGGGACGGCGGGCCAATGCCGTCTTTACACGTATCTTGGATCGATGTTGCGTGTTGGCATCCGTATGGTGTAATGTTAAAATATGGGATCGTGAGCGTGGACCGGCCCCCGAAAGAGCAAAAAATAAAAGTATATTTGTGAGGGCCCCACTTTACATATTGGGTCTGCACTTTTGGGCATCTAGTACATATGTTGGGAATGTAGGGGTGGTTCAATGAAATATTTTGGGGCTGGGTGAAGGTTTGAGGTTGTTGAATGTAATAACATATGCATGCCCAACAACTCCATTTTTGGTGGTTAAGATCTTTGTATGTTAAGGGTGAGTTGTTTTTGGGAAGGGTTGAGAAAATAATTTTTTTAAATGAAATAAAAAAAATTTAATGTTTACGAGATTAAAAAATAGTTTATGAGATAGTCAATTTTGTTATTTTTTATTTTTATATTTAAATATTTTTTTTGTTCAAGATGATGAGTTTTTCAACTATTTAAATGTTTGTCATTGATGTTCTTGAAAGCATCATACTCTATAATAAAGTGTTTTTCTAATTCCATTGCCCTAGCAGTGCAAAATACAACTTTTTTTCAATGTTTTTTAGACCTCTTCCATCACCCCATTCACAACAAAGTTGATGATCTAGTTAGTTCTTAATTGAGCAATAAGAGTTTTGGCTTTCTACAAAATACTAGCCCTTATGTTGATGATCACATGTGGGGTTGAACTCCTCAATATAATATTTATTCTTTCTACTCGGTACTTTACCCCATGTACACTTGTGAAACTTATCCATAACAAAAGCTTTTAGCTCTTTATTATTTGTGGGGCATACATTCAAGTAGATATTTTATTTGTTCATCCATTTGTTGTTTTGTTTCATCCAATTCTTCTTTCTTTTTCGCTCAAGATCTCATTGAAAACAACCTTAGGCCATCTACCTACTGTGATGTGGGAAAATGGGATCTAAGATCTGAAACATAGAAAAATGGGGTTTCCCAAAATGAAAAGGTAAGTCAAGAGGGTGAGAATAGACCCTATCTTCCTACTTTCATTACGAAATGAGATCCCCACAAAGAATTGATCAATCCTTAGGTAAATCAACCCAATGTGATAATCTTTTGATTTCCTTATGCTTTGAGAATGAGGGTCAAGATCAAACAACACTTTTGGGAGAAAAACTAAAAATAACAAATCAACTCCAAAATGCAATATAACATGTGGATCTTGTAGATTGATTTTTGGGCCCTTTGCTCCTGTGTCTACACTTCCAAATCCTCTGGGTTTCATAGTTGGATAGTCGAAAATAAATTCAAGATCTGAGTTTTTGTATCTTAACAACAAAGGTGACAACAAATGCAACTTTACAAATTTGCACTTTTGAGATCTTCAACTTTTCTTCAACCTATGAACCTGCAAATTTGCAACAAACAAAGAGAGAGGGGAAAATGTTTTTTTTGGGTGAATGGGGGTTTTCCTTGGTCAAACTCCATTTTGGTAATTAAACCTTGAAACGAAATGAAATAGCATGAAAGGAATGATGATTGAACAACTCAATGTTGCAACTCACCAAACTCTTGAATGAACCTTGGAAAGAATAAAATCTTGTACGAGATGGCTTCAATGGATGTGGATTTTGATGCTTGAATCTTGCTTTGAATCTTTGACTTGGATTAGATCTTGAAACCTACATCACAATGTTAGCTCCAAAAACATGCATGAATGAACATGACTTTGACATGATGCTTGAGATCTTGAATGTTGCAACAAATGATGAAAAAAATATGCTCTTGACAATAATATTTTCTCTTTTGAAATTGCTCTTCAAAACTTCTAGTTGATTTGATAAACTAACCTTGTATTTATAGACATTTATTCTTAATTTCCCAAACATTAAACATTACAAACCGACATTTGAAATTTAAATTTGGGATGTTAAAAATATTGCCAAAGGTCTAAGAAGGACCCATTCGCCCATGGGCGAATGGGTCCCAGGTCCCTATTCTTGGAACATGCATTGCTCAAGGTAAAAATGTATATATTAGCATTAATTATTATCAGGTTTTCCCTTTGGAAAATGTAATTTATTAGGCTTGTAGATGTAAAATAGGCTTATTAAGGCATAATTAAGTCCAATTTAATTAAGAAGGTCCAAACAAGGGTGAAAATATAAATGGATATATTTTTCAACACCAAATTAAGGCATTATTAAGTCCATTTTAACTAGGAGGGCCCAAACAAGTGTGAAAATGTAAAGGGATATTTTTTTCTACACTACATTTAGCCCCTACTTTAGTGAGGGGACAACCTTGCATCAAACTCACACTAAAGTAGACAAATACGTGTCAAGAGGGGTCCAAGTGTACAAATGTTGATGGGATAGGATGAAAAAGATCAAGGAGGTTGTGCAAGCCCCCAAGATCTAAGATCCCATGGAAAATCAACATAAGCACAAAAGAGCACACACAAGATGTATGATATGCAATAGCAAGACAAGATACACAAACATACAATGCTAAAATTGATGTAAAGAAGAAAGAAAGATGGACTGGAAAGTTGTATTATGCCACATCCATCCAACACATGGCTCTACAGACAAGCAAGTTGTGTTATGCTCGGTGGCCTTTGGAAAAATATGCTCACAAGGGCTAGTGAAATTCGTCATCCACTAAATGAGCCCTCAAAAAGTTGCTAAGTGAGAAAGTCACGCTAGGTCTACAAGCTCTCATTGCACAATGAGAAAGTCACGTCGGGTCTACAAGCTCCCATTGTACTAACCATACCAAAGTTATACCTCTGATAAATTTGATAAGGCGCCACACAAAATGATCGATATACTATGCTAATGTTGTACTAAATGTCAAAATGTTAATGCCAATGCCGATAAAATAATGCCAATGTAAATAATGTCGATGTCAATAAAAATAATGCCAATATAATAATCACACTTTATATACTATCATCACTTAAGAAGGGAACATCCAAGCAATGAATAGGGGACAATATGCCCTCCACTTAAAATATCAACATACTTGCTATGTTGGTATTTTAAGTAGAAATAGAGAAAGAGAGGATCCTTGAAAATAATGCACACCTTGAAGAACTAGTTATCCTTGCCCCCCAATCATAGAGACAAAGACAACCACCAAGAACTATCATGTTGTTGCCAAGAGAGATATGGTTGCACTTAAAATTGTACCACCATGAATGGCAATGAGCAAGACACATAAAGCTACTGATGCCACATAGTGATGAGCAACATGATAGGATGAAAATTAGTATCAATTAGAGGAAGTGGGCACATCAACACAAGGAAGAGCACCACAATGTTTAAGATGTTGAATTTTGTCACTTAAAGTCTTCATTCATTATTAGAATGACCATGAACTCTATGATATGCACAAAATGAACTTTTGTTGTAAAATTTCTTTCATGTTTTTGGAGGAAGAGTAATCAAATGGGCTTTGAGAAGTCTCGACAAGATAGTCCCTTGATCAATAGTAGGGGACATTTATTTCTCATCACAAGATGCCATACACATAGTAGATGATAAGGCCTTAGATGAAGATGGAGATAAAGGTGGTAAACCTAGATCTTTCTTGAAAAAGTATGGTATAGACTTTACTTCATCTCTATCTTTTTGCTCCATGTTTTCATTATATCCATATTTAAAAAGGAGTTTGTATCCAAGACCATAACATTCTTCCAACTCAGATGAAGGGGTTTTATGCTTCTGAGAAGGATTGGCTTCTTGACAAGAACACAAATCCTTTTTAAGTTTCTTAAAGTTACACATCTTCCTCTCATGAGGGATAGGAGTTGAAGAGCCCCCATCACCACCATGGGGTGATGTTATTGATGTAGAACCAAGTTGAGAAAATTAAACACAAGGTTATTTTGGTTTAGATTGTGAGATTGTGTGCTCTCCCATAAAGGAGGGTGCAAAATCTAATTAACCCCAATCGTCACTAAAACATGTGTTTGAAGATGAATCGTTTGTACATGACTCTTTGGAATTTGAGGCTGAGATTTTGGACTCTTCTTTGAAACAAGGTATAAAATATAATGGCCCTTGATCATCACTTAAGATTTTTGTTGTAGGTGAACTAAAATTAGGAGTACTAATGCAGTCAACAATTGAGAAACCAAGGAAGTTTTTCAATTGTTGCAGCCTTCCTTCACAAAATCAACACTTGAGACCATTTTAAATAAAAAATCCACCATTAAATATTTTATTACATTCATAGAAACGCTGCAAGTCTACAAATAAAAAAAATAAACATTACAATCCATATTGGAAGCCTCATCTGCAACTACAATCAACTACAGGCAAGATTCAAATCTAGAATGAAAACACCTATAGGCAAGTTTCAAAAAATCAGCTACAACTCCACAAACCCATCACTTTTGTCCATCAATGCTTCTTGATTATCACAAATCCTTTAAAATGCATTATGGGTGTGGTGTGCCTCATTCTCAGCTTTTCGGATCATTTTGAAATTCTTGATATCGTTACCATATGAGAAAGTTATGCCTGGTTTACTAAAACTGGGTCTCATAGTCACGACCCGAACAATCTCCCTCCCCCTAAAATGTGAGTCAAACCTCTCCCTTCTCCATTCTGGTGTGGTAATTCATGCAGTTGGCCTCTTAATTGTTATTTCATGACAATTTTCAAATATTTTCCTAAATTAACATTCATTATCTCATTCCAGCACCTCCACTACCTCAAGCACTTGCACCAAGAAGATTCTAGCACTTACAAAATAATTTAATATTGAAGGAGCATGAGGAGAAAATAATTTAAAAATAAATCATGCCTACAGGTCCACAACCAAAAGAAAGAAATTAAAATAACACAAATAATTTTAGTGTGCAAGATTGTTTGTGCACCTAGATACTCCTGCATCAAACAACTCAGGTAAGAGAAATGTTTCATGAGTGGGAACTCATAAACATTTGAAGATCTTGTGTTTGTTCTTCACCCATTTTTCTTCCTTGTATTTTTTCCTTTTCTTCCTCTACTTCCAACATATATGCTCACTATTTTTCTTTCCTATCCTTGATTTGTATCCAACATAAACCATCCTCCTCTTCCAATGTTTCTCTTCTTTCTTAACCTCCTTCATGGGATCCAACCCACCAAAATATGATTGCCTCCACCAATTTCCCTCATCATACACATCAACACATGCAACATACACAAAAAAATCTACCCCTACAACTTCATGGGAATCAATAGTTTCCATTTGTTATTCTCCATATGTCTCAACCTTCAACATTACAAATGAATGCGACATATTATTATCACAAAATACAAACAAGTTTACCTCCTCTTTCTTCGTTGCAATTTTTATGATGTCTTCTTCAGCTGCAACCTTCATCTCATCCTTCACTATAAGGTTTTCATCTACTCCCACTATCATCTTCATGTTTTCAACCATTGTAACATCTTCAACAAATTCTTCACACAAACATGTTGGATGCAAGTCTGCATCTTCATTTAGTTTCTCCCTATCTATTTGCAACTCCATATCCATCTCAACAATAAACAAATCCCCATCAATTTTATTTTCAGAAAATTTTGAAAAATTAGAAGTTACTTCTCCATTTATTTCTATTCCTCTTATCTCCTGTCTCAATAGGAGATCTTCTTCACCAATTTCCTCATCAAAGATGGGACTGTCAAAGATCCCCACTTTCACGCCTCCATCTCTCACTTTCTTTACTCACAAACAAATCAAAAATAAAATTATCAAATTGTACCTCATTTCTTTTTCTTGTTCCAATTTCTTCTCTTTTATCTTCTACTGCACCTTTCAAATCTTCATGATTCTTGACTATCTCTCCTTGTTGCAGTAGCTCCAATCTATCCAACCTTGCATTTATATTCATGGTCATCTAAACTATTCTCTTCTTTTGGTACTTGCTCCATCCTTCCCATATCACAAACTTCTTCCTCATGCATACACCCATCTCTCTTGTTGCTACAATACATCACACGCTTTGCAAAAACAATTTCTCACAACATACTACCCTCTACCCAATAAAGACTCTGGAAGATGCTTCCTCTACCCACTCTCTCTCAGTGGAGGAACTCTACACCTTCTACCCAGCTTTATCTCTATCAGAGGATAATAGTCACATACCCTCTTCCACGCCTGCAACAAACAACTATCTCACAACTCTCTCTCTTGTAGCTTCACCGCTTCACTCTTCTCCAAAACAAACTCCTGGAAAAAACTCATACTCAACACATCTCACAACCCAACAAGATCAACCTTCTCTGATACCATTTGATGCAGTCAACAATTGAGAAACCAAGGAGGTTTGTCAATTGTTGCAACCTTCCTTCGCAAAATTTACACTTGAGACCATTTTAAATAAAAACTCCACCATAAAACATTTTATTACATTTATAGAAACAATGGAAGTGTAGAAACTCATAAAAATCAACATTCAATCCATATTAGAAGCCTCATCTGCAACTACAATCAACTAAATGCAAGATTCAAATCTAGAATGAAAACACCTATAGGCAGGTTTCAAAAAATCAGCTACAACTCTACAAACCCGTCACTTTTGTCCATTAGTGCTTCCTGATTATCACAAATCCTTTAAAACGCCTTATGAGTTTGGTGCGCCTCATTCTCATCTTTCCAGATCATTTTGAAATTCTTGATTTCGTTACCGTATGAGAAAGTTATGTCTGATTTACTAAAATTGGGTCTCACAGTCACGACCCGAACAATCTCCCTCTCCCCAAAATGTCAATCAAACCTCTCCCTTCTCCATTTTGGTGTGGTAATTCATGCAGTTGGCCTCTTAATTGTTTTGTCATGAAAAATTTCAATATTTTCCTAAATTAACATCCATTGTCTCATTCCAGCTCCTCCACTACCTCAAGCACTTGCACCAAGAAGATTTTGGTACTTACAAAATAATTTAATATTGAAGGAGCATGAGGAGAAAATAATTTAAAAATAAATCATGCTTGAAGGTCCACAAGCAAAATGAATAAATTAAAATAACACAAATAATTTTGGTGTGTAGGATTGTCTGTTCACCCGGATGCTCCTACATCAAGTACCATCAACTTGTATAAGTTCTACTTTAGAAGTTTAAATCAAAGTATTAAGGGAGTTGGAAGTGTTATGATCATGTTGAACTTGTGATTTATAGCTTTTTTCATCTACTTCAACCGTGTATATCTTGTTGTTATATTCAAATTTCATCTCACAGTGAAGAGTAGATGAGACTCCTTTCATGGCATGAATCCATGGTCTCCCTAGGAGAAGGTTGTATGAAAGAGGTTTTGGCATTATATAGATAGGGGTAGGAAAAACTACAGGTCCAACCTCAATAGTTAATGTGATCATTTCTAATGGTTGCCTATTAACATTGTCAAATGCACAAATATTTACATCATTGAATTGAAAAAGCTTTTTGTCCACACCAATTTTATCTAGGAGATCAATGCTACAAACATTAAGACTCGCTCCATTGTTTATGAGGGTGTGCCTAATTGCAGTTTCATTAATGATCACCTTTATCATCAAGGCTTCATGTTTATTTTGTATTTCAAGCAAGGGTAATTCATGTTAAGGGAATGTGATATCTGACTTTGTCACTTGCATACAATCAAAGGAGGTTGCTACATCATTTGATTTAACAAAATATTGGATATCATTTTTCTGCAAAATTTATTGGAGCATCCTATTGTATGTAGGTGATGTTTGAATTTAAGATCCCACAAGGATATCTTAGTGGGAGTATTTTTAAGTTGTTCAACAAAATCATACTCCTTTTTGTCATGTAAAGGCCAACGAGGAGCACTAGGCAAAATAGGTCGAGGCAATGGTAATGAAGCGAGAGTGGTTTGAGGTTGCCTATTATTCCTTGTATTATATGTGTGAGCAACGGTATTGTAACTAGGTTGCTACAAAACATTGTTACTATCAAGTTGCATTGTATATTTCATGATATCTCCCAGGGATAATGGTTGTTTTTTAGGTGGTTCTATGATGGGAGGTGACTTAGGAGGCTCACTAATTAAAGGAGGTCCAACTTGTGCAGTCATAACTTCAACTGAGTTGCCTAGATGACCTTCTAATGATGATGGATTTAATGTAAACTTAAAATCTTCATCTATGCCATCCATCTTCGTGTTTGTTGAGAGAAATGTAGCATTGAAAGAGGACAAACAAGATTCTCATGATGCTCAATAATTGGATCTTCTAACACCAAAATACCTTCATCACACATAGGAGAGGTATTGGGAGAAGAACAACTATCATTGTCATGATTTTCGATGCTTGCATCCTCTTGTACCAAAGCTTTAATGGATGATCTAGGTGAGATGAAGTCCTCAAGGGCTTCATCTAACATTTCAAAGTCATCAAAAATAAAGGGTTCGAAGGATATGCTTTCTCCAAGGTTTATCATTTAGTTTTTGTTTATTTTTTTTGATGTTTTTGGTTTTTGTTTATGTTTGTAATGATTGCAAAATGTAAAGTAATCTATCTACTCTATGAAATGATGTTGAAAATAAATGAAAAGTACAGAAATTTAATACTATCCTTAACTGAAATATGTAAGAAATGTTTTCCAAAATGTTGCAAGATCTAATTAAAGAAGCAATAACTTGAATTCACAAATAGACTATTTTAGAAAACCAATGCTTAGATCTGAGAACAACATCAGAAAGGAAAAACAGAGGCTAAAAATCACCTAGAAACTTGTCTAAAATGCATGTACAAGGACTCATTCTCCCATGGGCGAATGGGTCTTTGCTTAGGGTTTTAAAAATGAAAAATACAATTCTTGAGTTGTTTTATGTGTTTTTTATGCCAGGTTTTAGACTATAACTTCTATGACAAAAAAAATCAGAATTTGATGACCTAATGCAAGTAGAATTAATGACAAACGATGAGCTATATGACACTTTTTTTAAATGCAATTTTGACTCACTTTTTGAATATGGATGTTGAACATACACTAATATGCAAGTACAATGCAAAATGAAAACAGATCTAATGTAATTTTTTTAATTTTTTGTGAATTTAGGTGATGCAAATATGCAAATTTAACCCTTGAATGCAATGTTCACTAATTCAAGTTTAAAGAACCCTAGATATAATGCAAACCTAATGCAAACTAGTGCAAAATTCAAATCTAGGGTTGAAATTGACTTCAATTTTTTAGAATTTTGTTGTATGTTGAGTTCACCAAAATGAAACATAGAAAAATGGGGTTTCCCAAAATGGAAAGGTAAGTCAAGAGGGTGAGAATAGACCCTAACTTCCTAATTTCATTAGGAAATAAGATCCCCACAAAGAATTGATTAACAACCCTTAGGTGAACTAACCTAGTGTGAGAATCTTTAGATTTTCTTATGTTTTGAGGATGAAGTCGAGATCAAAAAACATTTTTGGGAGAAAAACTAAAAATAGAAAATCAACTCCAAAATACAATCTAACACTTGGATCTTGTAGATTAAACATAAAACTAAGCGAAACAACAAAGATTTTGGTAGATTTGGGAAAGGGGAACACTCTGCACCTGTCATAAAATGTTGTTTCTATAGGCCTGTCAAGGACTCATTTTCCCATGGGTGAATGGGTCTTTGTAGGGATTTCCAAAATTGATTTTTGGGTCCTCTGCTCCTATGTCTGCACTTTCGGATCCTCTAGGTTTCACAGTCGAAAATAAATTTGGGATATGAGTTTCTGTATCTTGACAACAAAGGTGACAACAAATGCAACTTTTTAATTTTGCACTTTTGAGATCTTTAACTTTTCTTCAACCTATGAACTTGCAAAATCTACAACACACAAAAAGAGGGGAAAATGTTTAATTTTGGGTGAATGGGGGTTTGCCTTGGTCAAACCCCATTTTGGTAATTAAACCTTGAAATGAAATGAAATAGCGTGAAATGAATGATGATTGAAAAACTTAATGTTGCAACTCACCAAACCCTTGAATGGACCTTAGAAAGACTGAAATCTTGCATGAGATGGCTTCAATGGATGTGGATCTTAATACTTGAATCTTGATTTGAATATTTGACTTGAATGCTTGGATTAGATCTTGAAACTTTCATCACAATGTTAGCTCCAAAAACATGCATGAATGAACATGACTTTGACATGATGCTTGAGATCTTGAATGTTGCAAAAAATGATAAAAAAAATTGCTCTCGAATGCTCTTGACAATAATATTTTCTCTTAAAAACTTCTAGTTGATTTGATAAAATAACCTTATATTTATAAACATTTATCCTTAATTTCCCATAAATTAAACATAACAAGTCGACATTTAAAATTTGAATTTGGGATGTTAAAAATACCACCAACAACATGTTTTAAAATGGGTTCAAAGGTATATGGAGGACCCATTCGCCCATGGGTGAATGGGTCCCAAGTCCCTATTGTTGGAACACACATTGCTCAAGGTAAAGTGTTATGTATTAGCATTAATTATTGTCAGGTTTCCCCTTCAAAAAATGTAATTTATTAGGTTTGTAGATGTAAAATAGGGTTTATTTAGGCATAACTAAGTTCGATTTAATTAAGAGGGCCCAAACAAGGGTGAAAATAAGGGATACATTTTTCAACGCCAAATTAAGGCATTATTAAGTCCATTTTAACTAGGAGGGCCCAAACAAGTGTGAAAATGTAAAGGGATACATTTGAATACACTACAAGATCTAAATCACACTTTCTCCTACACCATATTGAAAGGAACCAAAAATGATCACAAGCACCCACTTGGCTACTAATCGCTACGGAAGAGCTAGAATGGTGGATCATAATTAAATGGTTATTTTGGGTTGGTTGATTGATTGATTAATGGTTGGCTTAACTTGATGATTCAAATGTGCACCTAGATTAACTATGCAACTACAACAAATTATTGTGATTTCAAAAAATTACAAAACTGTAACACAAAAAGAATCACAGAACAATAGAGTGTAGAGTCGGAGGAACTTGGCATTTGAATTTGAGCTTAAATTGGCTGGACAAGGGCGCTAGTGCTCTAGACCTAGAAATGCAGATCTTCAAAATCAAAAATCAAATCTTAGATGGTCAATGTTTGTAGGTTCTTCCCTTTTAGACTCATCTTTGAAACTTCATCTATTGATGATTAATTCCACTATTCCTAATTTATTGATATGTGAGGCTTGTTAGGAAATAATGCGTAATACCTACAATCTTAATTCATTTCTTACATAACCCCATGAGAGAAAAGCATGCATGCAAGTAACCATAATGCATAGAGCAAATAGACAAGCCACAAGATATACCCTAGGAAAACCCTCAAGAAGGAAAAACTCAACCTCCAAAAGCATCCATACTCCATCTATTATTCAACAAATAAGCAATGCATGCACTTACAAGAGTTTCCATGAATACTTCTAAAGCATCAAGCCTCTCCAATGCATCCTCCATGTGCCCAAGCATGAATCCACACATCCCATGCCATGCTTCACATATGCACTCCTCAAAAAAGATTCAATAATGACAACCTACTCACCCAACCAGCCTTAACCACTAAATATGTGTTTGCTTTTATAGACTCGAGCTCACACAAATACAACCAAGTGGTAAGATAAAACCATGTGCCAAAAATCCATGTGAATGCAAAACCATTGACTCCTCATTTAATATTGGGTACAAAGTTTTCACTTTATTAAATTATTATCCCATGTTTGTCACACATTAAATAATAATCCAATGTTATAATACAACATAAAGTGGTCCCCAAATAATTACCTAGTGTGATTAATCACACCTCCTAGGTGCATCACAACTAAATAATTATTTAATTACAATATTATAGTATAAAATTTTATGCAATGGTGTACAACACCATATCCCAACATTCTCCCACTTGTTGTATACATCGCACAAGGGATCAATCAATGAAATACATCATCATAGCCATACGTGAAATCACATGAATCTCCAACATGCTCATGTGCTCCATCAAGCTGCCTGCAATAAACCCAAAGTGACCACCATCTCAAGAAAGACCTCCTCTCATCCTCCAACGTGCCACCTATTGAAGAAAATGAGCATGTCAAGGTGAAGATGGACCAATCCAAAAACACAAACATCAAATCCAAGTGATAACAAAGTATCCAAACAAGTTGTTGTCAAAGGGAAAAACCCACATGATCAAAAATAACATCCACAACACATGTTAATACATCCAACCATCCATACCTCCTAGGTATAAATAGCATCAATAAACTCATTCCAACAACATATGCAACCCATAAATTACAATCAAGTTCCATGTATCAAACCTGTCAATGAAGAACATACATATCTAGGAACTCCCACTACATGGGTAATATCAAAGCATATCAAGTCTACCAATCAACACTATGCCAAGGTGTGATAAATAATCAAAACATGAAGTACCAAGAACAATTACAATGATCTCACATGCAACACCAACAACTGCGTAATCTCTCACACCAGGTCACCACAATCCTCCCAATCATATGAACATGAACCTCCAGGAAGGAACCATAGAATGAAAAGATAACCTATAATTCATAACATGTCCTTCTACCAACACCTCAAAAGTACAATGTTGTTTCAAGTATGATCTCCTAACAACCCCAAATGAGAAGCCTCGAGAACACCCAAAACAATGTTTAGTCTCTTAAATCAAACACAACATATGAATCATGTATAATGCCAACATGGATGTAAGCCTATCTAAACAACGAAATCAAACTCAAATTAATCATTCACAAATCAAGAAACCAGCCAAATAACCATCTCCTAAAACTCCTCATCAATGAATGATAACATAAACTTAAATGCACAAAGAGATAACCATGATAACCATCTCTCAAAATGAATCCTCTAGAACTAACTATCCATAGCTCAAGATCCATATCTATGAAAGATAAAGCATCATAAACTCATGCTAAACAATCCTCAAATGAGTCTCCAAAATCAATCATCATGACTCAACTCATTCCCATGAGAAATCAAAGCACAAAATATAAACACATCAAAAACAGGATGGACAATACCTATTAGATGATAAACCACCTGTAATGTCATAAAATTGTATCTTGTGGCAATTTCACATTTGCACATTTGACACTTGCATTTATGGCACCTAGCTGCATTTATGACAAGAATCTTAAGGGTCAGAATTTCACGATTTCAACTCCATAAGGACCAATGAAGTGACACCAGTCTGCCACTTCGTTTCTCATGAAACAAAGAGTTGGACGCCTACACAACACGCGAACGTTCATGTGGGATGCTAGCATCTTCGTACTTTCATGAGTTCAGATGAGCAATCTCAAAATCTTTGACCTATGACACGTGTCCCTATGGAATATTTTTGAGAGTAACGACTCTTCCCACCCATGTAGTTGAACAAAACCTTTCTTTTTACTCTCATTCTCATTCATTCTATCACTCTCTCATTCTAGCATGTGGCTCTGGTTCTTCTCTTCTCCATTTCATTCTTACGATGAAGCTCTACTGACCTGGAGTCTCTCCAACAACCAAAGCTCACTTGCAAGCATTAACATATGTCTATCAAGCCAAGAGGGAGCCACAGACTGTTGGTAACACTCTCTTGATTCTTGTCTATTTGCTAGCATATTATCTATTGTGTCTTTAACTTGTGATATGGGTTCTCTTCCTTGAGCGAGCTTTTCTTTTTATCACTTTGTGTCTTTATCTTGTGATACGAGTTCTCCTCTTGAGCGAGCTTTTCTCTTATCACTCTTGTGTCTACTTTGCTTTGTATCTTTTATTCTCTCTATCTATCTGGCAGTCTGTGGAGGTGGGAACGCCAAAATAGGGGTTTGACTGTGACAAGCCCCAAAACTACCCCAACATTTTTCCTTGTTCCTCTTGTGTGTAAATTGATCATGTGGAGCTTTGTAGGATGTTTAAACACATAGGACCAATCATAAGTTGGCTCTTCACCTCCCTTGTCATGTATCGGTATTTTCCATTATCTGTTAGTCCAATATGTTAAATAGACCTCGGATCTGGAACAGTTAGCAGATCCTTTGAATTTCTATCCAGAGGCTTAGTGCTTTGTCCATACAAGATGCCAGAGTGCCTCTGAGACTTCAATGTATCACACTAATGTTCTGCTCCCACGTTGTCATCCTCTAGCCGAGAACTTCTCCTTCTATCTTAGAAATCTTGATGATCTACTCTTTCAGTCCCAAAAGCTATTTGTTTGTTATCACTCCTGAAACTCTATTTTCAATCTATTTTTGAAATCTCTTCCATCTTATTCAACTCATTGGGTATTTTGGGGTATTATAGGGTTGTTTGTTCCCTAGGACTCTCTTGATAAGCAAGAGACTCGTGAGCAGTGAATCCCCCTTCTCTACATTTTTGGTGAACCCACATTAACCATGTCAGATCTTTTTATGCAATGTTTTAATGTTTATGATGATGCTTTTACAAAGGAATATTTAGAAATGCTAGATGATGCCTTGGATGATTTCTTAGAGACATCTTCTCCTATCTATAGATCTCTTGAACAAACTTCTTCATCACAACTGTCTACTTCCTCTTTGCGAGATGAGAAGTCAGTAAATGTGGTGGTAGTCTTTGCAGCTCCTTCAAATCCTAAGAGACTTGTCATTTACTTGAATCCGATTAGCCCTTCTCCTAAAAGGATTCATTCTATTTGTGGGGTTCCAGTCTCTAATGACTCGTTGGACCTTTACACGAGATTTATAAAAGCTAGAGATTCTTATAATGTCATAGGGCATACATATAAACTAGAAGAAATCAACAAAATTTGGATCAATCTACTTTGCAACCTACTTTGGTTCCTAATTCTTTACCACCTTCACAACCAAGTCTCCCTTCAACACCTAAACCCACAACAAGAGCACCTAGTGATTATGATCTTGTCGAGCAACTCCATGTTACTCCGACCAAGATTTCACTATGGGATTTGCTCCTGTCTACTCTGGTTTATCAAGGTATGCTTCAGGAAGCCTTGCAAAAGATCCTCTTACCTGCTTCCACTAGGGCGATGGATGTTAATGCATTGATGACTCATATTCGTGCAGATTTGTAAAATATTATGTTCTATTCACAAGAACTTTTATCCCCAGATGTGCAGAAACAAGCAGATCCTTTGATGATTATAGTTAACATTAATAGCATTGGTATTAGACATGCTCTTGTTGACACTGGTTCGGCTCTCAATGTATGTGGCATAAATTTATTACCTAAGATCAAAATTGATTCTTCTTCTTTAACTACTTCTTCTTTGTACATTCATGGATTCGATAATGTTGGTCGTCAAGTCCTAGGCAAAATAATCTTGCCTTTGAGGCTATGACCCCTTACCATACCCACTTTGGTTTATGTAATGCTTGGTCCTTTACCTTATAATGTTCTTTTGGAAAGACCTTGGATTCATTCCTTGGGGGTTGCAACCTCTACCTTACATCATTGCATAAAATTTGTTGCTAATAATGAAGTTATTACAATCGGGGTTGACCCTAAAGTTGTGCACCTTTGTGAGTTGGTAGTTGTTGATCAGGCCTCGGTTGTTTCCACTCTTAAGAATTATATTCCATTTTTATCTGTCAATGTGTTGGAATTCTCTTCAGTGATGCTCACCTCGAAGGTTGCCCATGAGGTGAATGCCCCTGAAGAAGAACAACCCGATGTGAAGAATCCTAAGTCCTCCCCTTCCACTTCTTTTTCTAAATCAAATGCGTGTCTTGGTGACGATTGGGGGTCCTTGGATTTATTTGATTTCTTCATCAGAGAATATAGTCAACCCTATTCACCTTGACCTTCCAATAGTCTCATACACCTCTACTAAAAAGGTTGATCATCTTCCCGTTGAGAAGGACAATTGGGATCCTATTAAGGAAATTGATTGTACTCCTATTAAGGAAGATAATCATGCTTCTACTAAGGAAGTTAACATTTGTAGTTTTGATAAGGATGTTTGTGATCTTGTAGACATGTTGGATGCTCATTAGTGGAATGACACTATATATGTGGATCCACCTTCTTCTCAAGCTTTGCAAGCACGATATGACCCTGGTTATAAATTAGTCTCCAAATATGGTTATAACTGTAAAGGTTGTAGGCGTATTAAACAAGGAATCCAAGTCCCTATCCAAGTTAGGCCTCATAAGTGTAACTTGTGGTTGGGTTGCTCTCTTGAAAATTCTATGTAGAAATCATGGTGGAGAGTTAACATTATTTTTGTTGAGCCTCCTGATCTAGTTCATCTTGACATGATTAAGAGTAAAGTAGAACCTGATGAAGTTGCCTTGGATGTTTTCTCTTTGAAGGAAGCATTGAAATAATTCTTAGGTGTTTATTTCCATTTGCCTTATTTTCACCATAAATGGTGATTCTTGTATCGCTTGCATAAACAAGCATACTTTGGAGAATCCATTTCGAGTGTGGACGAGTAGGCTCCTCTATCTAACATGGATGATGATGTTCATATTCCCCATCCTAAAGACCACAGTTCTCTCCTTAAAGGGGATACTACTAATGTTTCCATGGATACTAAATCTTCTGAAAAGATAATTAAGATTGGGAAGTTCCTTTCTCTAGAAGAGTCTAAGCAACATTTTGAAATTTTACACTCTCATCCTGATATCTTCACCATGTCATATGAGGACATGCCCAGTATTGATGAGTTCATGGTGGTTCATAATATCGTCCTAGGTCCCAACGCCAAGCTTATTAAACAAAAGATTTAAAATATGAATCCCAAGGTCACATTGTTGGTTAAGAATGAGATAAAGAAGCTATTAAAAATAAGCTTTATCCGCCCTATTGATTATTCACCTTGGATATCGAATATCATCATTGTTAGCAAGCCCGATGGTCGTATTCACATTTGCATTGACTTTCATGATCTCAATAAGGATTCTCTTAAAAATGACTTTCTATTACCTAATATAGATATGATTGTATACTTGACCATAGACCATGCTTTGTTATCCTTAATGGATGACTTATCGAGCTATCATCATATTCACGTATTAATTTGAAAGATTAGTATAAGACAACCTTCACTACCCCATGGAGTACTTTATGTTATGTGGTCATATCGTTTGGGTTAAAGAATGCAAGCACAAATTACCAACAAGTGATGACCTTAATATTTCATAATTTTATCCACAAAATTCTAGAAGACTATGTTGATGCATCCTGGCTAAGTCTATGACTGATCTAGATCATGTGGAAAATCTTTGCCTTATTTTTGAAAAGTCTCGACTCTATAATATGAGACTAAATCCTCTTAAGTGTGTTTTCGACATTGATGCTAGAAAACGTTTGGGATTCATAGTTTCCCATCATGGTTCAATCGAGGTCGACACAAAGAAGATTTACACGATCATTAAAATGCCTCCACCTAGAAACATTTCTCAACTACATAGTCTGTAGGGGAAGATTCAAGCAATTTGTAGATTTATATCTTAGTTGGTTAATCACATTCTCCCCTTTACATGTTTGTTGAAGAAAGATGTTCATTTTCGACGGGACGATGAGTACGAGAAAGCTTTTGAGTCAATCAAAAGTTATTTGGCCAATCCTCCTATCTTAATGTCGGTTATGCAGGATAGACTATTTTTGCTTTATCTCACTATGTCACCTCATGCTCTAGCAAGTTTATTGGCTCATTATGATGATAATGGTAGAGAAAGAGTAGTCTACTATATTAGTCGTGTTCTTTTCTATTATGAAATTCATTACTCTGCCATGGAGAGAAAATGTTTGGCTTGTTGAACACCCAAAATACTGAGAGGGGGGTGAATCAGTATTATTTTAAACCACTTAAGCATCTAAACATTCAATATTCATAGCATATTCAATTTGCAGAAATGAAGGAAAGTATGAAAACAACCAACAACATCACATAACACATGAACACTAGATTTTTATGTGGAAAACCCAAAATGAGAAAAACCACAGTGAGGATTGTTAGAGTTGATAGTGAACCCCACAACTCCTAGAAATCCCTACAACCAAAACACATGTCATAAGCAAGAGATCAAAGCAACTGATTTGTTATGCAACCAAGAGAGAAAAGATTGAATCCATAAAAATATATGATATGCCTTTTGTATTGAATGAATACATGTGAATTGTACATGGATTAATGATTACAATGAATGTGCAAGCTTTATAAAAGCATGCAAAAGTAAACCCTGGATGAGGATTTGAGTAGATAGTGACAAGTGTTATAATCTCATGCAATAAGACAACTTGTCCTAAATTTAATCTAAACTAATAATAAAAAAGAACTCCTAAGTTTTGCTTAGGTGAATAAATTAATAATTGACTTAATAATTAATTATCAAGTGACTATCCTAATTACTCTAACACCCCCCCTTAAGATCAACTTAGGGAGAAGCTATAAACCCTGATGTAGAATGCAACGATGGATGCATGGATGGGTCCTAAATACAAGTCCTAATGAGGTACCCATGTACAAAATAAATTAATCTCTCATAACTAGAGAAAAGGAGAAAACCTCATGGGAA
This sequence comes from Sequoiadendron giganteum, assembly GCA_007115665.2. Taxonomy (NCBI): domain Eukaryota; kingdom Viridiplantae; phylum Streptophyta; class Pinopsida; order Cupressales; family Cupressaceae; genus Sequoiadendron; species Sequoiadendron giganteum. Next base: position 614,247,507 of record CM021109.1, on the reverse strand, counting down.
AAAATCCTCTCCAAAAAAGAGAAAAGAAATGACTATACTAGAGAAATAAGGATAGAAGGAGGTGTAATGAAATAACTTGCACAATAGAAGAAGATCTGAAATATGTGCAAATACTTGATAATAACTAAGAATAACAAGCCACTTCAAGGGGGAATCCTCCAAATATCTCCAATGAGAACACAATTCACAATATGATGATGAAATAAGACTCACAACCTCCTATATATACCTATTTATGCCAAGATATCACCTAGGCTGACTTAGACACCCCTATATAAGTCCTAGGCAGACCTAACTAACTAAATAATAATATAATAATGATAACATGAATTAATTATGAGTTAATATAGCCACACACCAACTATTCATAACCCGATATACACCAATATTAAGGGCGTAGCAAGCCCCCCTCTTTAAAGAAGCATTGTCCTCAATGCTAATCAAGTGTGGATTCTTCTAAATGAACTCCTCGTCTTCCCACGTGGCATCTTTCGACTGGTAAATTATTCCATTGGATGAGATACTCAATGAGAGTTCTATTCCTCAACTTCTTCGCACGGGTTTGACAAATGAACTCTAGTTCCAAAATAATTCTTCCTTCTTCATCAAGCGTTGGTAGTACTATTTGAGTTGGAATATTATGCCCAATTACCTTCTTCAAACAAGAAACATGAAAAACTGGATGTATCTTTGTTTTTGGTGGCAACTATAGCTTGTAGGAAACAATACTGATCTTTTGCATGATTTGGTATGGGCCATAATACCTTGGAGACAACTTATTATTCTTTTTTTGTTGCTTAAGTGAGATTTGATTATAATGCTACAATCTCAAGAAGACCCAATCCCCAACTTCAAAAATTCTTTCGTTATGATGTTGGTTTGCCTGTTGCTTCATTCGATTTTGTGCCATGGATAAATTCTCCTTAAGTCCTGAAAGTACCTGTTGTTGATGAAACAAGTGGTCCTCTATTCCCTGAACTCTTAGTGATACCTTTAATAATGATGTGATGGAAGGAGGATGATATCTATAAAGTGCCAAAAATGGGGACATTCTTGATGAGCTACGATTAAAGAAGTGTTATACCACCATTCTGTGAGTGGTAGCCAATCTACCCATTGAGACTATTTCTCTGAAGTGAAATAACATACATATCCTTCCAAACACTTATTAACAACCTCAGTTTTCTCATCTGATTAAGGGTGGTATGAAGAGCTATGAGCCAATTGAGTACCCAAACATGAGAATAAATCTTTCCAAAAGTGACTAGTAAAGATAGGATCATGATCACTGATAATAACCTTAGGTGTACCATGTAACTTTTGTATATTTTCCAAAAAAACCTTTGCCAATGCACTTGTTATAAAAGGATGTGATAATGAAATGAAATGTGTATAATTAGTGAGGCGATCAACTACTACCATGATGACATTATGACCTTTAGATTTGGGAAGCACTATGATGAAGTCCATGGATACCTCTTCTTAACGCTAGCTAGGAATAGATAAGGACTACAAGAGACCTAGTGTCTTAATTGTCTCCCCTTTATTCCTTTGACAAACCAAACATTTAACCACAAATTTTTGAACATCACCTTTTATCCCTTCCCAAAAAAAATCTTGCTTGACCCAATGATATGTCTTCAAAAATCTTGAATGACCACCAATAAGAGACTCATGCAGTTCTGTGAGAATCTTGTGTTTAAGAGTGGAATTATTGCAGAGATACAAACGCTCTTTATACGAAAGAGTATCTCCCTTCCAACAAAACTTATCTGAACTACTAGGATCACTTTTTAATTGTTGGATAAGATTACTTGTTGCAACATCATTTTGCAACTCTTCTTTGGCTTCATTCACCCAATTTTCTTGTAATATTGAAAGGGCACACAGTAAGGCTTCATCTTTCTCATCCTTCCTAGAAAGTGTATCTGCCACAATATTTTCCTTCCCTTTCTTATATACAATCTCAGAGTCATATCCCAACATCTTAGTGACCCATTTTTGTTGCTCTTTAGAAGATAATCTTTGTTCCAAAAAATATTTTAGGCTATCATGATCTGTCTTAACCTTGAAGTGTTTACCCATTAGATAAGGCCTCCATTGTTTCACTGCATGAAGGATCGCTAGCATTTCCTTCTCATAAATAGGTTTGAGTTGATTCTTACCCTTTAATTGATGACTCAAAATAAATTGGCCGCCCTTCTTGTATGAGAATTGCTCCTATCCCGTTTTTGGAAGCATCACATTCTACAATGAATTCCTTGGTGAATTCGGGCGTGGAAAGCATTGGAGTTGTACACATAGCCTCCTTCAATCTCTCAAATGCTACATTAGTAGACTCATTCCAATGAAAATAATCCTTCTTCAATAGAGCGGTGAGGGGTGCTACTATACGATCATAATTCTTCATAAATCTTTTGTAACTTACCCTATCAATCCCAAGAAACCCCTCAGTTTCTTAATGGTTTTTGGAATAGGCCATTCCATTATAGCCTTAATTTTATTAGGGTCCACATTTACTCCTTCATGTGAAAATATGTGTCCCAAATATTCCACCTCATTAAGACCAAAAGCACACTTGGATGGCTTAGCATAGAGTTGATGATCTTCGAGTATTTGTAATGCTTGATCTACATGCTACAAGTTTTCTTCCCATGTCTTGCTATAAATCAATATATCATCAAAGAACACTAATATAAACTTCCTCAAGAATTTCTTAAAAATGGAATTCATCAAACTTTGGAATGTAGATGGTGCATTGGTAAGACCGAAAGGCATCATTGAAAATTCATAATGACCCTCATGAGTCTGAAATGTTGTCTTACAAATATCTTCCTCCTTAATCCAAATTTGGTGATAACTAGATCTAAGATCTAACTTGGTAAAATATATAGCTCCATTCAATTCATCTAGAAAATAATCAATGACTGAAATAGGAAACTTATCTTTAATGGTGTACATGTTGAGCACTCTATAATATGGACACATGCGCCAAGTTTCATCCTTCTTATGTACCATCACCATAGGTGATGAGTAAGTGCTTTGGCTATGCCTGATAATTCTTGCCTCTAGCATCTCCTCAACATTTTTTTCTATCTCACTTTTTTGTATGTGTGCATACCTATAAGGCCCAATGTTTGGTGGTTGGCTCCCTGGACTAGTTGTATGGAATGATCATGATCCCTCTTAGGAGGAATTCCTTTAGGCATATCTCCAAGAACCATTGAGTGACGATCAATTGTTGCTTGTAAATCTGGATGAGTAGGAGCATTAGATTGAGAGACCTCTAATGAACATAACTAGGCCACAAGTCCATCAACTCCTTTCTTAAGCAACTTTTACATTTGATGAGAGCTTACCATCTATGGGGACTTTGTCTTCAATCCCCTTAGCTCTACTACCTTTCCTTCTAATTGAAATCTCATGAATAGTTCTTGGAAGTTCATCTCAATTGTCTCCAATGTAGTAAGCCATTGTACTCCCAAAATAATATATGTTGCACCCATGGATATCACATACATTGGGGTATCAGGTGATAATCTCCTATGGATAATTTAATGTTATCCTATGGATAATTTAATGTTATAACACTTCCCCAAACAACTAATTGTACCACCATCTGCAATCAAAACCCGAAACTCTGGAGCTAGATAAATAAAATAATTTAGACGAGTAGCCAACTTTTTGTTGATGAAGTTATGAGTACTAACTGAGTCGATCAACACTATTACTTTCTATTTCTTTAGGAAACCCACTACCTTGAGTTTGTGGAGCACTGAAACCTGAGAGTGCATGACAAGAAATGATTGGTTGAGAATCAGGTGATTCCTCATTTGACTCCCTTTCATCCTCTAATATGGGTTCCTCTTCTTCCTCACTTGGACCTTCAATATAGAATAATTTTTTTCACTACATTTATGTCCTCGACTGTATTTGCTATCACAATTGAAACACAACCCTTTTTATCTTTTCTCCTCAATTTGTTGTGGATTCAACCTAGTAGGTTGAGGAAGAGAAGGTGTTGAATATCCTTTCTCTCTTGTCACATTAGCCCCTTGCTTCTTAGGAATCAAATACTTCTCCTCTACCCTGCATGCTAAGATAAAAGACTCATTTATAGAGATAGGACTAAACATGCATACCTCATGTTGAATGTGATCCTTGAGACCCACCCCAAAATAAATCATTCAAATTCTCCTCTATAATTGTATCTGTTGGGAATAGGATGCCATTTAATTGCAATCCTAAACATATTTCATGTATCTCCTAAGTCCTTGGAAAGTGTTCCCCAACACTAGGATTAGAAAGAGATTAAATTCGAATGAAATGAACATGTAAATTGACATTTGTGATTATTCCTAAATGATAGGAACATGTGGGGATGTCCAAGAAGAGATCCTACAAGACAGGAGCACATGGGATGACCACATAGAAGGTGGAACCCACCTTGCTTCAGTTAATTGTTCGAAGGATTGATAAAACTTCAGTAATGCATGTTTTGATCCTACAAATTAGGGATTAATATTTACATGAGTGGAGTGGCACTATCAGTTCAGTTTATTTTAGTTCAGTTTAGTTATGGTTTAGTTATCTTCAGTTACATGTAGTTATTTTGAGTTGAATGCTAGTTGACTTGAGTTGCATGACTAATGACTTCAACTGCATGACAAATAACAGGTAGATACTTTCAGTTAAGTGGAGATGATAAATCATGCATAATGTTTGCATGAATTGGTGGAGAGATATGTTTCAGTTAACTAAAATTGACTTGGGTCCACCTTGGGTGCCCAAGTTGGCATCTTTCAGTTAACACCTTTTGCATGAGAAGATATTTACAAGGCTCAATCAAGTGGGCCCATTCTTGGGCGCCAAATTTGAGGTGGAGTTTGCATGATATCTTCTTGACCAAAGTTCAATTAAGTGTTCAGTTTGGGGTGCCTAAATTGAGGAAGACTTTGGTTTGACTTCAGATTACATTATGGAACTCTACTTGCCGAATCTAGGCGTAGATTTTTGTGAGGAGCTTTATGCTCTTGTATTTTACAACTCTTATGAGTTTACATGCTCATATTATTGTCTATTAATTGCATCAAGTGTATGAGAGTTCCATAAGAGTTTATTGCAGGTTGTGAAGAAAGATTGTTGAAGGAAAGGAAGCATATCAATCAAGGATTGATACAATATTATTGTAATCTTGTTCTAAGGTTAAATAATACAAGAAATATTGATTTTGATGGGGCTTTTTCCCGAAAGGGTTTCCCCACATATATGTTGTTTCACTTCTATCTCTTTGTCTCATTCTTCTACAATCTTTTGTCTCTTTCTACAATTGGTAAAATTGATCTAAACAGATTAATCATACACAAAGAATTGTGACAAAGAACACTTAATTAGATCTACAATCTCATAGTTTTACAAGTTTTAAGCTACAATATTACCTTCATTTTTCAACATTTGGTATCAGATCCAATGGTTGGTTAGGGTTTGGGATGCCTTTCTCTTAAAAGTTTGAAGGTTTTTGTTTGTAGTGAGAGCTTTTACTATTGTGTTATTGCAGATTTGTAAAAGAAGTGTGTTACAATGAGTTCTAATTCTCGTCTAGATATTGAAAGATTCAATGGATCTAGTTATGAGACATGGAAACTAAAAATAGAGGATCTCCTTGAATAGAGAGATCAATGGTTAGCTATTTGTAATGAGACAAAGCCATCTACAATGATGTCAAATGAGGATTGGGCTAAGCTTGATAAGAAGGCAAGAGGGATCAAAAGGTTATGTCTTGTTGATGTTGTTCTCTTGAATTTTTCAGATGAAGCTATTGCATATAAATTATGGAAAAGTATAGTTGATATCTATCAAACCAAAAGTCTTACTAATAAGTTGTATCTGAAAATAAAATTGTATTATTTAAAGAGGAAAGATGGTGGTTCTGTTGCACATCATTTAAATGCTTTCAATTTGATTCTAAGTCAATTGACATTTGTAGATGTAAAGCTAGAAGATGAAGATAAATGCATTTTGTTACTTTGTTCTTTACTAGAGCCTTGGGAAAATCAAATTGTTGCTATCAATGGTAGTGGTGCAGATCCTAAGATGGACAATATAATTCCTACTCTCCTATCAGAGGAGATGAAGAGGAAGTCTAAAACATGATCCTAAGATGCCTAATTTGTAAGAGGTAGGCCTAAGGAAAAGGCACTTAAGGGAGACAAGAAAGGAAAGGGTAAGTCCAAAGGATAATCTAAAACCCCTGGTAAGAGTAAGGTAAAGTGTTGGAGCTGTGGGAATTCGAGACATGTAAAGAAGGATTGTAAGAACAATAAAAAGAGTTTTGATGCTTCTACAAATAAATCTTCGGATGATGGTAATGATGCATTGATCATTACATCTAATATTGTTAGTGATGACTCTTGGCTTATTGATTCAGGTTGCTCCTATCATATGACTCCTAGCAAGGAGTCGTTCACTAAGTATACTGCATATGATGAAGGGAATTTATTCTTTGGAGATAATAGCACAACAAAGATTGTGGGAAAAGGAGAGGTAAAGTTGTGTCTAAATGATGGTAGGGTTAAGACCCTTAATGATGTTTTACATATTCCAGGACTTGCTAGAAATCTACTTTTTGTATCTAAGTTCAATGATTCTAGAATGCATGTGACATTTGACAAAGGTGGTTGCAGATTGGTGAAAGGGAATATGATGGTTGCTAAAGGACCTTAGGTTGGGACTTTGTTTAAGCTCAATACATCCAATTTGAATAAATCAACCAATATAATTGAAGCTGAAAATACATGTATGTTGTGGCACCATAGATTGGGCCGCATTGGTGAAAAAGGTCTTAGGACCATTCTTAATAAGAACTTGGTTGATGGTATTCCTGATTATAATAGTGGCAAAAATGATTTTTGTGAGCATTGTGTGTTTGGAAAGCAATCTAGATCTTCATTTCCTAACGGAACAAATAAAGCTAAAGGATTATTAGAGATTATTCATTCAGATGTTGTGAGTCATGTGGATATTGACTCTATTGTAAAATCTAGATATTATGTCACATTTATTGATGATGTCTCAAGATACACTTGGATCTATTTTATGCATAACAAATCTGATGTGTTCAATAAGTTTAAAGAATTTAAGGTTTTAGTTGAGAAATAATCAGATCATAAGATAAAAGAGTTGAGATCAGATAATGGTGGTGAATACTGTTCTAAGGAATTTGATGATTATTGTAAGCATACAAGAATTGTGAGATAAAAACTACTCCATATACACCTCAACAAAATGGAGTAGTAGAAAGGATGAACCGAACCTTAATGGAAAGAGCTAAGAGTATGTTAAGTAGTGCTAAGCTAGATCGATGCTTTTGGGCGGAGGTTGTAAGTACTTCTTGTTATTTAATCAATAGATCTCCTAATTCATCTTTTGAAGATAAAACCCCTTATGAAATGTGGTTAGGTAGGAAACCTAGTGTTGCACATTTAAGTATATTTGGTTGTGAGGCTTGTGTTCATGTGCCTAAAGAAAAGCGGTCTAAGTTGGATCCAAAATCACATAAATGCATATTCATAGGTTATGGTGAAAATGTAAAAGGTTACAAGATTTGTAATCCTCTAACCCGAAAAATTACTTTATCTAGAGATGTGATTTTTAGGGAATTTAGATCTTATACAAGAGAAGAAAAACCAAAGGAGAAGGATACTTCTCGAACAATGCATTTTGAGACAAATATTAAGAAGCATGAAGATGCACATGTTGAAGAACAATTGGATGGAGTGGATGAGGAGAGTTCACAAAGTTCTGAGATAGATGCTCATGATGAGCATATTGAGGAACAAGAAGAACCTTCTTTGAGAAGATCCACAAGACAACGAAATCCCATTAATATATAGCCCATCTAATTTTCGTTGTATATTTGCTTTGATGAATACTAATGATGAACTTAGATCTTACAGGGAAGCTTTGTCTTCAGATGAGAACAAGCTAGGGTCACAAGATATGCATAAGAAAATGGTTTCCTTGGATAATTGTGACACATGGGATCTTGAGAGTTTTCCCAAAGGAAGAAAGGCCATTGGTTGTAAATGGATCTTTAAAAGTAAAATTGGAGCAGATGGTAATCTTGAAAGGTACAAGGCTAGATTAGTAGCTAAGGGCTACTCCCAAAGAGAGAGAGTTGAATTTAATGAAATCTTCTCTCTTGTTGCTAAATTAACTTCTATTAGATTCTTTTTATCTATTGTTATTGTTTATGATTTTGAGATGGAGCAAATGGATGTGAAAATTTCTTTCTTACATGGGGATCTTGATGAGGAGATTTATATGAGGAAACTTGATGGTTTTGTTGTTAAAGGAAAATAATTATTGGTTTGCAGGTTAAAAATATCTTTATATGGATTGAAACAGTCACCTAGAATGTGGTACCAAAACTTTGATGCTTTTGCATTAAAAATTGGTTATGTTAGGAGTAAGGAAGATCATTGTGTTTACATAAAATTTATTGATGATCAACTTTTAATTATTATCTTGTATGTTGATGGCGTGTTGTTTATTGGTAACAACAAGGTAATGATTAAAGAATTGAAAGCACAACTCTAGCACATTTGAGATGAAAGATCTAGGGGCTGCAAAATATATCCTTGGTATGGAGATCAACAAAGACAAAGGTAACAAATATATTTGTTTAAGTCAAAGCAACTATGTTCATATTATTTTGAAACGGTTTAACATGCATGATAGTAAACCAATTAATATTCCTTTAGTAGTTAGCACAAAATTAAGTTTAGATATGGGTCCTAAATTTGATTTTGATCATGAAGAAATGTCTAAAATTCCATATGCTAGTGCAGTTGGTAGTTTGATGTATGCAATGGTCTATACAAGACCATATATAGCCCAAGCAATGAGAGTTCTAAGTAGGTTTATGTCTAACCCTAGTAAAGAGCATTGGACTTATGTTATGAGGGTTTCTAGATATTTACGAGGTACTTCTGATTATTGTTTGGTTTATGATGGTGCTAATGAAATTGATATTATGCATAAATCATTGGACATATAGGGTTTTGTTGATTTAGATTGGGCAGGAGACCTGGACAGTCGGAGGTCGACAAGTGGTTATGTGTTTACTTTGTTTGGAGTTGCAGTTAGTTGGACGAGTAAGAGGCAGCCCACGGTTGCTATGTCCACCATAGAAGCAGAGTACATGGCTACTACACATACCTCTAAAGAGGCAGTTTGGTTACAGAGACTTGGGAAAGGTATTGGTTTTAATTGCAAGAAAATTAGACTTGAATGTGATAGTCAAAGTGCTATTTGTTTAGCCAAAAATTCTATGTATCATGCTCGTACTAAGCATGTTGATGTTCAGTATAACTTTGTACGAGAAATGGTTGAGAGTGGGAGGGTATTGATTGAGAAAGTTGACACTTTGATGAATGTTACAAATTATCTTACGAAACTAGTTCCTACAAATAAGTTCTCTTGGTGCAGGAAGTCCATTGGCCTTGAGTCCTGTACTTGATTTATAATAATGATTCCTTGTTTATAATAATTGCAATGTATAATGTCAAGTGGGAGAATGCTGGGAATAGGATGTCATTTAATTGCAATCCTAAACATATTTCATGTATCTCCTAAGTACTTGGAAAGTGTTCTCCAACACTAAGATTAGAAAGATTGAATTCAAATGAAATGAACATGTAAATTGAAATTTGTGATTATTCCTAAATAATAGGAACATGTGAAGACATCCAAGAAGAACTCCTATAAGATAAGAGCACATGGGATGCCCACATGGAAGGTGAAACCCACCTTGGTTTAGTTAATTGTTTGGAGGATTGATAACACTTCAGTAATGCATGTTTTGATCTTACAAATTAGGGATTGATATTTACATGAGTGAAGTGGCAATATCAGTTCAGTTCAGTTCAATAATGGTTCAGTTATCTTCAGTTGCATGTAGTTATTTTGAGTTGAATGCTAGTTGAATTGAGCTGCATGACTAATGACTTCACTTGCATGAAAGATAATAGGTGGATACTTTCAGTTAAGTGGGGATGATCAATCATGCATAATGTTTGCATGAATTGGTGGAGAGATATGTTTCAGTTAACTAAAATTGACTTGGGTCCACCTTGGGTGCCCAAGTTGGCATCTTTCAGTTAACACCTTTTGCATGAGAAGATATTTACAAGGCTCAATCAAGTGGGCCCATTCTTGGGCGCCAAATTTGAGGTGGAGTTTGCATGATATCTTCTTGACCAAAGTTCAATTAATTGTTCAGTTTGGGGTGCCTAAATTGAGGAAGACTTTGGTTTGACTTCAGATTACATTATGGAACTCTACTTGCCGAATCTAGGCGTAGATTTTTGTGAGGAGCTTTATGCTCTTGTATTTTACAACTCTTATGAGTTTACATGCTCATATTATTGTCTATTAATTGCATCAAGTGTATGAGAGTTCCATAAGAGTTTATTGCAGGTTGTGAAGAAAGATTGTTGAAGGAAAGGAAGCATATCAATCAAGGATTGATACAATATTATTGTAATCTTGTTCTAAGGTTAAATAATACAAGAAATATTGATTTTGATGGGGCTTTTTCCCGAAAGGGTTTCCCCACATATATGTTGTTTCACTTCTATCTCTTTGTCTCATTCTTCTACAATCTTTTGTCTCTTTCTACAATTGGTAAAATTGATCTAAACAGATTAATCATACACAAAGAATTGTGACAAAGAACACTTAATTAGATCTACAATCTCATAGTTTTACAAGTTTAAGCTACAATATTACCTTCATTTTTCAATAGTATCCACTCTTAAGGATATATTTTGGAATCGCTGAATATAATCCTTAACTGATCCTATTTGTTGAAGTTTAGAAAGCTAGTTGAAGAAGTTGTCTATCACACTATTGCTATATTGTGCTTGGAGTTCCTCCATAAAAATTGACCATAAGATAGTGAGACCCTTTTTCCTTCGATGAGTACAAAGCCAATGATACCAAATGAATTGATCTAGTTCTAGATATATGGAAGCCATTGTGACCGTTTATCCATTTGGGACTTGATGTAGTTCAAAAAATTCTCCATTTGGTTTTCTATGTTAGAGGATCCTTGCCATCGAACTTACGCATATCCACCTTTGAAAACAAATTCCTAGATCTCATAGGAGTATTAAAATTGTTGTCAATATTAGTTGTCTTGAAAATTTCACCTTGGTTGCTTGAGAACTCCTTTCTTGGTTCATTCATAAAGGCATTTAACATGCTTCGTATATCTAATATATCTCTTCTTAGGTCACACATATCCATCTTCATTGAGTAAATGTCTTCCTTTCCCTTACTTATCTCCTCATTGGGATTAATATCATCTATTATTACCTCATCTTTATTAGGGATTTTCCTCAGTGTGACAACATTCTTTTTGCCCTTTATTGCAAGCCCTGTCATGATGGAAACCAATAATTTTGCAATAAATCACACAAGTGAAACTTAAATTCCCTAAAAAAATTATTGTAACTTACTAGGGCCAAGGTAGCACTTACCAATAAATAACTCCAAGAAATTAGCAGATTTGCAACCTTGAGAGAAAATGAAAACCTAATTTTGCAATAACTCACTTATTTCTACTCTAACTTCTCCAAATTTTGGCATGTAGAATCTTTTATTATGCCTTCAAAAACCCAATAAAAATTAGGCTCTAATTCAACAGTATGTGAGATATATGCAACTTCCAAATAAATTGTCTAGAAACCCTAATTTTGTAATAATTTGCTCAGTTCTACTCCAATTCCTTTGAAATTTGGACTGTAGCTTCTTTAATATGGTCTTCAAAAACCCTATAAAATTTAACAAAAAAATCACCAAAATATGAAATATATGCTCTTCCCAAAATCGACTTCAATATTGAGAAAATGCTTTGCCTCTATGGTGCCAAGATCATGCTCTGATACCACTTGTAATGAAATAAATTGCACAATAGAAGAAGAAGATCTGAAATATGTTGTAAGTACTCGATAATAACTGAGAATAACAAGCCACTTTGAGGGGGTAACCTCCAAATATCTCCAATGAGAACACAATTCACAATATCATGATGAAATAAGAATCACAACCTCTTATATATACCTATTTATGCCTAGGATATCACCTAGGCAGACCTAGACACCCCTATATATAAGCCCTAAGCTGACCTAACTAACTAAATAATAATATAATAATGATAACATGAATTAATTAGGAGTTAAGATAGCCACAAGCCGACTATTCATAACTCGATATATACCAATATTAAGGGTGTAGTAGGAGGACTCAATATGACACCCCAAAGACTACTTTTGTCATACAAGTACAATAAATGTCCCCCAATAGGAGAGAGAAAAATAGGATATGAATCTCCCCCATAAAGAAATAGATCCCATGCCAATGATGAATGCCTAAAGACAAAATATGATCCACTACCTACAAAAAAAAATTCTGCCCTTCGGAAGAAACATATTCACTGGTGATTAGAGAAGCCAATCCAAAAGTATGGGTGACTCAGAAATCCAAATCCAAATAATGTGTGCCTTTGAAAAGTGCTCACGTGTCCACATGTTGGAAAATGATGATGTCGATCCAAGATCCTATGAAGAATGATATAGAACAATCTACAAAGGCGATGAAGGTGGTGGGCCAACAATGATGATGTGGCTATTAATAAAAAGGAGATGAATGTCCTCAAGCAATCCTCCAAATCTGCACTATAGGACTACAAACAAGGATGACATGTCTACAATATGTGAATCCCAAGTAGCTATGTCTGGAAGATGTATGGTGGCTTGCTTTACTAAACCAACAGAGGTGAAAGATGTGGCGATACCAAGTTGATCAGGAACAATATGAGATGATGATGTATTCTCAATATGTAGAGTGGGAACATGAAGACAAGTCTCTAAACAATCGGAACATGCAAGACCTATGATATAATCAAGCTCCTCTAAAGTATCGTTATCAAAGGGTATGGAATCTGTATCTGCAAGAGGGATGAGACAATCTGTAGTAGGATCCTCTAGGTATGGAGAGATATGAGGGTCTCCATGGATCTCCCAAAGTCATGTCCAAAGTATGTGGGGACATTCAATATCCGATACAACATACATAATGTCAATCAACACTAGAACATATAAACCCTACAATATGATCACTAATGATACCTCATGCTAATAAACTCCCTGATGTGTCTAGTGTAGGTATGAGTCCATATAGATAAGGAAAAATATCAAGCCACTTGAGATGTGTCAAGATGCCATTTTGCCAAGACTCATAGTTATCCTTGTCCAAGTTGATCACAAAAAGATGAATAGAAAAACCCATGATACTCACTCAAATGAAAATATCAAAGACTAAAAACCTCATTATTGATAAATCAAATTAAAATGTCATTTCATGCAAACAAATCCTTTTCAGGTGCCAAGATGTCCAAGTAATTAAGCAAAGTGTGAAAACACAAAATACTGAATAAAATGTACCTAGAGAAGATTCTAGAAAAAGTGCATGAATAGATCTGAAGAGCTCGGAAATACCTTTCCAACGTCGCTTGAATCATGAAAATCGGAGATACAGGCACAAAGTTGTGAGCTCGAAAGCTCAAAATGAAGATTTGAATTTGATTGAGAATAACAAAAACTAGCAACAAAATTTGATAATGCGATCTACACCACTAAAAAGTGCTTGGAACCAACTTTTTGATGATATCTCATTTGCCTAATTTTGATACCGTATGCCCAAGTTATGCCAAAACGAAAAAAGTTGTTGCTTTAGAGAAAATAGGACCCAGGAGGGGGGCTTGAGACCTATCCGTACTGTGACGTCACACTGACGTCAACAACTTGCGAGCTTGAATTTGACGACTTTCTGGTTGTCAACGAAAAAAATACCTCTTCAAATTTTTTTTAAAGTCATCAGAAAACCTATGGTTGGTGGAATATTTGCAGAGAGTCTCAACTATCAGATTCAGTGAGAATATGCTAGGGAATCTTGAAGATTTCATTTTGTGCACCGGATTTTTTTTGGACTGTCGCCGAATGATTTTTAGGGGCCGGTTTATTACTGGGTCGCCTAATATTTGAGTCGCTGGTTGGCAACGAAACCAAAGCCGCTAGTTGGGGAGAATGAGGCCGATAGGTATGTGAGCCCTGCCTTGGCAAAGCATGCAGGGTATGACTATACCATGCCGCTAGTTTTTAATTTTTTTGCTTGCCTTTTTTATTTAGAAAAAAGATTTTTGTGTTTTTTTTTAATTATAAAATTCTAGAAAATAAACTTGAAAAACTAGACAACAAAATTTCAAGCCTATACCTACATCAGAAAATTAATGGCAGCGATACAAATCTGTATAGTGACTATACAGATCATACATAATTCGCGTCAAATTTCATGTCGCTAATTTTTTTTGCTTTTCTTGCAACTACTTGGATTTGAGCAAAACAACAAGTGATCTTAGGGTTTTCAGCTGTTCTGGACACAACGTTGATGCCCATTTCATCCTAGGATGAGTCGATTTTTCCCTCAAGGATGGATCTCTCAAAATTCAAACTGGAAGCTACTGATCTTAAGCTTTAATACCATGTTGGAGTTGATAGTGAACCCCCCAACTCCTAGAAATATTTGCAACCAAAAAGCCTGTCACAAGCAAGAGATCAAAGCGGCTGATTTGCTATGTAACCAAGAGAGAAAAGATTGAATCCACGAAAACATCTGATATGCCTTATGTTTTAAAATAAATATGTGAATTGTACATGGATTAATGATTACAATGAATGTGCAAGTTTTATAAAAGCATGCAAAAGCAAACCCTAGATGAGGATTTGACTAGATAGTGACAAGTGTTCTAATCTCATGCAATGAAACAACTTGTCCTAAATTTAATTCAAATTAATAATAAAAAAGCACTCCTAAGTTTATCTTAAGTGAATAAAGTAATAAGCGACTCAATAATTAATCAATTATCAAGTGACTATCCTAATTACTCTAATAAGGATTAACTCACAATATATTATAATCGATTATAGTATATTACATAAGTGCTCACTATAGGTGGACTCACTGCCCACTGAGAAAATAAAAGATAGAAGAGAGTGGTGGCACACAACCAAATTTGAATTGTTACAAAATGCATCTATAACATGCTGGAGTACAGTTCCATTGAAGCTCAATATACCGACTTCACACACTTCATACTAATTTGAATTAGTAATCTACTTTTCTCTACATTCGCCTTATATTCGCACAACTCACATCAACTAATATTCATCATACACACACACACCTCAAAACATCGAAAATATCTTACATATATATCTACTTTATCCACAAACATCAATTAGGTCAGCCTAATTCGATGTAATATACAAAATATAACTTGTCAGCTCAATATCCACACATACACGGGTGATCCCACAATAGTGGTTTACAATTTTTGGCCAAACTGGACACTAAAATTATTATTTTTAACTAAATAATCATATTCAGACACCTATAGCAGCTAAACTGTGAGGAATTTGAAGATGATGCAAACTAAAGTCTCATCACATTTTGTCTGTAGATTCTAAAAATATATTTTTCATTTTTTTTGGAATCAGATTGCACTTTTTTTCCATCTCCCACGAAAACTGGTTTTTCTAGAAAATAACATTTTTAAAAAGTGACGCTCACCGTATACAACATAACTTTTTTTGTATGAAGGATAAAATTCTAATTTTTTCAAATTTAGATTTGTAACTATGATATCTAGCACTTTTATTTGGTCTCATATTTTTTTATTGAATATTTTTTCCTTAATCAAGTTTCAAAGTCATACCAATTGCAATTCAGACATAGGTGGACTGTATACAACATAAGTTTTTCTGTATGCATCGAAGTTCTTTTTTTTCTTAATCGATCAAGGACATCAATACCTAGCCCGAATGTATTTTTTAAAATTTTATTTTGATAATCTGCTATTTTTCCACATGTGCAGAACAAAGAGCTTGATTTTCAGTGAAAAACCTATGTTTAATAAAACTAAAAAAACACATACATAATAAAACCAAAATATATTAAAATTATATTCGTTGGATAGCTCGTTTTGAGGACTACCTGATTCTAGTTGGGTTTGAGAAGATTCCTCCATTTTCATCCTCAACCTGAGCTCCAAAGTGCCAATTTTTTTTTGTGCCTGAGATGAGGAATGAGGGATAAGGGGGTTCAAGTGAACCTCTAGGGGCTCGCTCGAACCCCTTTCCTATTCATTGCATTGGTTTTTTTGGTGGTCAAGATTCAAAGGGGTTCGGTTGAACCCTAGTTTGAGTGAACCCCTTTTTGGTTCGGTCGAACCAATAGGTTCATATGAACCCCTAAAATCACTTTTTTTGCCTTGGGGTCATTTTTTGTGAGTTTTCCTTCTTCACTTGAATTGTAAACCACTATTGTGGCTTCACCCACACCCTTTGCACCAAGATTCAAAACTCAACAATTTTAAAAAGGTTGGCATGGACCCAAAATAGCTCCTACATAACAAATCAACCCATTCAATCTTTGTAAAATACAAAACTCATTAGGTTGGCACCGATAATGACCTAATAACAAAATTTTCCAACTGTACAAACACATTTGGGACACATGGACCTCCAAACTCTATGCCATCTGGAATACACATTCTAATAACACATGTTAACAACTCTACAAAACTACAAAGCCAAATTCAAATCCGCGAAGAAGTGCAGATTCACCAAAACATATGCACTAAATTGCCCAAGAAACACCTATTACTACCAGGCCGATACACTGTCACTCATAACTTCAACACCAAGACCCAAAACAATATGAAATTATGGATTTAGATTCCTCTAACACCCAAATAAATTATATCAAAAGCGCAGAGAAATAACTTATACAACGAACCAATGCGAACCCAAAAGTTGGATGTCCTATACACTGGAATACTTGTATTGATACTTAGCCGATTTCTCTTTCACCTATCTTCACCAAATCAAACCTTCTTGCAAATATCCACTCGATTACTATCTTCAAACATGCCCAAGCTATACTAATTGATCTACACAATGGTCTTCA
This sequence comes from Sequoiadendron giganteum, assembly GCA_007115665.2. Classification (NCBI taxonomy): domain Eukaryota; kingdom Viridiplantae; phylum Streptophyta; class Pinopsida; order Cupressales; family Cupressaceae; genus Sequoiadendron; species Sequoiadendron giganteum. The sequence goes on along the minus strand of CM021109.1, from coordinate 614,230,416 downwards.
TACAAGATCACAATGTTGCCATCAATGACAACACTGAACTGTAATGCACTTATCCTTCATGCTCATGTTGCCAGCAAATGCATCAATGAAAAACTCCTTATTCTTCCAACATGGCTCTTGTCTTTGCGACGTAGAAGTTAAAACATTACCTTCTTCATGTTGAAACTAATGTCATTGTAAAAAGTGATCTTTTGAAGCATCTATTCACTAGAACCGATCTTTTTGGGAGATTGGCGAAATGGGTAATGTTGTTTTTTGAGTTCGACATCAAGTTTGTAACTCAGAAATCCATTAAAGGTCAAGTCATTGTCGATCAATTGGAAGAAGCTCCCTCATCTCTCTCTTTCCCTAATTTGGATTTATTTTCGGATGACCTTTTTGCAATTGATCGTGAGCCTGTATGGGAGATGTAATTCGATGGATCAAGGTGTCAAGCTGGCTCCGAAGCAAGGGTAGTTTTGATCTCACCCGAGGGTAAGCCATTCCATCTATCCTTTCAATTGGAATTCCATTGCACCAACAATATTGTTGAGTATGAAGCACTTATTGTTGGCTTGCATGTCGTGATTGCACTAGACATCAAACATCTTTGTATACATGGTGATTCTAAACTCATTGTAAATCAAATCATAGGGGTGTATCAAACAAAGTAAAATAAAATATCTTAGTATCGAGATTTGGCCTTATAGAAGAATACTATTTTGTGGTTCATATTCTTCAATCTCCCGCTATCTCAGATCAACCTGAATCCAATGCTCTCATGTGTTCATGTAGACTCAAAGGAGTGGTATTCGAACATTTACAATTTTCTAAAAATCAGAAATTTTCCCGACAATGCGACAAAAAATGATCGCACTCTGGTATGAAAACTTACAGTCCGATATGTTTTGTTGTTAGATGTTCTTTATAGAAAGTCTTACAATGGTTTGCTTCTTTGATGTCTCACTAAAGCAAAACTACCCCTTGCCCTTAAGGAAGCTCACCCAGGCTCTGAGGTGGAAATTTTGGTGGTAAATCCTTGGTGATTCATATGGGATACTTTTGGCAAACGATGGAGTAAGACTCATTTTCCTTTGTCAAGAAGTGTCCTCAATGTTAGCAACATAGTTGTCTTATTCATGCTCCTTCTCAGGAGCTTGAAAACCAAACCTCTCCTTGGCCATTCATAAAATGGGGCTTGGATATTATTGGTAAAATATCACCTCCTTCTAAATGACATGTCTTTATCATCACTGCTACAAATTACTTTACGAAATGGGTCAAAGCTATTCCGCTTCGATCCACAAACGTTGAAGCTATTTGTAGCTTTCTTCTAAAAATATTATTGTTTTCTTCATATTACCTTCCACCCTTGTTTCTGACAATGGTACTCCATTTAAGAACAAAGAGGTGAAGAAAATCCTGGAGAAGTTTCATATCCAACATCAATTTTATACACCATACTATCCTCAATCTAATGGCCAAGTTGAAGCACCTAATAAAACTCTTGAGATCATTCTCCAAAAAAAAGTAAACAAACATGGTAAATATTGGCATACTGAATTAACATACACATTGTGGGCTTATCACACGAGTGTTCGTATAGCGACGGAACAACGTCATACAACTTTGTGTATGGCATGAAGGCCATCATGCCTTTAGAGTTGGAAATTCCATCTTTGTGAGTTTCCATTAAAGGGTTAATTGATGATAAAAAATACCGTGCTAACCTTTTGCATCAACTTGAGTTGCTTGATGAGCACTGATTACAAGCCCTTGACCACCTTAAAGCTTATCAACGATCACTCTCTAAACACTACAATTAGGGTGTTCTCCTCAGGACTTTCAAGGTAGGTGACTTGGTTCTCTATGAGAATCAGAGAAATGTAAATACATCACTTGATCAAAAGGATAAGTTTAGTCCTAATTGGTTAGGCTCTTATATTGTCATCTTTATGTATGATTTTGGTGCGTATGGATTATCTATGCATGGAACGCCTCTAAAATAATCTATGAATGTGATGCATCTTCGTCGATACTATGCATAGTGTCTGTGTGTCATGTATGTAACGCTCATCCCTCGCAAATTGTAGTGTATCATATTATGACATTCATTCATTAACACATCATTTATGTTATGATGTGAACATGTGTGTGTGTGTGTGTGTGGTTAATTTCTTTAATTAGGAATTACATACATACATGCGTTTTATTATGCTATGTGTCTGTGAATTGCATTTAATTACATATTTTGGTTAGGCAATTAGATGATCATTGTATTTAATTAACATACATCCATGTGTGTTTATTAGATCATGTCATGTACTGATCTTGTCGATTATTTAAATGCAATTATAAATCATGAGATTGTTAATTATTATGTTAAATGATTATTGAAATTGGAATTGAAATGCAAATGAAATGATTTGAAATGTGTTTTTATTAAATAAGGGGGTTTGTCATTGCTGATGAAAATTCGAGTGCAAGTGAACGTAGGAACAGGTGAACGTGAGTGAAGGCGAGAACATCGATCAGGTAGAGTTGTTTTAACCATTAAACGTTTATGAGGATGATGGAATCTCACACACACACTTAGCAATTATTTTATGTATTTTTGTGATTATTGTCCTTGCAAATTTTAAAGTAAGTTTAAATTGATTTTTCAAAATTTGTGAAAAGAATATGTTGATTTAAATGACAATTTGGTTAATTTGAGTGGAAATTGATTTTATTTAAAATAAATTGAATTCTTAGTGAAGATATTTTATTCTATTTAAAAATCAAGATGCTTTTATTATTAAACTAATGAAATAGACTTTTAAATGTGAAAATAAAATTATTAAAATATAATAAATTGTGTTATTTGATGTAATGGTATTTTTTTTTTCTCATTTGATGGAAAAAGGAAAATAAATGTAAATGTTTAAATTAAAAAATCATGTACAAATTGAAAATGGCATTCAAAACTTCAGATGAACAAATTGAAGAAAAATATCTTCAATCAAAATTTAGAACTTGGAGTCTTGAAAATTAGAACTGGAGATCACACTAAAATTGTGGATCTTGCCTTGTGAATAACTCCATCAATGCATGAGAAAATGATCAGTCAAAAGAATTTCAAGATTGCAAAGTGAGTGAAAACAAAATCCATTTTTGGGGAATTGGGCAAAAAAAAGAAGCACGGAAGTATTTATTCTTCATGGGAATTATCATTGTTTTTTGGCCATACGCGACTAGAAGGAGAGGGATTTTGTGTTGATTGTTTTCATGCTGCATACCTGCTCTCTGAGAAGACACCAGAAGAGGAGAAAGTTGTTATGGTTGAAATTACTTCTCTCCCATACATGAGGGAGCAGGGAGATTCCTTTCTATTTAAAAAAAAAGAAACTTAAAACAACATCTACTACCTCATGCGCGGCCAGAGCAGGAAGAGTTTGATGGTTTATGCGTTGTTCTTTCCCTATCCCCCACACGCGGCCTATAGGAGGGAGGATTAAGTTCACAAGAGAAGGAGGATTAGGTGCGCAAGAGAAGGTGAGGATGAGGTGCGTAGGGAGAGGAACAACAAAGAGTATTGTATAGAGTGAGGCGCAACAGGAAGGAAGGGAGAGAGGAGGCGTGGTAGAAGAAAGGTGAAGAGCAGGAATGAGTATGGAGGGAGTGGACGGAAATAAGGGAGGAAAGGCAGGCAACTAGCAAAGGGTGAAGGAAAGTGTGCAGGGAGAGAATGAAGTGTGGAGAGGAGGATAGGAAGGGAGGCAATAGGGAAATGATGAACATAAAATAATCAATCTGTTAGCTGTAATGCATGGACAACAAAAGTTTGGTTTGTTAATCACAAAGATAAAAATAGAGAACTGAGAAGGAGTGGTCAGAGGAAGACAGAGGAGAGGTGCAACCAGAAGACAGGGAATTCGTAGCAAAAGAAATAAAAGAACAAAAAATTGACAAAGGAGAGGTGCAACCAGAAGACAGGGAATTCGTAGCAAAAGAAATAAAAGAACAAAAAATTGACAGAGGAAGCACACAAATAACCATTTCCAGATTCAAAAAATTGCCAGGTAGATAGATTGAAAATCAATTTACAATTATAGCAATACTGAGTTAAATTAGTTACTATTTTTCTTATATTTTAGTTCTAAACAGGAAAGAAAATCACTTTTTTTGTCAAAATTAGGAAAAAGATCAAACATCAAACTGATTTTGCCAGGAAACCATTGAACAATTAGAAAACCGAAAATTATAGAAGACTATGAATTTATTTATTCTTTTGGAGACTTTGATTAGTAAATGGAAAAGATCAAAATAGAAAACAATAAATTTTTAGATCTATATAGATTTGGAAAAGCTTCAACAAGACCCAAAAACTGTCAGATAGATTTAATTCTCCAAATGAATGAAACAAAAAAGATAATGATTTTGATAAAATACTTTTTATATTATATGTGTTTGAAGAATAAGATTTAAATCGGAGATTTTTAGAATGAAACTAAAATTACTATGAAACAAAATCTTAATGAGTGTCAAACAGTTTTTGGAAAAGTTATTATTTACTTTTGGAAAGTATTCAAAACAAAAAATAAATCAATTAAGTTAAAAATATGATTTGATTGGGAGCAGAACGAACTAGAACATGATGAAATTGAGAAGTAAATAAAACAAAAGAATGTGTGCTCTTTTATGCCTGTTTTAAAATATGTACTTAATTTACATACTGGAGATACACCTTCTTTATTTTTGTTATTTAATTTACTCGATTTAAATATTAATTTAATGTCATTTATGGATTAAAACAATGAAAAGAACATTTAAACTGTTTTTGCTTCAAACCAGATTTATGTTTGATTGTTTTTGAAAGATTGTATTTAATTGATTGGAACCATGCATGCTTGATAAATGAAATGCATGTCTTGTTTTTGGAAAGTTACCTTCCGGGACGGGTGTCGAATATGGGTTATTAGAGAGTGTTCCAAAACTGCTTTTATTTGTCGTGCATGACATTTTACTTGGCCAAGTAACTTAAGGACCATTGAAATAGATAGAATTAATGAGCTCTCTACCATATCCTAGTATCGAACTTTATTGTTTCTTAAATGAATTAGAAAAATGAAAATGCTTGTGGAATTACTAGTTATACCAGGCAGGCATCAAATTCCATCCTGCTTGTCGACTTCTTTTTGCTAAGCGATTTGTACAGGGTCGGGTATTCTTTGAATGACTAAAGAATTTCGGGGAAGTGTAAGCTTCGAGGTTGGGCGGAAAAAGTGCCCGATTCTTGTTTTCGTCTTCATTATTGAAGATAAGCTATGGATTGAAGATCAAAGGATGATATCCTCATTTATGCATTATTGTATTCTTTAAATTATGTAATGTAGAGCTTAAGGCGACAAAATGCCTAAGTCTTGAAATGTAAACTTATATTACAACTTCTTTTGTATTATTATCAACGTCGTGTAAGATGACACGTGTATGTATTTAAACTGGAAATGTGTATATTGAATCTATTTATCGACTTTAAGTCATTGTTTTGGAATCGACTAGATTTTATGATGTCTACATTAATGAAGTGTCAACTTTCTTTTGAATATCAATGAATTTATTTAAAAGTATTGTCATTTTTTTTTCAATTGAAGAATTTCACCCTTTATAGATTATGATAGCATCTAATCTATACATACATCCATAAGCTTAACATCCATCATATAATTATTCATGAATGTAAAATCATACACATAAAGATGAACACTATGATGTCGAAACCAAAATCTCGTATATATATAAATATCAAATGTATGCCATGTACTTGTATTGTACCACTGTCATAAAAAATAGTGGTGACTGTATATCTATCAATATCTATACATCAAAAATAATGTTATATAATGTATATCATTTGTACAAAAATAAGAAAATTGACATCTAGAATCTTGGTGCACGACTCCTTGAGCCCTCTAGTCTTGGTGGCGAGTGCACTCAGGGTTGGATGGAAGTGATGAAGTGAGATCTATGTGATTATGAGACTGACATGCTCACTTGTAATCCCCTGATCTCACTACACAACTTGGCTATCTCCAGCTCCACCCTCAAGTCCTCTCGTAGCTATGGATAAGGCGTCGATCTCATGACTACTACCTATGCATCGAGGTCATCGAGTTGTCTTTGAAGAGCGTCATGTGCCCTCTTGACACTCTCTACTCTCATCCTCACCTCATCTCTCTCGGTGAGCGCAATCTACAGCTCCACCGACTGTTAATCCCTTTGTTTTGTCAAGGTAGTGACATCGATTATCCTCTAGATCACCTCCACCCTGATTCCTCGTATGCTATCCTAAGGAGTACCATAGGCTCAAAATGTTGGGCATGTCACCCCATTGAGGTCGGCCTGCAAGCATCTAGGACACTCCCCTGGACTAGAATGACTGAGACCACCTCTCGAATACACTATGTAATGAATGTGATCCACTCTTGTGTGCCCATTGCAACCATAGAGTAGTAGATCCATCAATATCGCATGATATATCAAAATATGTATACATATATATAAATGAGATGAAATTGAAAGTACTGAAAAGGAAATAACATAAGTAACTCTTATACTTGGGTCCCCAGTCTACCAATGTGGATCAGGGGGAGGAGTGATGCTAGGACTTGCGCCTCCTGCACCTCCTATGCCTACTTCTACTATGACAAGGATGATGATTGTTGTAGGTGGTTGTGGTTTCGTTGTAATTGGGACAACAAGTGGAGGAGATGAAAGCCTCCATCACTGCCTCGATCTTTGTGGCATTGCCTCTCCCTCTTGCTCACCATCATCACTTCCTTCTCCTCCTCTTATCGACAGTGCTTACTCTTGGACACTAACATCACCTTTGGGGGCATCTATTGGAAAAACTAGAGTAGGATTTGGTGCAACCACCAGGTCCTAAAGCCAATCGTGACCCCTACATCATCTACGCGCAACATCGGAGGCTGATCCCAATCCTCTGCCCTGTTGTCGCTCGGAATGACGTCTATCATGGCATGATGTTGGCGATCACCCAACCTCATGAAACCCCTAATTGCTCGCGTGTATGATGGCAATGTCAATAGAATGGTCTATACAAATGCCAAACTATCACATAACCCGCTGCCAATAAAAGGGCATAATCATAAAATCCATACAGCTGATAAAAAATCGCTCACACTGCATGTTGCGAAGCTGTCGATGATTGTCGACCCACCACATCCCTCTATATGGCCGCCATCTAACTTGGTTAGGCAGCATTGTATCAATCTATAATCTAAAAAAAAAGAGGTCCTTGTACCTCCACTAACGTGCTAACTCATACGTGTGTGCCATCAACCTACTAGGGTATGTCCCTTGAGGATACTCAATTGGTTGGGTACAAGTGATATGACCAAACACCCACACCTGTAATAGCATGCAAGTGGTGAGGCTCATGTATTCATAGTGCATGAACTTGCCTAACTCCTAGTACAGGTGTGTGAGCATGCTGCAACCCCACAATAAGATGGTTTGTTGCTCCTCCATGGTTCTTATAGTGTGGAAAATGGCTCTAATAGTGTGGAAAAGGCCCCCGTGAAGGTGAGAGATCCGCCCATCCATGGTCACCCGCATGGTGACTGCCACAACCATAACCCTCCACACAAGACCGACCACCATGTTGTCGTGCTCATACTAGTGAATATAGATGTGGCTAGTCCCGTCACTAGGGTGTGTATGCCCTATGTAGTATTAGATGCCCTTAAATTGCTCTTGGGCCGAGTGTGCATCATCTAATGCCACCCGTCATTCGTAGATGAGGAGGTGGTTTGATAGACGTCCTCCAACGTGATGGTCATTTTTCCCATCGAAGGTGGAATATTGAGGTGGTCTAATCCCATTACTCCATCAATTCCATAAGCATGCAATCATGATAAAGCATCTCAGGCATAGTGTAAGCCCACCATAGGCCTACTCGTCGAAAATGCCCCTCCTTATCAAGGGACATGCGATGTGCCTGATCGTGGAGCATCTGAAGCATGCATCTGCCGCCATGCTCCCACATCTCTAGATAATCTTGCAAAATGAAACAAGATTCAAGTCAAATCCATCCACATCAAAAACTTTAAACTTCTACATCAAAATTTCTCTAAGTATGGCCTTTGGGATGTAGGCATGTTGCGTTGATGTCTGTGTGGCGCGCTACTATCCGAGGTCCACCACTGAAATTGGCTAAATAGCAATGTGACTAGTAAACCCCAATGCGACTGAAGGCCTCCAATGTGCAAGTGGGATGTTAGTATGCTGATAGGACACCTTTGCACTGTCGGGATGCCTGCGCTTTAAATTTTGAAAAAAAACTAAAAAATGCGATAAAGGGCATTCATACTCACTTGGTCAACCTCACGTCCCTCAACAATCGTCCAATGTAGTTGCTCGATCTGTTGCTCCTCAAACCCCCATCTATGAGGGATTGTTCTCGATCTGTTGCTCCTCAAACTCATTGTGAATAGTGAAAATGACCCTTTTAGGGGCCCACCCAAGTATGTATAGGCTCCCTGGGGCCCATTTTTCTCAACGATCGTGGTCCCGTCATTTTCCTATTTTTACCCCACCAAGATGGGGGTAAAACCAGGAGGGAGCATATACTCACCTCTTCATCATATTTTCTTCTAAACCATTGGATTTTTCTTGAGAATTCTTCTCACCTTGGTAGTTTCTTCTAATTTTTGAGCTGACCTAAATTTGAGTTTTATAGAATGAAACTTCACTTCAGATGTTGCAGTGTCTTGCTAAGCTCGATCATTGGGGGCATCATCGCTAGTACCTACCTGCTCAACCTCTGCAACCTCTACAATATCTTTTTTGGCATGCAAATTCATAAATTTTTCAAATTTTTGAGTTTTCTCTAATGTTCTTTTTTCTACTTTAGTGTAGCTGATTTTGCCAAAAATTAGCTCACTAAAGTGGGGGCAAAATGTAATGTTGTAAAATTGCACCCTGTGGCAATTTCACATTTGTGCATTTGACCCTTGCATTTATAGTGCCTAGCCACATGTATGACAAGAACCAAGTATGAGTCAAAATTTCATAATTTCAACTCCATAAGGGCCAATGATGAAGCGACAATAGTTTGTCGCCTCGTTTCCCATGAAACAATGAGTTGGATGTCCGCACGACGTGCTAGCATCCCCATACTTTCACGAGTTCAAACGAGGAATCTCAAAATATTTGACCCGTAATACGTGTCCCTGTGGAAATTTTTTGAGAGTAACGGATCTTCCTGCCCATGTAGTTGAGCAAAACCTTTCTTTTCACTCTCATTCTCATTCATTCTATCACTCTCTCATTCTAGATTGTGGCTCTGGTTTTTCTCTTCTCCATTTCATTCTTACGATGAAACTTTGCTAGATTGAAGTCTCTCCAACATCCAAAGATCTCTTTCAAGTGCTCAACATTGTATTTATCAAGCCAAGAGGGAGCCACAAACTGTTGGTAACACTCTCTTGATTCTTGTCTATTTGCTAGCACATTATCTATTATGTCTTTATCTCGTGATACAAGTTCTCCTCCTTGAGCGGGGTTTGCTTTTATCACTTTGTGTCTTTATCTTGTGATACAAGTTTTCCTCCCGAGTGGGGTTTTCTCTTATCACTCTTGTATCTACTTTGATTTGTGTATTTTATTCTCTTTATCTATTTGGTGGTCCATGGAGGTGGGAACACCAAAATGGGGGTTTAACTGTCACAAGCCCCAAAACCGCCCCAACATTTTTCCTTGTTCACCTTGTGTGCAAATTGATCAACCAGAGCTTTGTGGGAGGTTTCAAAGCTTAGGACCAAGCGTAAGTTGGCTCTTCACCTCCCTTGTCATTTATTAGTATTTTCCATTATCTGTTAATCCAGTAGGTTAAACAAACCTAGAATCTGAAACAGTTAGAAGATCTTTTGAGTTTATGTCTGGAGGCTTAGTGCTCTATCCATACAGGACGTCAACACAGTTCTAGGACTTCAATGCATCGCGTTGACATCCCGCTCTCGCACTATCGTCCTCTAGACGAGAACTTCTCCTTTTGTCTTAGAAATCTCACTGATATTGGAAGCTATTTGTCTATTATCACTCCTGAAACTCTATTTTCAATCTATTTCTTGCGATCTCTTCCATCTTATTCAAATCATTGGGTAATTTGAGGTGGTTTAGGGTAGTTCATTCCCTGTGACTCTCTTGGTAAGTAAGAGAATCTTGAGCAGTGAATCCCCCTTCTCTACACCATTGAGTAGACCAAGAGTGGGAATGAGACTGGTGCTACAAGATAACCAAGTCATCATGACTCACTCCAAGAACAATCTCCTCTCAAGTCCATCATGAACTCATGTCCATATCCAAGTGAAGGCTCCTCAGACTTCTTGTTGAAACCTCTAAAGAGTAACCATCTCAAGCAAAAATCTCTAATCACAAGAGAATTTCAGCCCACCCAAATAGCCAAGTATCCATGAGCACCTCCAACTGATCAATCCATGTTAAGCTCCAAATGCAAGACCACACTATCATGAAGCACCCAAGGAAATGATCAATGTACTCAACACCAAGAGAACCAATCAAAACCAATGTCAAAGCTCCAACCGCATAATGAAGAACCTATCATGACATCATGATCTAACCATCTCCTCCTAGGAGATCACATGCAACAATACATACATCTTGGTCTTAAGAGAGCATGTACCATACCAAAACTCTAAATTGATATCAAGAGTAAACCATGACACAATACCAAACACACTCTAAACCAAGAATCAACATATCCTCACATGAAGATAACCATCTCCTAGTAGTGCACCTGTAAATGTGAAAGAACTCTTCTGCAACAACAAGATCTAAGAGCTCTCCCAAGAAATTCACAAACACTAAAGAAGATCATCCATCACCAATGATGAATCAAATCATTGCCAGCATCTCCCATTAAAACATGATATCGATCTACAACCATATCCTCCATGAAGATCATCCAAGTCCACACACACAACTAAAATTCTAATAACACCAAGTAGAACCAAGATCTCCAAGCCAAGAAGATACAACCACCATCAAAACATCAAGAATCAATCCTACACTGCCAAATCATTACTGTCAAAAGCTCCCATGGAAACATGTGACCAATGCAATGTAACCAAGATATCATGACATCATGATAAAACCACATGCTACAAGTCCCAACAACCAACTAATTAGGTACTCTAATCATCCATCGTCTCCTCCCAAAGCAACATACCGATGCACAAATGACCATAGACAAGGAAAACTAACAAATTCTACATCAACATTGAAACAATATTGTGGATATAGATAGTCCACATCTGAGTCATCCCACTATAAGCAAATGGGTAGCTAATCCACAACCTGCATAACTCAAAGATCCCAACACTGAAGCATGCAAACTCATCATCACATCAGTAACTTGTAAACTGAGATATCAAAGAAGGTAATCTTATAGACATCAAGACTCAAAAACCAAAGCAACCATAGATCTGATTTGCCAAACATGTCCGCAAATGAGTAATCATAGTCAAGGAACTAATCAAGCATTAAGGAGTTAAAATACAACCTCCTAACATCAAACCATAACACCATCAAACAATCACGTACATGATAATTTCATGCCAATACTCAAATACACCTGCATATCCATGACGCCATAACCATAATTAACACTGTACCTACACTAAACCATCACCCATATGAGACTCCAAGTCTCCACTTGTGTCAATCCATGTACTCAAAACTAAAGATAGCCTGTGTACTTGTCACCATCAAAGTTCAACACTAAAAAAAACCTATAAACCTATACGAAGAAGCACCAAACTGATAATCAGTTGTAGCATCATAAATATCATATAAAAACATGTACTCCCTCAAGGTTTCGCCTCTTGACTCATCTGGATGCTCATGCAATCACACCCTGAATCTTAAGCTCCTATAAGTGATCAAACAAGTACAATCCATTCTCTACACCATAAACTAAAAATATAACTGATCCATTGTGTATTACGTTGTACATGCTTTCCAATGCCTATTCGAAATCGAAAAACCAATTCTATATGCAAAAGTTATGCTCAAAATCATGCACAAGAGAACATCTATCTTCTAGACTCTAAAAACTGATCAAAACAAAAATAAAATCATAGAACCAAACCTATATTGTTGTGTAGTGCTCAAAACCACCTTTCCAATGAATATAAGAAGTCAAAAATCTGACATCTTGGGTGAAAGTTATACTTGTTTGAATAAAAGTCCTTCAATTTGGCTTATAGGTTGTACAAGGTTGGCCCTTGGGCGAAGCCACTAACGACCCACTAGCGGCAATGGCATGTTGGTGGCACCCGGGTGGTGCACCATCGATTGTGATGGTGGATTCTAAAAATTATTAAATTTATTTAAAGCTTTCAAAACCTTTGATTTTCGGTGGACTTGAAAATAATTTCAAATTTTATGAATTTTGGCGGGTTAATAATCGTAGGGGGCTGATCCGTAGCCCCCCATGGGATCGAGGCTCACGTCGAGGGTTACACCCCTACTGACAACAAGACCACCGACCCAAGGGAGTTGACAATTGTCAGTCAGGGATAGTCTCGTACTAACAAACTGTTGGTACCTTGCGAGTGGGGTACGAGGTGTGGGCGAAGGTCTGTGAACCCCCCTGTCGACCCACTTTTTTTATTTAAAAAAAAAATTCAATAGATCCTTTTTCGTGGGATTTTTACCATATACATATATTTTTTTTAATTGTTTTCTGCATATTCCCTAGATGGTCGTACAACCAGACTGGAGCTTTTTTTTTGCATTTTTTCAATTTTTCCAAAATAAGACAAATTGTATATGAATCTTCATTTCTCAGTCATCCTGGATCCAATGGTGAGGTGTGTTTTGTTTGAAGAGTTCATCCATGAAATTTTATTTACAAAACTCTCATATGAGAACTCAATCCAAGAAAACCTTTTGACCAAATTTCTCAAGCCTCAAATTTGCAATAAACTTAACAAATCCTGACAACCCAAAGGCCCAAATTTGCATAATAACACCTGCAACATGCATTTCATACCTTGTAATGCCTCAAATCTATCCTACATTGCCATGGATTCAAATTTGCACCAAATCTACTCAAACAAGGGTTATGACAAAACTTGGGAGCTCACACCTCCCACAACCATGAAAGCTCTGATACCACTTGTTGGAAAATAATGCATAATACCCACAATCTTAATCCATTTCCTACATAACCCCATGAGAGAAAATCATGCAAGAAAGTAACCATAATGCATATATCAAATAAACAAGCCACAAGATAACAAAGATATACCTTCAAAAAATCTAGCCTCCAAAAGCATCCATACTACATCTATTATTCAACAAATAAACAATACATGCACTTATAAGAGTTACCATGAATACTTTTGAAGCATCAAGCCTCTCTAACATATCATCCACGTGTCCAAGCATGAATCCACACATCCCATGCCATGCTTCACATATGCACTCCTTAGAAAGACTCAATAATGACAACCTATTCACCCAACCAATCTTAACCAGTAAACATGTGCTTACTTTTATAGACTCAAGCTCAAACAAATACAACCAAATGGTAAGATAAAACCATGTACCACAAAACAATGTGAATACAAAACCACTGACAAATATTGGGTACTAAGTTTTCACTTTATTAAATATTTCCCCAATATTAAATTATTATCACATGTCCCTCACACATTAAATAATACTTGTTACAATACAACATAATGTGGTCCCCAAATAATTACCTAGTGTGATTAACCACACCTCCTAGGTGCATCACAACTAAATTAATTTTTTAATTACAATATTATAATATAATATTTTATGCAATGGTGTAAAACACCATATCCCAACAAGGTTTAAATGCTTGATCTTGTAATTAGGTCTTCAATCCTTTCTCGATTCCACTTCAGATCTGTCACTTGCACACGAGGAGAGAAAGGGTTGTACCATATAGGGGATTGCCTAAGTCAAACTCCATTTTGTTGTTTCCACCTCCACAATGGCTATGATGATGTAAAGAGTGCTTACCCTCAATTGGACAAAAGCAAAATGGGTAAAAAGGAATGATATATTGACAAGTATTGCAACTTACCACTCAGATCTTCCTTCCTCGATGGACTGAAATCATTGTACTCATCACATTCAAGGAGAATTGGATACTTGATTTGAGGTCCTGCAAGTGTTAGTACTCATAAGAAAAATGAACATAAAACATGAACAAACTCACATATAAACTTGATGCATTACAATTATGAATCTTGATTGATAATAAGTGTTGTAAACTCTGCTAATTCTGATCTTGATTGTTTTTTAGGATGCTCAATTGTGATTCCAAATTGCTAGTTTTTACCTTAGGATTTCAAATGGTGAAAAATGCTTGTATTTATATCCATTAATTCATTTTCCCACAAATTTAATTATCAAAAGCTAACAAATGAATTTAAATTTATAAATGTTAAAATGTTGACAATGATATATTTCAAATTGGGCCAAAATAGGTTGGATAGGGGTGCTAGCATGCTAGTCCAAACCCATTTTGGGTCTTTAGGTGTCGTTAAATAATATTAAATCATAATTCCCAATTTAATTTTGATTTTTCGAAGATGAGCATAAACCAAATAATTTAAGAGAATAATTGTGTCTAGGCACATAAGGGGGGAGCTAAATCTAGTGTGAAATTATCAAGGGTAACAATTTATGATGCTACACCTACTTCCATTTGTTCAATTCTTTTTAAATATCTTATGAGACACACCATAATAATTGATTCAATAAGAGTTTACCCTATTTCACTCAGCATAATCTCGTAAGTAATTGAACCTTTTATTTTGAAATTTCTTTTGATCAAGTGCTTTTGAATTTTCTCAATTTGTTTCCATTTTGAGTATGAGGTGCTACTAGCCCACAATCCACACCCATAGAGCACTAAGAAAAGTACTAAAAACAACAAAAGAATTTGGGTAGTTTTTTAATCCCATGGATCTACCTCTCTACATCTATTTTGAAGAGCATATAAATTTTTCTATCCTCTCAAATTTATCTTCTTTCTACATACCTCCCAACTAATCTTGTTGTTGAAGTCAATCCTAAGGTATTTGTACTTTCTTACTTCAAGAATATTGCCTTCAAAGTAGAACGTATGATGGTTCTACTTTCTTCTATTGGAGAAAATAATGACTTTGGTCTTGTTGGTATTTACTTGCATCCCCACTACTGTACAAAAATGTTCAAGGGCATATAAGTGCTCTTCCAATCCATGAGTTGATTTAGCAATCAAAATTTAAGGTCATCAACATATAAAAGAAGCTTTATCACAAAATCTTTCAAATGAACCCAATCTCCACCTTGCAAATTTAGTCATTCTGATGGAAAGGTAGTTGATTTTTCACCACATGATGTAGTTATTCAACAACTACACCATCCAAAGAGGATTGTTGCTTTAGGTAGAGAAGATCATGGGTATCGATTGCACAGGTTTCATTGTTTTTAGTCATCTTGTGAAGCATCACATATTGCCCATGTTAACTCTTTCAGCTAACTTTGGTATGAGAGATTTATACACCTCAATTATAGGTATCTTCATCAATTGAGTACTAACAATATGGTACTTGGACTCCCTAAGGTATCTTGCACAAAGGGAATTTGTCGAGGTTGTGTACTTGGAAAACATCATTAGAAACCCTTTCTAAAGGGTAAGACCCATCATGCCACTACCTTATTTGAGTTGGTTCATAGTGACCTCATGTTATTTCCAACTTCTTCATTTTTAGGAGCCAATTATGTACTCACTTTCATTGATGACTACTCTTGTCACACTTGGGTGTACTTTCTTGAGTACAAAAGTAACATCTTCCACACTTTCAGGACCTTCAAGGTGTTCCTGGAGAAGCAATCAGGGTCTTTTATTTGAAATATCTACACATATAATGGGGGAATATGTGAACCAGGCCTTTATGGAATATTGTGTTGAGAATGACATTCAACATCAGTATTCGATTCCCTACACGCCTCAATAGAATGGTGTTGCCGAAAGAGAACAAATCATTAAAGGAGAAGACAAATTGTATCCTTCAATCTAGGTCTATGGCCCCATCATTTTGGGCTGAAGCTATCATTTGTGCCAACTATATTCTAAACCGCACTCCCCACAAAGTAGTTCAAAATCTCACTGTAAAGGAGGCTTGGTCCAAAATCAAGCTTGATGTTTCCTTCTTCAGTGTATTTGGTGGCGAAGCTTGGGAATTCATATCAGATGGTCGACATAAGGCAATGGAGAGGAAGATTCAACAATACATTTTTGTTGGTTATTGTGAGGATGTGAAAGAGGTGATTTTATGCTATCACTAGGGATGTCCACTTTTGTAGAGATTTCCAATTTGATGAGTCTCTCACAGAGATAGATCCTCCATCATCCTCTTCTTTCTCACTACCTACTTCACCTTCTTCATCTCATGATGATACCTTAGTCCTTGAGGATACTTCAAATGATGGTCTTGATCTATGACCACCATCTTCACTACCACCTCCTACCACTCGTGTTTTTCCCAAGTGGGCTAGAGGTGTTTTTGAGGAGGTTGGTTCTTTAGTTGGTGATCCTACATCCTCTAGATGCACTCGTTCATAGACTTCCAACACTAGTATTTTGAGTCATTCTATATCACCAGATCTGTTGAGTTTTTCAGAGGCTTATGGTATTCTAGATTGGGACATTGTTATGGCAGAGGAGTATTCTTCATTCATGAAGAATAATGCATGGGATTTAGTTACTCTTCCTAAGGGAATAAAGATGGTTTGGTGCAAGTGGGTGTATCACACCAAATATGTAGTTGATGGTTCAATTGAAAGATACAAGGCACGTCTTGTGGCTAAAGGTTTTTCACAAGTTGAGGGTATTGACTGCTCTGAGATATTTTCCCTTATAGAAAAGATGGATTCAATTCACCTTGTTTTTTCTATTGTTGCATCCTAGAGATGGCCAGTTTATCAAATGGATATGAAGAGTACCTTTCTACATGGTGATCTTCGTGAGGATATCCATATGGAGCATCCTCCAAGTTTTGTTCAGGACTCTTCACTTGTTTTCAGGTTACATCATTCTTTATATGGTCTCAAGCAAGCCCCTAGGGCTTGGTATGAGAAGATAGATGGCTTATTGCTTGCATTTGGTTTCAATCGTTGCCAATCAGATCACCTAGTTTACATTTAAAGACATGGAGATGAACTTTTGATACTAGTCTTATATGTTGATGACTTAATCCTTATTAGTAGTTCCTCATCCATGATTTAGGATATTCAACATAGTTTGATGACACACTTTGACATGACAAATATTGGACTTCTACATTTTTTCCTTAGTCAGTTTGGTTATTTAGTCTACTGAGGGGATTTCCATATACCAACGAAATTACACCATTGACTTGCTTCATTGATTTCATATGAGTGATTGTAATCTTGCACCTACACCATTTCAGTTTGGAGTCACTTTGACTACCACTTGCACCACACCTAGTGTTGATGCTACTTTCAATATATGTATATATATATTATTATATACTAGAGTGAATATATATATATATATATATATATATATATATATATATATATATATATATATATATATATTATATATATATATATATATATATATATATATATTAATATATATAATATTTCTAAAGTAAATATTCATATTTTGTAGCCATAATAAATGCAGATCGACCATTCATAGTTTTGGAAATTAAGCCGATTGGTATGGCTTTTGGAAGAGTTTTGGAAAGGGTGATAAGGCACCATAGTTAGCACCACTTGTGGCAATTTAGTAAGTTAGTATTGAAGCCACATAGTGGCTAAACTTGGTTTTGTTTCAAACTCATTTACTCAGCCACATGAAAAATGGCGATAAAGAGACTAATTAGCATGAGCTCCTATTTTTAAGCAGCCAACAATTTGGGCAGAAGGTAAGTTAAGAATTGCAAAAGAAATTGGCTTCCTATCATTGCCAATTGTGGAGACTTTTTCTGAAGTTTTTAAACAACTAAAATCAAATCTGGAAATTGCCAAGCTAGTCGTGGCATTTGCGAAGGAAATCAACTTGTTCTTGAAGACTAATTCAAAGATGAAAATGCAATATCTTATAACTGTATTCATTCATAAAGAATTTGGAATTGAATCGACTTTGTTAAATATGCCAATCATGACAATAATAAGGGAGAATAGTCGACTATCATGAAGGATTTTTCCCGCGCCTAACATAGTTCTTGAATGGTGGCAGTTTGGAAGAGCTATTCGAGCCCAATTGATAGTTGATTTCTATTATTAGTAAACCATTGTTTGTATAAATTCAGAGCATCTACTCACTATTTGGCATTCAATCATTTGATAATCTGAGTTTTGCGCATTCACTTATTATTTGAAGAGCAACAACATATTTGAGAGTTAGAGAGCATAGAGTATTTGTGAAGGTTGTGAGGAGACCATAGTTTGAGTGCAAGTGCATTGGAAGTCTATATTCCATTTCATCTTAAGTGAGAGGAAAGGCTGAGTTGAGTAGTTGTGGTTATCATTTGACGCAATAGCAGAGAAGAGAGCTGAGAATAGAGAAGGCAAAAAACCGCATCATTGAGTGCTTTGGGCAAGGAGTTGTAGGAAACTCGATTTGAGCTATTTTAATCTAGAGGCATGCTTAAGATATCTCTTTGTCTTTCTTATTTTAATTATGAAACCAAGTTTTACTACTGTCTGAATATGTTTGTGCTATCATTGTGTGCATATTGATGCTATTAGAAAGTGCGTGAGTGCATGTACAAATGGCTAGATTACCTATGCATAGAGCTAAATTAGAATACAAAAGACAAATTGGATTAGGTTATCAAAAAAGCATGATAAGTAGTTATCATGAATTACATTATTAGATTATGAAGCATTACGTGATTATATGCATTATATAAGAATCTATTCGAGAGAATGCAAACCCATTGGAAGGTTAATTCTCTCTAAAGCTATGTGAAACCCAAACCAAACTCATTAGAATAACACAGCAAGAGAAGCTAGGTAGACTAATATGATATTATTCAATTAACACAGTATTGTATTTGAATGAGTTTATATTATTTTTCAACAAGAGGGTTTGAACACATATTAGAACTAAATACGTCCCCATTATCTTTGAATGATATTATCTTATACTTTGACCAAGAGTCTATATTATCATTACCTATTCATGATAATCTAATCTTAAAGGAGAGAACTCTATGTCTTGGAAAACCAAATCCATAATGCGCGAAGATTTTAAGGTGTAGAAGCTTAGACTCCTCTCAAGCATAAAATACTGCAAATTGGATATTAACTTATCATGCATTTAAATATGTGAATATATGTGTCATGTTGAAGGAAAAGATATATGATTGTCTATGTACATACAAATGTAGGTGTCTTATATAAATTATGCAAAGGATAACTTGGAAGGAACCCTCATGGAATTTGAAGATTATTCGAATGGTCCTTAGTTGAGTTATATTAGAAGTTAAATAGCTTATTATACTGACTTATTATTGGGAATTACTATGAACATAAGATTTTATATTGAATCAAATTAATCATATTTAATATCATGAATTACCAGATTGGTTATGGCATGCATAACATAACAAGAAGAAGTAATCTTCAAATCAAGTTTAATTTTGGATTATTATACATATTGACATGCTGTTAGTGCTTTAGATTAAGACCAGGTGTGTCTACCCGATGATATTATGTCACTAGTATTAAATAATTATGCATAAACTAGGAGAGTCGTTACTCCCATGGTTAGAGAGAAAGAACTTGAATAAGAGGCGATTGCCAAACCCAGATTGTTACAAGTATCTAACAAGGTATTCAAGAGATTATGCCAAACATATTAAATGAATATTAGTGTGTCATCACTTGTGAATGAAATATTGTTTATGACTTTTAACCTTGGGGGTAAACCAAGAGAAGAGTTAACCACAAGTCAGTAAAGTTTCCAAGTCGAGTAAGGGTGGGTGAACATACGACATCGCTTCATAGAAAGTGGATTTATTTTATATATGAAAACTCTAGCTAGAGTAGGTGTAAAGTCGTTGCTTACACTTTGTTAGTTCATTGTGATTCGGGTTTGCATAGTTAGTCAGTGTGTCATGCATGGTTGGAGGGTATCCATAGTTGTATAGTCGTACTAGTTATGTAGGACACAACACCAAATACTCAAACGTGCATTATTAGAGGTTTCCATACCAAAATCTTTATTGAAGGGTAGGGTCATTTTTGGTTAGGAAGATGTGTGGGGACCACTAAGTCTATTGTTGGAAGAAAAGTGCTTGGTGATGCTCTCCCTCTTGCAGATGACAACCAATGCTTGTGAAAAAAAAGAAGTGTGATCCAGATGAGGACAACTTGATCTTGAACTCTTGTAAGTTATGGATTTGTATATGAACATGATCATGGATCAATTGCAACTTGTATTTGAAAGGACGAGTTTTATTTACTTGGAACTATGTAATGTTATTTCATTTATGCAATGACATGTGGAAATTGTTTATGCAATGTACAATTATGTTTTGATTAAGGGGGGAAAAAAAGTTTTGAAAGGACCCGAAACCATTTACAATGGGTTTTGAATGGACCTAAAACCAATAACAAGAAAGTTTTGACAAGGACCTGAAACCCAACCAAAAAAAGAATGTTGCTTAAAGATACTCATAGAATACCAATAGCCAAACAACAACAAAAATACAACAATACAAGGTTAATTAGGGAACCTTGACTCAAAACAATATAGGAACAAGGACTTAGAGACCAATCAGAACAGAAGCACTGCTTGGGTTAGTCAGGCAACAAAACATGACATAAAAACCACCTGGAATAGCCAGGCATCCATCAGCTTGTAACAACCAGACTACAAAAAAATACATAACAATGCCCACGAAATCCAAACTCCCCACCTCAACAGGGAAGTTAGAAATAAAAACTAAATATTGAAAAGCAACATCCTTCACATAGAACCAATCCACCTGAAACACCGACCCAACCTCCACCTCAATAAGAGAGGGCTCCCCTCTATAGGAGAGGATGAAATGAAAAACTTTACCACCAAAGAAAGAACTTCCCACCAGGACCACAACACCCCTCTCCAGCTCAATAGGAGAGGGCTCCACCTCAAAAGGAGCAGTCTCCACCTCCATAGAAGACATCCACCATGGAGCCAAAAATAAAGCAACAACCCTTGAAGAAAGGCACGACATGAAATCCTTTGGTAAAGCAGCAAACTAGAACATGGAAGGAGCAAGATAACACTTCTCAGCCAGAAACTAAGACAGAAGAAACCACTAAGCCAAGAGCATAAACATTTGTAGAAGCTCAGTAGTCTGGGCCTTTAAGCTAAAGACAAAAATCCACCCAACTCGTAGCAAAAGAAAAGAATTTATTAGTAGAAACACAACCAAACCAAATTGCACCAACACCACCATAATAACAAGGATCTCCACTTCAAAAATAAAGGGAGCAGAGACACCCCTCAAATCCATGAAAAACTGTGTCTTGAAATAGATCTTTGTATACAACCCAGTCAAGAGAACAAACAAAGAGAACAAAAGAAAAAATTCCTCCAAAATAAGCACAAACCCCTTCCACAAATGAAGCATTATAAACCAGAAGGGGCTCCAAACCACCCAAAATCTTAGGGGACTACCTCTTCCCCCCAGACAAACACTTCCAACAACAATATGGAGGGAAAAAAACCACTCCACAACAACCTCCATAGCATGAAAAACTTTAAAGACCAACCTATTGAGACTCACCAACCCCACGACAACCAAAAGCTGCCAGGGGAACTGCAAAAGCAGAGCACCAGAGGGAAAAAGCTCATCCCCCAATCGTAAAAGACACTCCCAACATGAATAAAGCCATTCATTACACCATCGTCTGAGAGTCACCAAAAGCAAAAGAAAGCTTACCAACCTAAACTGGTCAAGCCTAGAAGAGGTTTCAAAAACCACATAACCCCACAAGCCGCAACAGGTGCACGAGAAACTAGCACAAACCAAAAATGGAATCACCTCCCCATCGCAGGAAAATGCAAATAGAACCAAGGAAACTTCCACACCATTAGAAAGAGCAAGTCTGCTCAGAAACAAGACGCGGGAAAGAAAAAAGCGTAAGCCACAACAGTCTCACCCAATTAACGCACAACAAAAGCCTCTATCAACCACAAATGAAGCCAAAAAAACCCAACGACAGTTACATCGATGTTGACCAAGCACAAAGGGAGAAGAGACTGTACGAACCCAGACAAATAAAAATCTGTATCATCATCCTTAGACTTCGACCCTCGATCTCCATCTCCATCAAATGATTTCAAATCTCTGGCTCCGCTCCTCTTCTCGCCCACATGCTCCATCGAATATGTAAAATTATGTTATTGAAAAGGAAAAATTTCATTTCCTATTTTTTAGAAACTTTTGTTATTCAATTTTTGAGTTAAAACTTAAGTGAAAACTGTTGAGTAAACATTGGGTATGTTACAATGAAGGTGAAGATTTTGCAAATATCTTCACTATAGGAACTTAAAAAACTATTACACCAAAATGTGCACGCATCTAGATAAAAAAAAGTGCCATTATAAACAACTTTAGTAAGAACTATAGCTCCATTGACCATCTTGAACCCTACACTTGAGAAAATAACTTGCACACTTGCATCATTTAGTTTACTTACAAAAAATAGGTTCTATGCCAAACTAGGGATACAAAAGAATGACCATCAAAAGTAGACACAACACACCTCTTTTTTGTTGTTTCTAATGGTGAAGGTGTATATTTTGAAAATATCTTCACTATAGGAACTTAAGAACTATTACACCAAAATATGCATGCATCTAGCTAAAACAAACTGCCAATATAACACCTTTAGTACGAACCATAGCTCCTTTGACCATCTTAAATCCTCCAATTGAGAAAATAACTTGCACACTAGCATCATTTAGTTTACTTACAAAAAGTAGGTTCTCTGCCAAACTAGGGATATGCAATACACTATTGATCCCCTTTACTCATCCATCAATGAATCAAATTAGGACTCTACCATGGCCAATCTTTTTTAGATGAGAATTATCTCCTAGGTACACCTTCCCACCATCATATTCTTCACATTTTATAAACCAACCTCAATGTGAGGTCATGTGGAAAGAGGCACCAGAGTTTACCAACCACTCACCTTATAATGCATAAGTAGCCAAGGTAGTGACAAAAACATCATCTTTATCCTTGAGGATCTCTTACACGTCATCATAATCTTCCTTCTCATTCTCATCCTACTTACAATATCTTCTTATATGTCCAATTTTTTTCGTAGTTCCAATATTTCACCTTGAAATTACCAAGAGATTTGGATCTCCCACAAGATTGAGATCTAGACTTGTCCTACTTTTTGTCCTTCTTTCCTTTTCTTTAGATCTTGCATGAATTGCTAGGGTCTCCTTAGCCAACTTATAACTCTTCCTAATCATTTCTTCTAAAATTAGAGATCCAACCAATTCATCGATCTTGAACTTGGTAGTAGTGCTCCCATGAATATAACAAAGAACACAATAAATTCATACATTGATACTCCATTGTCACTCCTATAGGCTACAACTGTGTAACTATCATATTGAAGGAATATAGATGGTTGGTCACAAACATGTCATATTCCATCTTAAGGTTATACAACTTCTCTTAGGAAAATTTTATTCACTAGGGATTTAGCCTGATAAATTTCTCCAAGCTTCATCCAAATATTTTCTATAGTAGTCTCTTCATACAAATTCAACAACATCGAATCAACCAAATTGAACATAATAAAGCACATTTATTTTTTGTCTATCTTGTCCCAATCTTCTTGTGATGTAGTGGTTCTGGATCTAGATACTCTAGCTCATAGGTCTTGGTCTCTGAGCACATCCTCCATTTTGAGCTTTCATAGCTCAAAGTTTGTGCTTAAGAACTTATCCATCTATATCCTTGATGTGCTTGCCATCTCTTCCTGCAATAAGATCAAAAAATTCTCTATGCAAGCTCCCACTGAAATGAAGATTAGTACCAAAAATCACCTACCCAACACCTAGAATTTGAGGTGATTAGGCTATAATACCAAATGAAAGGAATTAGGATATATAGACACACTTCCTACATTAATATTTTGAGGAGAGTGTGTAAAAATTTAAATCTCTTAACAATTACAAAAAGAAAAAACATACTTAAAAAGAAAATAAATAATAAATACCATAACACGTGTACATGGGGAAAATACTTTTGAGAGAAAAATCACACATCAAAGAATCTTAATCTAAAGATCAATGTGCCATGATTACAATACACTTGTAGAGAAAGTCTCTATAGGAGTATTACCAAACAAAGATCTAGATGCATTCTTACATCTTAATAGTATCTACAAAACTCTACAGTAAACCTTCAACTCAAGCACCTAATATATAAGATAATTAAAAATCTAAAACCATCAAATGATAATTAAAAACCCATGAGCTAAATCCACCCAAAAGTGGTGCCCAAATTATCCCCTAATCAAAGATTCCTTATGATGTGTTAATAGTATGCATCATAAATTGGCCAACATATGTAACTCCCCTTTAAACTCTTTTATGTATCCAACAAAATTTTAGATTTCCTATGCAAACTTTTGGAGGTTATATAACTTTGACCCAATGGGTCAATTGGGTCCATTTTTTAAAATTGAAGTACTTAAAGAGATCTACACAATAGGAAACCCCATAGATAGTGTCGAGTAACTAGTAATTTTTATTAAGGCCAAGAACTAAGCCTACTGGACAAAAAATGAGTTTTTCCATTTTATATTTGAAAAATGCACCTTTTATAATATTAATATTAGGAGCAAGGTTGAGACACATTTCCCAACATATTGAAGACATATATGTAATTAGTCAATTGGAGGAACTTGAGTATGATTGTATACATGATGAGCTTCCTTAATATTTTGACTATAATGACAATAGATTACATCGTATCTTTGGTAGTTATGATTTCTCTATTGAAGATAAATTGGTGATCTCTACTTCACATGAAGAATACACTAATTCAAATACTGGTAAGGACATGTGCTTGTCTAGGAGTGAAATATTTTTCCTTGCTGATTCTCTAGAATATGGGTCAAAAATACAAATTGTTGGTGGTACAAATGATGTTAAATTTTTATATCAAATACTCTTCACATGATTGCAATAATTTTGAGTATGCCAATTTTGAGGAGAACTTAGGTTTTTGTGTTGAAGGGGCAGAAGTGTTTATAGGAGGGATGAGAATATGACACAATGTCCTCTATGATGAGACTATAGCTCTAGTAGATAATATAATTTTTAATTCTTATTGTTGTAGAGACAATCCCCTATTTGAAAGTGACTTGGAGTGTGTAAGACTTGAGGAGGATCACCTTAAGGAGTAATCAAATTTGAGAAAAGAGGATCAATTACCCTATTATTCATATGACCTCGTTGGCATGTTTGATGCCCTTATCTTTTATTTATTTTGTTCTTTTTTCTTGAATCTAAGGTGTGATCCTAATGAGCCATACCAAGTATATTTCAAGCTTGATGAATTGATGCCAATGCATGGTTGTGACATATTTGAGGTAAGGAATTTCAATGAAGGTGGGGGAGAGAAATATGTTGCATTAATAATTAGGTTCCTATGTGATGATAAATGGAGATGTGTACTATGGGAAGACAAGGTGATATCCATGTAAGACACTAGTTCATATATGGATGCAATAGAATTCAATGAAGTAAATTACAAATTTGTATAACCATTTTGTTATGATCCAAAAGGCAATTTATTTTTTTTACTTGAAGGATGAGAGTTGTGTTGGTTATTTTTCTTTCTAAACTCAATTCTAGGAGAGAATATAACACCTAAACTTGGGGATCAAAATATTTAGACAAAGATTCACCCTATGATCAAATTGAGGACAAGGAAAACCAATGAGAAAATGATAAAAAATTTTAACAAGCAATGCTATAGGGATGAAACTAGGTCCAACTGGCACAATGCAAAAGAACTAATCAACTCTTGCTGACTCATTATTGTGCTAGTTTCACATTGAACTATAGCTACAAACCCTTGGTATAAGTGGATGATTAAAATACTCATAGATATGAATAAAGGATATTATAAGTTAACAAGCATTGATACGATCCCTTATACTTTAATAAACACTGTGAACAAATAAATTACAACATACATGTCTTCATTTTAAATGTGCAAGGGAGTGAAAAATGAATAAAATCAGTCATATCCCTTGAATTCCTTGAACTCTATGAAGACAAACACATCCTAATAAATTACACTTAGAAATATGTTATTAATATTGATCACTTTTAGAATATTTTTGGAAATAGGGACTCTAAAAGACTGACCGGTGCTTATTATGGGCTACAAAAGTCACAATATCGACATTTTTACATCACAACATTAAAACATAGCCTAATGATCTACTAAACACATATCACATTAAGATAACCAGATCTTCAAAAGCCTACAATATATTTCTACTTAATCATAATAACCCCACCATTTTTAAGAAAGCATTTACTCTATCCCTTGAACAAAAAACAATCACTAAAAAAATTTACTACAACAAATGTGTAGGAAGAATTTGACAATCCTTGATTAATTAATTAAGATACATATCAAGCTAGAGACAATCTACATTACAGTATGATATTCATATTTTCCACAAATTAGGATACACAAAAACTATTATGAAATGACTTATAAGTATGTAATACACCCACAACAGACTTAAACCAATTTTCCCTTTACAATATTTCCCATTTTATAGAACTTCAGAACCAAGTTGGCATGGAGTCTAGCATATATCTCAAAAATCATAGAGAAAAATTACAATGACCCATAAATTACATTTTATTAGAAATGAAGAAAACCTATATTGGATTGAGGCATGGCATTTGGCCCCTTGATTCTACACATATTTATGCTCTTTTGCCTCCATTTGAAAAACTAAACATGATTCTCCAATCTATACTTGTAATTCCCGTGCACAAATTTTACCCTTGAGTAAAAATATTTTTCACATTACAAGAGAAAATTTTCAACTTCAGTCAATTTCACATTGAATGGTAGTGAAAAATATGAATTAAATCACACATTTTGATCTCCAAAACTACCCAGATTCTTCCTATAATTGATTAGGCATTTTGTCAAGCAGTTTGTAGGTGACTATTTTTCCTGCCCATATTATGGGCATTTGTGTTCTTATACATGATGAGCATTTTAAATCACTATGAGGGAACATTAATATGATTTGGGTGCCATAAACTTCATCCATGATATATTTACCTCTAGTTAGACATCAAACTCTCTACTTGAGTGATTGAATTTCATGCCTAGGCATTTTAGACATTGATAGGGAATTTTGAAGCATGCAAAGACATTTTAATAGCTTGTAGGGCATTTAAAAGACATGATAAAGCATTAAAAATGGTTGTAGGCCATTTAGGATGGTGCCAAGGCATTTATATTGCCGCACTAAGCATTTATAGTGTGTATAAATATTGATTTTTGATGCAATGTCATGAGAAAAGTTGCCATGTTTTTTAACATGAGATCCCTTCATTTCTATGTTTTAAACTCTCAAAAATCTCCTTTGGAACCCCTCCATGTGACAACCCCTCATTTGTAGCACACAAGATGTGACTCAACACAAATTTTGGATTGTAATACTTGTTGCAAGTATGTTGCGAGTGTTGTCATTGATGTCAACAGTATGGAGTTTGCTAGTTGTCATTGATGTCAATCAATATTGAGGTTGCTAATGATGTTGTCTTTGTTGTCAACAAAGTGGCAGTGTGTGGATGGTTGCAAATGCTACAATCAAGATGTTGATTAGAAGTATTATGAATTTTGTTGAACGTCATGAGTTGCTTCAACAATTGTCCTATATTACTTATGGCTCATGCAAATGTTGTATTGACGGTCTGTTGATGTAAATTGTATAAAATAATCTATTTTTGTCAATGGCTCAGGAAGGTGCTCTAAAAAGGCTCTAGAGAATGCTCTGCATTCCTCCACATTTTGTGATTTGTTCTTGTGGTTTGAAGGTTAGACAAAATCAAGTGTGAAGCATGTGTGTTCCAGTTCTTAGCTCATATATGTTACTGTAGAAGTCTCCTAAGTAAGCAGAGTGAAGACTATACTATTGTAGACATGGAATCCACATTTCTTCACAGTTGTTGTTGTGGTCTTGTTGTTTGGAGGAAGTGTTTATCATGTCTATCTATTGTCTCTCCTCGAGTTTTAGCTATTGAAGTGTACTATAGGCCGAGTTGTCAAAGTTATATCTCAAGATTGCATTTTTTGGTTTTGCAATAGATACTGGTTCCGTGTCTGTTTGCTTGCACCAACATATTGATGCATGATGTTGTGAAAGAAGGGCAAAGAGATATTCTTTAATATCATTTGATGCTTGTGATGTAGTATGCATGATGCTAACTTGCTTCTCTAGTTTTACTTGTGGTCTGGAGTTAATATTTTGAGGGTTGAGTGTTTGTTGGGCCGAGTTAATATTGTAGTGTATATTTCTCTGAGACAAAGAAATATGAGGTGAAAGCCCTTGTAGTGTATATTTCTGTATGACGGAGAAATATGAGGTGAAATCCCTTGTAGTGTATATTTCTCTAAGACGAAGAAATATGAGGTGAAAGCCCTTGTAATGTATATTTCTCTGAGACAGAGAAATATGAGGTGAAAGCCTTTGTAGTGTATATTTCTCTAAGACAAAGAAATATGAGGTGCGAGCCCCTGTTCATCTTTGTGACTGAGATGAGACGTCATGTTGAGAGACTCCATGATGACATCACGTTGAGAGACTCCGTGATGAACCCTTGCACTTGTGTTTCTTTCCACACATGGGAGTAGCCATGGTGCACGTCATGTTGAGAGACTCCATGACGACATCACGTTGAGAGACTCCGTGACGAACCTTTGAGTTTTCCACAAATGGGTGTAGCCATTGTGGGCGTCATGTTGAGAGACTCCATAACATGGATATCTGGAAACATACCTCCCTAGCTAAGAGGGAGTGTTGATGTTATAGCAGTGGGAGATATCTTTCTTTCAAATTTAAAAATGATGGATAAATAATACCAAGGCAAGTCAAACTTGCTATATATAATACTTTTATGAAGAGTCACCTTGTTTCTTAAAAGAGGCCAACCCAAATGAAGAGTCACCTAGTTTTGTATAAATACAAGGTAATGATCATTCATTTGATCATCAAGTTCATTCATCATAATTCACATTCCTAGAAGAAGTTCATACTTGAGTAGAAGATCATCATTTTGTAGCAGCAAACCGATTTCAAGGAGAAACATATTCATTTGTATCTTTGCATCTAGGAAGGGTGCTATTATTCATTGTATCAAATTAGGCATTGTGCTGGGCCTGAGTTGTAAGCATATTTATGCTCTTATTCCTTCAATGTATAAGAGATATATTTGTTGGGTTTTTTCTCCCTCGAGTAGGAGGGTTTTCCCAAGGTATCTTGTTGTGTTCATTGTCTTATGTGTTGCATTTTTTGATTGCTTTCATTTTTGATCCTAAATCTAACACTTCGAAGTTCAAAAGGACCCCACCATTGCTCTAGAGAGGTGATATTTTTCCCTACATAAACAAATGATTGAAGCTTCATCAAAGGCATAAGGCCACCAGAAGCCCCAAACACAAGAAGAGACAAAAGGCCACTTAAAACAACTAAGATAGGAGGAAACAAAGGATCATCCAAAGTTATTGACACAAGAGGAGACATAACTAATAAAGAAGTTTGACTAAAAGGAGCAAGACTACCACTAGAAGCAACATATAGGAAGGAAAAACCTCTAAGGAAATGTACTTTTAAGCCTTTAAAGCTTGAGGAGAGGATACCTAAGGGGATGAAACAAGGGAACATGACCCAACTGTAACAAATTGAGACTAAGTATCAACACCTTTCCATCAAGAAGCCTCCTTGAAATGTTTGGCTCATTTATGCAAACAATCCACCACCATATGACCATAGGCATAGCTTGATCACCATCTAACAACAAACCATTCATGGTCAAATTGTTGCTTATTATAAAGTCAAAAATTGCCTATTTTGTAATGTTTACTCTCTATTGCAAAATGATTTTAGTTCTCACATCTTTAGCATGTTTTAGTATATAATTGATCTATTCCTTAGCTTGAAAACTAATTATTAAGATGTCATAAGGATCCAACTTTTATCAATAGTTTTTTTGACTATGCCTTAAAGTTTCTAAAAAAATGTGTCAACTTGGACACTAATGCAATTGTGTTAATGACCAAGTCATAACTACGATATAGTAGCATATGTGCATAATCAACCATTTTACTACGTTTAAAATCTGGCTCTGGTGGCATTTTTACATATTTGAAAGACTACCTTGCAAGCCAATGCCATAAATATGATATTTCAAACCTCACTAATCGTCTCAAGATATCTAAAAGATTTATTTTGAAATTCCTTCTACATTTGAATTCTAATTTTTGGTTATTCTTCATGTGATCTCTTCTAAATCTTTCTTCCTCCATTACCAACTCCTTGCAACTTCCTTCTATAACCATTTCAAATTGCATACCCTTCTCCCATCTTCCAAAAACCTATAGTCTCCCACTCCTCTTTATTCCAAAACCCTTAGCAACTTGATAATACTCCATAACCCTTGCTTTCACTTGTCCACCAAAGCACATCACATACTTTAGAAGATTCTAGGATTGTTAATCTTTTTAAGTGTTCTTATTTATCAAGCACATTGACATCTAGGCCAATACGCACACAACTTTTCTTGTCTGCATAGTTTGAGGTTGAAATGCACTATCGAAGGGGTTGACTAAGGCATCTCTAATATAGACACAAATTTTTCTAATCCATTTGATAGGTTTTGGCTTTAATATCTCTTCACAAGAATATCATCTCCAAAATCTACAAGCACAAGGATAACCAATAGAGGAATTGCATAACCTATGCAAAATTCAAAATCTAAAAAATGAAGGTCACCACTACGATTAGACAATCTTCACTAGAATTCCTTGATTTATAGTTAGAGGGCCAAATTTCTTCTTCTTCTATCTAGTTTTCTTGTATATGTCACTATCACATTGGTACATTCACTTCCATGTTGTGTAGGTCAACACCACAATTCATCAACTTTTTGCTTAAAAGTTGTTCTTAATCATCTAGACTTTTCCATTCCTATATTTCATTCTCCCTTTTTCAACTTCAACTGGCAAATCAAGGATGCTCTTCATTATCCTCTTATTATTTCAACAGCTTAATAAATCTTTTCTATGAAACCCAAATTTCATATTGATTAGATTGGTGTTACTTTGTTTACACATTTTATTTCAATAATTAAAGGCAAAATAAACATATTGCTAGTTTAATTAATACACACAAGTAGCACAATAAAGTAAAATAACATAAAACCAAACTTCCAAACCCTATCTTCAACCTTGAACCAAACTTGCTCAGATAAACCCTAAAAGAAATCCATCTCCAAAAACATACATTTGCACAAACATAGAATGAAGGTGATGTCACATCCCCTACCAACGACATCCAAGTTGGACAAAGTAGATGGGGAAAAAAGAATTAAAAATAAATAAAATAATGAAAAGAAGCGATCAATAGGAGATAGTCGCAATAAAGAGGTGAGGGCATGATTGACTAAAGAGGGGGCGTGCCATTAATGAGCATGGCACCCCTGTCCATGGATGGTAGAATTATGCAAGCCATGTGGAAAAAGAGCCTGCCTAGCAGTCTTTAAACCCATGCAAACCCTTCATTTGAGGACACACAGTTTTGGACAATGATATATAGAATGCGAATAATAAGGGAGAAAATGTAGAGGAAAAACATAATTGTTGAGAAGGCTTTAGAAAATTTCGAGCAAAAGGAATGGGCTGGGGTCTAGGAAGAAGAAAAGTGTGACTCCACACCTTCAATGGCATCCTCCATGTTGGCGCCACAAGGGGAGTTTGTGAATGGGCGATGGACATCCATCAAGCTTAAAAGATGGAGGAATTTTTTAGATGCAAGGGAAGAGAGGACAAAGAATCGTGTGAGGGAAAAGAATAAAGAGAAAAAGATGAGAGAATGCAAGGCATGGGTATGCGGTGAAGAGAGAGGTTCAATCCTCTCCTCTAAAGCTTGCTCAAATTTTGTTTTAGAAGGAGCAAAATTGTGTGGGAAGCAAAGGCAATTGGGAAGTAAAGGGAGCCCAAGTCCACAACCGATGACAACATCCTCCTTGCCTACGATGAAATAGGATTTTTTGATTAGTACATGGATGTCCCTCAAAGAAAAAATTATGATAAGGGTTTTCATCAAAAAGGGTATGTAGGTGGAGAAAGAAGGAAGAGAAGACATTTAAAGAGTTGCAGAAAAGTAAAAATTTGAATAGTTGATGAGATGGTTGAGTTGGTCTAAGGCACCAGATTAAGTTTCTAATTTAGAGTCAACACCCATGTTACAAACATGAAGAAATTTGTTGAATAATGTTTCAAAGATACTGAATCGTAGAACTCTCAAAAGCACCTTGACCGAGGAAGGAGGACAAGAAAATGATAGGAGAATCGGTCTAAGGGTGTAAGGATGGCTACAACACCCCCATCAATGAAAGAAAGCACAAATAGGTGCCCACCATTACAAAATGACTCATATTGCTACTTAACATACATTATTATTTTTGGGATGATAAATTATATGCTATCTATAACTCTATTTGAACTTTTGTTCAATGTAGTAGATGTTATCCCAAGTTAATTGTGAGGCATGTAGGTGAATGTTTAACCAAAATTGCATAAACAATTCAATTCTTAGTCCAACAAGAAGGAAAAATAATAGTTGATGGGTCAAATATATATTAATCATCTCTCTCCCTACACATGGTAAATTTGTATGCAAAATGTGGAAGCTTAGACAAGGCAGGTGGGTTGTTTGATAAAGTGCCCAAGAAATGTAGCCTTAGAGAACACCATGAGGGCAAGATGTGTTCCAATATAGGTTTGCTAAAGGATCTTATAAACTTTTAATTACATGGTTAATAGTAACCTACTCGCCTACACCCAAATTGGATGATTGAAAAAGCGAATGGGAGGATTTATCCTTGTAAAAGAAAAAAATATTTTGTGGGTTATGTAATAGGTTTTTCTTTAAGGTACTTTAGGTGTTTTTATTTAGTCTTATGAACAATATTTTAAATCTTATAAAGGCTTTCATAGTCCTTAATTAATGTTGTTAATAAATCAAAAGTAAAATTAAATAATTTGAATAAAGTCATTCCACTCTCGATTGATAATTGTACTATTTCATGATTATCTTATGTTGATAAATTCATTATTATTTAAATCATTGAATTAAATGATAATAAGAGGTTGGTGGTTGATGTTAAGGTACAAAATGAATATATGCATATCGTGATATCCTACATAGCTTAATTTATGATGAATGATCTTCTAACTTAAATAATATTTTGGAGTGCATGTGTAAACGATTATGGTAGAGCATCCATGTAAACTTTGTATATCGATCTAAGTATTGTTAGCTTGATATTGCAAGGTGAATTGTTTTGGCTATAAGGTCATATTTAGTATAAAGTATGACAAGTGTGAACCTTATTTAGACCATGAATTTGACAAGTACAAGAGTATGAAGCTGCACCCTAGGGGTAAAGAATCCCATGTTTTGCATTCTTATCACAATATCATCACTATTAGTAAATTGGGTATAACCTAGTAATTGTAGATGTTGCGACTCTAGCATGATATCAATATAATTGAATGATATAACATAGGATAATAAAGTGTTTGATAACTCATCTAGGAAAATTTGAAACCTACTACACGATTATAGCTATTAGTGACAAAAAATCTTGTGTAGTCAATATGTTTGTCAACCCATAGCTAAGAAAAGTGACCAAATCATAACTTCTATCTTGATATTTAGATTGCTTTCATATGGTGAAGAATTCCTAGAAGGCTTGGCATTAAGGGAAACATTAATTAGGGTTATGATGCCATTATTTTAGAAATAATATCAATACCAAATAGCTATTACTCATTTTTCCTAGGCTTGATGACAACATAGCTTAATTCGATAAAACTATGAGATTTCAGATACTTGTAATATTAGAACCTTAAAGGTAGCATTAAATTAAGAAAATATCAAGATACATGCAATTATGGACCATTTGGGAAATTCTATTATTGTGGCAATAGACATAATAGATTCATTTAATGCCATTTTATCCTCTTTGCTTAATGGAATAATAAGACATGCTATATAATTCTAGAATGGTATTTGGGTATTGGGGAAAAGGCTTTTGACGACTACTAGATATGAATTGACCCTTTAAGTATAACACCCTCTATATTGAATCTATTATGTGAATTTTGAGCAGTAGTTGCCTATGTGGTTGTGTAAATCGAGGTAATTTCATGTTGATTAATAAGCTTAGCCCCTATGTTGATAAGACAAACCTTGGAATGTTCAAGTTGATTTACGAATAATAAAGATGGTGAGGTCTTATTAGAGATCTTGATGTCCTTTGATGGAAGTGTTATAGTTTAGGCTTGCTAAATTGGGGATGGCGTTGGAATTCCCTACTTTTCATTAATCATTGTTAACTAGTGAGAATCATTTAAAGGAACCTTGTTGGAGTAAGATATTAATTAATGAAACTTGTGTGTAGGATCCTTTGAGAGAAACCTGGTTAGGAGAATTGTGTGTGACTTTGATCCGTTTGGAAGCAGGTACGTAGGTGGTCCTCGGGTGAAGGATACCCCTGTAACTTCAAGTCCAAAGGGGGGGGGCGGGGCTCAGGGGGATAACTCCAAGGGTTGGGGGTTGTTCTTATCTTGTTTGACCTTCTCTCCTCCATAAGCTTTAGCTTGAGATTGAAATGGATACTATTTGGGTATGAACAAGTTAAGGAAATCTAATAAATTGTATTTAATACATAATGTGCTTTTGAATAGTAAGTTGAAATAAGGGATTTGACTACTTTATAATTGATATTTCAATATATTTATATGTTGGGTAAAGGGCATCTCATGTTGGTTCTGTGTAGTTCTCTTATGTGTTTGTGTAATTCAACTCTAGACCTAGAGGTCTCTATGTATAGGTCCTCAGATTTGTTTATTGATATTTACTTTTATAGGTCACTTGATCAGTATTGTGAATCATGTTGTATGGCCCACCCAAGTGTGAACCTTCAAGGTATTTGAGCAGTGATATGCAGTCAATGATCGATGTTTGGGCTACTATTAGGGATTATTTGACATTCACCTATTTCACAAAGGTGGATTGCTATGGGCTACCCTAGTTATGATATAATAATAGTTAGTAGGTTGTCATTGGATCGTGTCAATGGCGGATGCTTGGAGCTACTATTGTATCTTTTTGATTAGCTAACATTCACCTAGTTCACAGAGGTGGATTGCTAGGGGCTATCCAAGATTTGATATGGTAACGTTTGCACGAGTAGTTACCCTACATGCAGAACAATAACCAGAGCTAATTGTTGTATCAAGAGGGTTCACTAACAACCACCTATAACGCGAGGGTGATGGGTGCCAAGTGTTACCTAGGATTGTGAAGAAGATAGGTGCCAATATCACTAAGGTCACACAGTGGTATATGTCGGAAGCTACTTCTTCTTGGATGGATAGACTCATCACCGATGGCCTATGGGAAATCAAAGTTGGAATCCATCGGGCTAGATAGGTTCACTACTTGTGGAAAGCTTTGGGATGGAGGATGGACCCATAGTGTAGTATGGGATACACTGAATCTCCTTCCCAATTGTCAGATGGTATACTTGGCCTTATTGGGTTGAGGACGAACCCCCAATGTAATACGGGATGCATTGAATCCTCTTCCCAGTTGTCTAATGGTGCAAAAGACCGGGGAAAAGGATGGGACACACAGTATAATGCACAATATACCGACATTCTTTTCTATCTAGGATGCACTAAGGTCAAGTGTGTGTTAGCCATTGTGGATTTGTCAACCAATCACTGTTTATATGTGATGTGTGTTGGAGCTAGTCACTGTGTATATGTGATATGTGTTATAGCTAGTCATTGTTGTACTTGTGTTGTACATATGAGCTAGGCACCATTCTACTTGTGATGTGCATATGAGCTAGTCATTGTTGGACTTGTGATATGTGTATGAGTTAGCCACTATTGTACTTGTGAAGTGCAAATGAGAGTCACGGTTGTACTTGTGATGTATATATGAGCTAATCACCATTGTACTTGTGGTGTGTGCATGATCTAGTCATTATTGTACTTGTGATGTATGTTGGATCCAGTCACTGTGTATACGTGTGATGTATGCTCGAGACAGTCACTGTGTATGTGATCTTAGAACTATGGTATGATATGACCCCTGTGTATTCATGTGTGTTCAAGGATTGACAATGTTTGGAATGGATCCAACACTTGATAGCAATTTTTCCATCATTATATTCTAATTAGACTAAGTTGATATATTAATGCTTAATGAATAGTCTTGATTTAAAAGTGAGATCAAAGATCTCATGCAAAAGGAAAGAATGAACTCCCTCTAACATTATTAGGCGAACTACAAAGCCTCCGATTTCCCATGAGGGGATATGTAGGCAGGGTCACCATGAACCCTCAAGGTTTAGGTTTGGGTCTAGGGATGACCCTAACTGTATGAGCTTAGTGCTTTTGAGTGTAAGCATATAAGTGGTGACATTGATTTGTCATCACCATGATGAATGAAGAACTTTTCAAATTAGCACTTCAAATCTAGATGAAAGATGTTTGGTCAGTTAAGTTGGTAGTTGATGTGAATTGATTTTAAAAAAAAAAGTAGTGGCTGAGGGGCGGATTTTACAGGTGAGATAAATTATCTTGAGGAATAGAGATGAACCTACCCAAGGTATTTTGAATAACCTTCAAACAAGGAGGGTGTCAAAACTACAAGGAGAGATTGGGAAACCACACTCAAATCAAACAAACAAAAGAAGAATCTAAAGAAGGGTTGAAATCTAGAAACTAACACTTCACACAAAGAGGAGTAACTCCTCACCCAAGTACCTTTCTCAAGGATAAAATCACAATTTGCCTTATTTGCACAAACCATAGTGGAGAAGCCCTATGCAGAGTGTTAATTTACTATATCTACAAAAAAAAAGGGTTTTCAATGCTTTGAAATCTAGGAATGAAGGTTTGCAAGGTTAGGCAAAAAATTGTGAAATCAACAAACAAGAAGAAGATCCCATTAATAATCCATTTCCCCCTCAACCTCTAGTACTAACTCAAGTAACGGAATACAAATAGACTTCATAATGAAATTTTGAGCCCTAGAGTGAAGGCCTATATGATGCAAACCTTGTATTTAAAGCACAATACTATGGGTTCCATAGTCAACATAAATGAATCCCTAAAGTTGGGCCAACACCCAAAACTACCTACGCTAGAGAAGGCCTAGTGAAAGGAACACCATGAACGAAAGAATAAGACAACCATCTGACCTGAGAGAAACACTTAGGGAGAAGGAGCAAAAGCAGCAACAAAAGAGATGGAGGGAGAAACACAACCATGTATAAGGGTTACGAGAGTGGCATGAGCCATTAGAGAGAGGTTAGATAGTATTTTTATTACTCATTTAAATTTTTATTGACAATCTACAATATTGCTTAGGACATAAATAGATAATCGTGAAATTTTTAATGAGACAATCATGAAATATGACAAAAAAAGGCAAGAAAACTGCTGCATAATCAAAACAAACTGGTTATTGGACTTAATGATCATGTAGAATGTTGACTTGCAGTTGCTATAGTCATCTGCTGATTTAGGTTCTTGGTCTTTGCTTTTAATAAGACTATTTGTAGGTGGGCAACATTTTTAAACATTCAGAATTTCCCATTGAGTTCGGAATGAGGTTGATGCATTCCACTCATGTCCATTGTCACTGTAATTCTAAACATTTATAGAACGTTTCATCTTGTTTATATTAGATATACACTACAAACATCTTGCAACATGTGCACTATGTAATGAATATAACTTAATGAGCTCTTCCCTGATCATTTATTTTAAGCAGCACTTATGATAAATTACTGGTTGCAATCCTTGGTAATTGCCATGCTTTGCATCAAGCATCATGATTTTCAACTGAAAAAGAACTTTTACTGGTTAATTTGCAAAAATGCAATGTAATCAGCAATCTGCACATCAATAATTTTTTTCTGATAGGGTTCTTTGTTCAAATATATTTGAATTGGATATGTTGGGACCAAAGCTAAAGACTGCTCTGTTGAAAAGGGAAGCTGCAGATACAACCAAAACGACTTAACCATTGCTGATTCAAAACTGTCCCGTTATAAAAGCAGCATTTGGTTATAGAATGTTAGAAGTGAAGGTGACTTTTAGGCCCCAGTCTAGCCAGCAAGCCAACTTGGAGTGTTAGAAACCCCCTTTGGAAAAAAGGCACAAATTTTTTAACCTCATGACCAAACTTGGTAGTAAACCAGGGCTTGCCAATCCACCTACACCAGAATCCTAGATACAGAGAACTGCAAAAATAAGAATCTTCAAAGAGTTGCCAACATGGACTAGAGATATATCTGCACTCATCAAATTTTAAAATCAATAGAAAAGTCTATATGGTTTTCCAAAGTCTCAATATTCTTTAGTGTTACTGAAGCAGGGAATGAGGATGGAGGTGGCACCAAATTGTGTTCTCTCTGGTTTTTATTCTTACTTGAAAGGGATGAATTTTTTTTTTGTCTCCCTAATCCAGCTGTGATTGGAGCAGCTTGGGTAGGCAGGTCTTGGCATAGAGCCTTTTCATTGTTTCTGTCAACTCTTGAGACCTTAGTTTCATCAAAATCTACATCTGAGTCACAAGTTACCATTCCATGAGCATGTTCAGGTTCAGGGAGTTTGGAATCTAGTTGACTTACTTTTTGGGATATCTGACTGGGCCGCCTTGTTCCTTGAAATTTGACAGGCCTCGTAACACAAAGCCATTTTCTTGAGATCTGAATCTCATCTCCACCTGCTATGGGTATGTGCCATGATCCTCTTTCAGACTCCTACATCACAATTGGAAAGGCTGTTGACAGTACTAACTGGAAACTGAAATAGATGTTAGAAAGCTTATTTATAAATAGAAGAAGAAACTACATGCTGAATACTAAAACTAGTCTACCTCTTCCTAATGAAAGCTGAAACATACCTGAATCACAATTGAATATGGAGGTGGCATGTGAAACTCTGGACCATGTGCAGTGAAGGTAAATCGGACCTGAAGCCCACCAGGACACTTAATCATATTAAATGTGTAGGAACAAATAGTCACAAAGAATACTAGATGTATAGTTGAACACTCATTAGTATATAATTTATAAATACATAGACAGTTACTGCACCTAGATTTCATCTGTGTAGATTTGGATCTACGCAAATCACTATTAATACTTTATGAAATGAAAAATATGTTCATGACAACTTACTAAAAAATAAGCTAGAAGAAAAAAATCTATAGCTATCAGAAAGATAAAATATGTTCATGGAAAAATCTAATCATTAAAGACTCAGAAATCAAATAAATGACAGAAGTAAAATCATGTAGCTGCAGTTTTCTTAATTAATTTTCTAGCTTAGATATTCGGGAGAATAGACAAAGCTAGAAGCAACAAGAAAGATGCTGAGAATTAAAATAAAAAGGATTATGCTCAAATATTTGAGCCAGTTCTTTCTTCAAAATCAAAAGTTCTCATGCAGGCAATAACCTTAATGTGTGTGTTGGTGCTCCAAATTGTATCCTTCAATTCTAGAGAATGCACTTCAAGGTCTAAATTTGAGGAGCTTATGTCGGTTCAGACTGACAAGGCAAAACTCATGATCAAACTATAGATAATTATGGGTCAATTGAGAAGAGCAGGCATCTCTTCTACACTTCTGGCTCTGCTAGGCCAAGGAGAGTATTCCTAGAGATCTTGATAGGACAATTAAAGAGAAACGAAAAAGAACTAGGTCACACAGCTTAGCCACACCTTATGCGTAAGGATACCCCAAGAACTTGTCATTAAGCGCCCCTTATACTGGATTACAGGTCTCACAGACCAAAGATTTCTTATTAGCAGATTACTATCAGGTTACACATGCAACTCAAGATGCAAAATTGATTTATATTCCCAAATACAAAACTTTTTATGCTTTTACTCTTCATATGTAACTTGGAAACCCAAAACATACATAACACTCTGAAGATAAACAACAAATGCAGGTTCTCAAGGGATATGGCAAGGATAAATATCACTGAATTATGCAGGCTGGTAGGACATTTACTAAACTAACTTACAAAGAACAGATGATATATTCAATGTAAGGCAAGACCAACTACTTAAATGACCTGTGCCTTAATCCTTGGGTGACAGAGTCAAGACCTAAAACAAGTGCAAACATACATGTAAATCTAAGCTTTCAAAGCTAGATATGAACCAATTCAA
Source organism: Sequoiadendron giganteum (assembly GCA_007115665.2). Lineage (NCBI taxonomy): Eukaryota > Viridiplantae > Streptophyta > Pinopsida > Cupressales > Cupressaceae > Sequoiadendron > Sequoiadendron giganteum. Next base: position 614,189,789 of record CM021109.1, on the reverse strand, counting down.
AACAGAACTAAAACTACATTTAAAATCTCATCAGTCTAGCTACAATTTCATTTAAATGCAATTCTATAATCTCAAGAAACTTCACATAACCAAACATTCTTGAACCATCCATAACTAATTAAAGAAACCCCATATGTTATTTTGAAAAAGATTTTCCGAAGACTTAAAAAGGCTTTAAAATGGCTGCGACAGTCAACTCATTAGATTAGAGCTACAAGCTAGCAAATGTAGCCCTACAGATATATTTTCTATCCTCTAAAATTATCAGTCTAGCTACAATTTCATTTAAATGCAATTCTATAATCTCAAGAAACTTCACATAACCGAACATTCTTTAACCATCCACAACTAATTAAAGAAACCCCATATGTTATTTTTGAAAAAGATTTTCCAAAGACTTAAAATGGCTGTGACAGTCAACTCATTAGAATAGAGCTACAAGCTAGCAAACGTAGCCCTAGAGATATATTTTCTATCCTCTAAAATTATCAGTCTAGCTACAATTTCATTTAAATGCAATTCTATTATCTCAAGAAACTTCACATAACCAAACATTCTTTAACCATCCACAACTAATTAAAGAAACACCATGTGTTATTTTGAAAAAGATTTTTCAAAGACTTAAAAGGCTTTAAAATGGCTGTGACAGTCAACTAATTAGAATAGAGCTACAAGCTAGCAAATGTAGCCCTAGAGATATATTTTCTATCCTCTAAAATTATCTGCCAATTATGCAGACATCCAGATCATGAAAAGGATTTATGTTTGACAAAGCCTTCTCCAAATGTACAAAACAATAAATGGCACAAGCCTTCAAAATTGAAGAATTCAACATCAAAGAACATACAAGACCAAAGGACAAACTTAGCACATTTTTAGCAGAAAAGATCCAGCCATAACTCCATAGAGGAAATCCATACTTATACCCAACAACTCTACCCTGGATTTCTCATGCAGCTGACACCTATTCCAATCCTCTATGCTTAAGCCTCACATCCTTATCAAATCTGTTGCAAGAACCTCTTTGTTGAAGCATTAAATTTATTGCAGAGAAGTAGCATACTCAATCAGATTTTTCAAGAGAGTGTCATTGCCCAATGTGACTTGCTCCTTGGTCACATCATACCCAGTATTTGTACTACAGAACATACTTTGGTATCAAATTTTCCTAATTTCTAGGAAAAAATTCTTCAACCTTGCATGCATGGTGTCTACAGCGATATTATTTCCTTGATTTCTGATGCCAATTTAATGTTTGGTAGGTCGTTGATGCTCTAAATGGTCAGCTTCTCTCTTGGTTTTCAAAATCAGTATGGGTTCAACTTGATTCTCACTAACTCCTTCAGCTATTCATTTGTCAATCAGATACATGATACCAAAATCATACCTACCACCACAACCATCCACAAGTCACAATAACTCATTCAGCCACCCCTATAGAATTCTTCACCAACCAAGCAATCAATGCCTTCTGATTCAACTTGCAGCTAAAGCACTCCTTCAATAAATCCAACGCTTTTGCATTTCATTCAAAAATTGGGAGGCAATTTTGTCAACTTAAAGTTTTGTTTTCGCCCTTGATTAATGGCATCGGTCAATCTCCTCTGAAATCAATGGATCCAACTATTCAGTGGGCACATAAGATGTTCGTTGTTTGACAAGTTAATCCCTGTAGCAATCAAAAAACTTTCAACTCTTTTTCTCTACAACCGTTTTGCAAATTAGCAAGATTGTGCAACATGGTACCATCAACAGTCCATGAACCCCCTTTGCACTTTACCTTTTTTTCCATCAACACCCACAATCGATGGTGGAGAGTCTCGGTCCTTGAAATCTATGGTTCACAAGCCTATAGGAGATCAAACCATCCTATGAAAAATAGATCCCATATGCATATACATGTGGCGTGATCCACTGCCCATGGGATTCAATTCATTACTCCTCGCTGCTCCCCCTTTACCTTGCCATTCTTTGAATACAATCAAATTCTCCAGTGCATTTTTCTTGAAGATCAATTGCTCGGGTTAATCCATGGTGAGCCCTTTGCACTCGATCAACCAATGACGTGACCTTTCATTGACAACATTCCCAAAGATAATCCAAAACTCGCACAAGCTATCATGTCCTCTTTTTCGAAACTATGGAAGTAAATAAATAATTAAATTTAAGTTGTCAAAAAAAATTTGATATTAAAAGACAACATATATTAGTTATTTAAAAAGATCATTATAAGTGATTAAATAAAGTGTCACTAGATCCAAGGTGCAAAAGAATGAGTAAAAAGGCCACTTTATTAGATTTTTATAATTTTGGAGAAGTCATTATCAAAAAGAAAATAATATTACTTTATTTCCTCAGAAAATGTTATAAAAGGGAGGAATGTCTTCAATAAGAGTTATTTCTTTTTGAAACAATTTCATTTTACAAGAATGAGCATGAATTCTTCTTCTCTTCCCAAGGACGAAACCCCTTTGGATTTGTGAAGCATCAATGACAAAAATGTTGATGTTATAGCAGTGGGAGATATCTTTCTCTCAAATTTAAAAATGATGGATAAATAATACCAAGGCAAGTCGGAATTGCTATATATAATAATTTTATGAAGAGTCACCTTGTTTCTTAAAAGAGGCCAACCCAAATGAAGAATCCCTAGTTTTGTATAAATACAAGGTGATGATCATTCATTTGATCATCAAGTTCATTCATCATAATTCGCATTCCTAGAAGAAGTTCATACTTGAGCAGCAGATCATCATCTTGTAGCAGAAGATCATCATTTTGTAGCAGCAGACCGATTTCAAGGAGAAACATATTCATTTGTATCTTTGCATCTAGGAGAGGTGCTATTATTCATTGTATCAAATTCGGCATTGTGTTGGGCCTGAGTTGTAAGCAGATTTCTGCTCTTATTCCTTCAATATATAAGAGATATATTTGCTGGGTTTTTCTCCCTCGAGTAGGAGGGTTTTCCCAGGGTATCTTGTTGTGTTCATTGTCTTATGTGTTGCATTTTCTGATTGCTTTCATTTCTGATCCTAAATCTAACAAAAAACCCTCCTAGTTTTTTTGTGCAATTCCATACAAGAATTGGCAATGTGCTTCTTTAGATAATGACTTCCAAGTTTCCAGTTTTCCGAAATTCAGTGTTAATGGGGTTTGTGATTTTCAGATTGGTATCTAGTTTGAGTGTGAGTTTCAATGATTAATTTCAATTTTCAATTGTTGCTTCAAGTTTATGGTTTTCAGTTTTTGGATCAGAATGATTTAATAATAATATTGTTGCACTATTATTAGTTTATGTAATTTTAATCCAAAGGTAGGTTGTACCATTGTGACGTATTTGCAACTTGCAAGTTAAAGTGTTGGTAGGCCATACAAGTTTTGTAGCATTATTAATATTGAAATTCCCATATTACTCTTCCATACAGCTCCAGGCTTACTATAATGAGCCGAACCAATTTTTTTCAATTTTTGATAACAGTTTACAAGGCAACAAGCACCCGTTAAGGTTAGCTCCAAAACCAAAACGATGCGGAAAGTAACTCTAACCAAGAATGCACCCTAAGACCCGATGTGGGAGGAGGGGCAAGCATATGGTCAGAGGATCCCTATGCATTGCTGAACTAAAAGTAACTCTAACCAAGAATGCGCCCTAAGACCCGATGTGGGAGGAGGGGCGAGCATATGGTCAGAGGATCCCTATGAACTGCTGACTGAAAGTAACTCTAACCAAGAATGCACCCTAAGACCCGATGTGGGAGGAGGGGCGAGCATATGGTTAGAGGATCCATGAGTTGTGTGACGGCTTAGCCGATCAGCAATATGAAGTACAATGCATTACAAAGAAAATAGGCGGCTTGCCGTCCTCTTCCACTAACGTGGGAATATGATTTGCAACTAAAGATTACAATGAACTAGCAAGATAAGAATACTAGCTGACAGTACTACTGAACAACCTTACAATGATGATATAACCCTACAAGCACACTGTATTAGTGAAATAAACCAAGCTGCAATTGTATAGAGTGTCTCTCAATTGCTCAATATGACTTCCATAACTCAACCCCAGCCCAATTGATGAACTCCCTAAGTCTGATATGACAGACCAGCAACTAAAATGCCTTAACCAGCAACTACAATGCTTGCTAAAATGCTCCTATCACAACCAAATGACATGATATCAAGTGCAAATGACCCTCGAAGAGATGGCGCCCAAATCCCAATGAAGAAACCACAACAAACAGCCCTTACAATTTTTTGCATGAATCCCAATGCTGCTCAAGATGGTACGACCCTCAAGGAAGGGCGATTTTACTAGGAAAAATCAGGAACTTCATTAAAAATTCTGCAAATTGGTACAAATGGTCGACCCTAGCAAAGAAACAGAAAGGTGAAATGCCCAAAACAATATTATTTTTATTTCATGAGATATGAGCAAAAACTACAATCAGCTACACTAGACCAGCAACTCCAAAGCAACTCCAAAAACTGACTAAAATGCAAGAAAATCAACTACAATGTGCAAGAAACTCAACTACAACTAAAATTTCAACTAGTTGCTATCTTTCAAGCAAAAGGTCAAGCCCATGCTAAGAGGTATTCGTTCCTTGAAGCAACACTCAGACACCATTCCGACAACATAACGTTACTGAAGACATGAGATGATGAAATGAAGAGAAGTGGCCTCCTTTTCTAAACTCTGAAAAACATCTAGAAGGGCACCCAAACCAAGAAGTCAAAGCATTTTCAAATTTGAAGTTGACTCCTCCCTCCAAAAGTGGCGTCCATTTCAAGAAGGCAAAGGCTTTACTTTTTATTAAATTATCTTCTCCACAAAATTGGTGTCCCACATCCAAAAGCTTTTTTGACCTTTGAAATATTAAATCACCTCCTGATGAGGCGTCCACCCCACGAAGTCCCTTTTTCAGAACAACTTAAAGTCATGAAGCTAGGGCAAGGGGTTATAATATTAAAATATAACATTATTTTAATTAAAATAACTTATCTCTCCAGAAAATGCATCCAAGGGCCAAACTCAACACTGCCAACTGAACTGCCAGAAGAGGAGAGCCTGCAGAGCTGAAACCAACCAAAACACTGTCAAAAATAGAATTTACTAAAAATAGTAAATTCGGAAAGTTGCTCAAATCATCATGCATGCTATACCGTTGCGAAGCTTTTTGAAAACCCAGAAAGAATCCGCGATCCAAACTCCAAAATTCTGAGAGCAAGCCTCAAAAAAAGATGAAACATCCTCTTAGAAGATAGGAAACCCTAATTTCCACTTCCAAGTAGCCTACGGGTCTCTAACAGCCAACTGCTAGATCACTGTTGAGAAGGGGACATTACACTTACACACAACAATGTGAGGAGTCTTTATCTTGCTAGTTGTACTTCTATGGTCTAGTTGTACCCCTCTCAAACCTGGCCGCATATTTTTCTAATTGTTTAACAACTATTTCAGCACCAACACATGTTGATTGCTCTAAATCTGATCACTTTATTTTTCATGAGGGTGACATTCTTATTTTGGCTTAAAATTTATTTATTATCAATATCCTATTTCTTATGCTACTTGTTTATGAAACATATTTACAATTTCTGACCTTTTCTGCTGATTCTCCTTGTGGACCCCAGCGTACGAGGCTATATGGAGCACTAGAAGTTTTGGGGGTGCTGTCATCCTAAATAGGGGACAAAATTCATCACAAGTGCTGGTTGCAAAGTTTTTTATGATATCTGAAGATAATAAAACTCAATTGATGCGGCTATTCTCCCTTTATAAGGAACAAATTCTACTGGGTGATATTACTTGCAAAGTAATTTGTCTTCTATTGCTGCAAATACAATTTTTGATGCTAGGAATTATATTGGAGGCAATCAGATTATCTGATTATTGGACCAAATTCAACACTTGAACAACACTCAATGATATCAGTACAATCTAGATATATCTTTATGTATTTTTTAGTTTACCTTTAAATTGTTTGACAAAACACTCTTTCAAAATGATGGATAATTGTTTTACAAAATGCTTTGTTTGGTTATTTAAGTGAAATAACTGCTTTCCACATCATATTGTAATGGTTTACCACCAGTATTTGGTATTTCTAAAGATCTTGGATGGTTTACCACCAAATCTTGCTATTGTTGTGGTGGCATTAATTTGTCATTGATGTCAAAATCTCTGATTGTTTGCCATTGGTAGTCATTCATCAAGGTCATGTTATTCATTCAAGGTACTTCAAGTCTTTCATCATTCAAGGGCTTCAAGTCATTCATCTTCATCAAGGTACTCAAGTCATCCAGTCAAGGTGTGTAATGTGGATCAGTTGATGTTATGCTTCAAGTCACTCAGTTCTTTCATGTTCATTCAGGGTACTTGTTCATACTTTGTCATATCTTTCAAGAAGTTCTGTGAAGAAGAGTATTGTTTCAAGGTACAAAGGTGTTGATAATGAGGTTTATTCAAAATGCAAAACCCTACATCAAAGTTTATCAAAGTTGATGAGTGTAAGTATCACAGCATCTTGCTTCAAAGGCTTTGACTTGACTCAGAAGTCATAGTATAGTTACATGGTTGCAATTTCGTAGAGGTATTGAATTTGTCTAGGGTTACTTCTTTGATTGAAACCCTAACCTAAGAACAAGGACCAAGATTTATGTTTTTTAAAGGATGAAATACACTTTGTTCTAATTTAGAGGTGACTGCCTATTGTGTGTTAAAAGTCACTTAAGTGACTGTCTTAAGGGGTCAAGTCACGTTCTTTAACCGGCCTTTCATCATGATCAACCTGTCGAGCAGGTTAAAAGACTTGGTTAATATGTTTAAATGGTGATCAATGGCTCTCGTTAAAAGTTGATGTTGGAGGTAAATGTTGATCAATGTTTCACATTTAAACTTTGTAACGGTTACTTTCTGGAGAAGACATCTTGACAGGAGGCAGAATGTCAGATGTGCTGTTACTGTTTTTTTGTGGTTTGTTTCCATATTGAATGTGAAGAGTTGTGGTGTGTGTGTTGGCGCCAAATCTGATGAAGATGGTTTGTTTCTATTTTGAAAGCCTTTTGCCTTTGAATGGAGTGAGTTTTTAGAGGATGTGATGTTGAAGAAAGCAGATTTGAATGAAAAAGATAGAGCTTCTACTTTGGAACCTTAAAGAATTCGATATAAGTTTTTTTTTTTTTTGACAATAGAATGTATTTTGACTGAAATCTGTGTATAAGCCTGTTTGTCTGAGAATCAGCATAATATGAAGATACACAGAGCTTTTGTGTGTGATGCTAAAAAAAGGTAGATTTTTGATTTGAAGAAGAACTTTTATTTGGAGTCTCAATGTTGAATAGTGAAGATGAAGATAGGAGGTACTGAGAAAAGCATGCATGAAGAGAATAGGAGCTCTGACTGAAAATGAACAGGTTTGTAAGTTGTCTTTGATAACATCAAATTGAAATGTCTTTGTTTTCAGTCTGTATATCAACTGTTAGTTGATTGTAGTGAGGGTTGTGATATTTGAAGATAGAATTCATGTGAAATAAAGTATGTGCAATATTCTGAGGTGATGATTATGAGGTGTTTCTTCTACAAGTCAGGAGGAGATCTTTATAAAGAAAAGATACAAAGAAGAATATTAATTTTGCAGGTAATCAGGGTACAAGATGATATCTTTTCATGGTTGAAATCATGGAGTATGTTTTTGTGCAGAATGAGCTTTAGAGATTTGGAGTTTTTGAATGAGTGATGTTGTTTTTGAAAAGATTGCTCTTGATTAAATATGATGACAGGCAGAGTATATATATGATGTTTTTTCTTGATCAGATTATGAATATCATTGATGAAGTGAATATGATTTCAAGTTAATGCTCTATTTGATCAGTACTTGAAGACAGCTATTGAAGATTGTATGAAGTCAGGTTTGTGAAAGGTGAGTGTGAAGATATATCAAAGCATGATGACATGATTGTGATTACAGAGTTGTTTGTTTTGTCAGAATGGAGCTAAAAGGTTGAGATAAGAAGAAGAAAACTTTGATGAAACTTTTGCTTGAGTAGTGGTTTGAAGTGAAACAGAGAAACCCTCTGTAATCTATAATATTCTTTTTGAAGATTGTCAATAAGATGTGTAATCTTGCCAGTGAGGCTTAGTCTTCAGCCAGTGAGGCTTATTGTGTTGTCAGTGAGACACACAAATTGTATTCAGCAAAGTTTTGGCTAGAATAGCCTAATAAAGCATTGATTAAAGAGTGGTTTTTTCACCCTATTTAGGGTTTTTCCACTCACAAAATCTGGTGTCATATCTCTCTTTGATATTGTGTGATTTTAAATTCTTAATTTGCATATCATATTGTAATCTGCACATCTCTGGTTTTTCCATGAAATATAGTATCCAAGATTTTTGTGTGAACAAGAAGTTTAAGAATTTGGGATTGATTTTATCTGACCACTGATTCACCCTCCCCTCTCAGTGGTCCTGTACTCCAACATATTTATCATTTGTATTAGATCCTGGTTGGTTTATTTATTGGATCATTTTTTTATTTTTAGGACTTTCCACCATCTAAGCATATATCAGAATCAGGTGAATTAGTCTATCATTTTGGCATTGTTATAATTCCATTTGCATTCAGCCATTTTGGCTTGATTAGAATTTGCATTTACTCTCAGTCAATTTGGTTTGATCGATTCTATGATTTTGTTTATATTGTAAATTGGTCAATTAGCTACCAATATCTTTTATGTAATTCCATTGCCCTCATTCTAGTCTCCATATTTTCTCACCTTGCCCCACATTGGCAACTTATCAAAAAAAGTTGGAATTGAATTAACTGCAAATTTTTTATGTAGATTTGAGTTAATTCCCTACAAGGGCTATTACAATCAATTGCTTGGGTCAATCCATTGTTAGAGTAATCATGCATTAGCCAATAATTAATTAATCTTCAATTTTAATTATTAGGCTAATTTCTTCTCATGCACTTAAGCTAAACTTAGGAGTGCTTTTTTCTGTTAACTAGAGTGAGCTTTTATTAGATCATTCTATCTCATCACATAGGACGACAACACTTGTCATGATCTAATCCCTTTATCATTTAGGGTTTCTCTTATAACGCACTCTCTCTCTTTGTATTATTTCATTCTGTAAGTTTTTCTTGTTGAAGATATAGCAAATCATTGTTTGCAGCTCTCTTGCATGGAAGGTGTTTTTGTTCGTTGTTTGATCCTACATCTCGTGTTATTCACAATTCTAACATGGTATTAGAGCGTGGATTCAACAGACCCCTTCTCCATGTTTGAGTTTTTCCTCAACTAGGGTTATAGGAGCAAATCTGGAATCTTTATTGTTTTTTTTGCAATTTTTGGAGTTAGGTGATTTTTTGGTGCACTTGGTGTGAAAAGGACCTCACCATTATGTTCAAGAGGCTGAATCGACAAATCTTGACTATAAATTTGCCCTATTTCATCAACGAGAGCTTCTGAGGCAATTTTTTTCTTCTAGAGGTTGTATGGGCCCCAAAAAGTTGTACCATACAGCTGTTTTTAAAAAAAAAAAGTAAAAGTAAAAATAAAACAGGCGCATTGCATGTATTAGGTGTAGTGCCCCTAGTAGCCCGCCCAACAACAACCCCCCATTGCCCTTTACACAACCAATGCCACAACCCACAGTCACATATGTGACCACAGACCTACCCTGCAACCCCCAAGAACTTATCTAGCCCTTGCGTAGGTCGCCTATGCACCAAGGTGCTCCACATCCAACCCCCGAGAGCTCCATCAATCCCCTTGCGGCCACATGAGTGACTAGTGGCTCAACTTCTAGCCCCCAATGCACAACAGCAAGTCACTCATGCGACTAGGGGCCAAACTCTTCATAGCCCTTGTTGTACCCCAAATTAAAATTTTCGCTACACTTAGGCATTTTGAAGAAATGAGTCAAGATACTGTTAAATCTGTCAAAAAGGTCAGAATTGGGGTTTGCATGTCTTGCATGAGGGTCAAAAACTTAGAAATTTCAAAATCAGGCAATCTGGATCGATTCAAACCGATCAAACCAACAATACCCAGACTTCAGTTTTTCATCCCTATATTTTAGGAAAATTTCTATTTTTAGCAGTTTTCTAAAAATATAAACTTTTTCTGGGTTTCTTATGAAACGGATACTTGTAAAATTTTCTAAAAATAGAAAGTTTGGCCGTTAGAGTTAAGACTGATTTTGATTGGCTTAAAATACTTCCTCATCAGGCTGGTGCAGTCGGAATCACAAAAAGATCAGTTTTACTTTGCTGGGTTTATTTTGCTTTTCCAGAAGCTTTTTCAGAGATCCAAGGTCATCAATGGAGGTCAGTCAGTTGCCAGGTGTCAAAATCAAACATTCGAGCATCAAACAGAGGCTATGAACGAACAACGTGCACGAAGAACAAGGCACAGGCAAAGGAAGTTTGAAAAATGAAAAATGCCAAATTTTGTCTAAATCTAGAGACTTCAAGCGCCCCAGAAGGAGAAAGGCGCCCAACTTTTCAGGAGGCCAAAAGCCAGAATTAGGGTCTTTGCCTCCAGGCCAATGTTGCTCAGAATCATCTCGGCTTCGCAATGAATCAGCCAACACGTTCGTCAGATCATCCAATCACCGGCAAATCCAAGACAAACAGAGGTCACGGGGAGATGTTTAAAGACTGAAGACGAAGAACATAAAATAAAATCCAAGTCTGGAGAAGATGGGTGCCCCTGAAGGAGAAGGGTGCCCAAGCTTTTGAGGTATTAGATGATCAAATTTGAAGAAGACTCCTCTAACATAACTTCGTCAGACTGGACCCAGCTTTCCAACCAATCCGTCAGCTCATCTGTCAGAGTTAGCAGTCGTCAGATGTCGCAAGGCGAACAAAGGAGAAAAAGTGTGAGAAATGGCAAAAGTTGGAAGTAATAGTGAAAATCCAAAATAAAAACTAACTCTGGAAGCCATGGGCGCCCCTAAAGGAGAAGGGCGCCTAGGGTTTAGAGCCACCAGAAGTCAGTTTCCAAAGATGAGGTATCCAGAAGACCCCTTCTAGAATCATCTCAGCTATCCAGTGAATCCGTTAGCCAGTCGGTCTGAACAACACAACACCCGGAATACGAATTCATCTAAAGGTCAGAAGACGAGCATAAATCTGAATATCATGAAAATGGCTAACACTGGAGAAAATGGGCGCCCTTATCAAGGTTAGGCACCTGGCATTTCGAAGGGGCAAATGAAGTTTTTAGCAGATAACGTCTCCAGAACCATATTGTCAAATTCGACCAGGCTCTGCAATAGAATACTCAGTTCGTTTGTCGGATCAATTAGGAAGTTGGGAGACAGAGCTGAAACAGGGTTGAAAAATGAACAGAGATAAAAATGATGCAAAAGTGGCTAAGTTTGGGGAGACTGGGCGCCATACCTCAAGAAGGGCGCCCAACTTCTCATGCCTTAGTTTATTTTTGAGAAATTTCAAAAATTTCAAAGAGGAGGAAAAACGCCTTTGTTCAAGGCATGAGCTAAATTTAGGGTTTCATCAAATTAGGGTTAGAGAAGTTGTTTTCAAAGCAAAAACTTATTTAAGGACATCTCTATGCATTATTTTTTATATTTTCTTGCAAGTGCCTTCAAGAAGAAACAGAGCAGCAACTTCAAACCCATATTTTTCAAGATTCAGGAACCCTAACTTGCTGGTTTTTCATAAAATTTCAGATCAACAATCAAAGAAGACCTCCTTTTTCATATTTCTTCATCAAGAACCTCAAATTTGTGAAGAAGGCGGCTAATATTATCAATTTTCAGCAAGCTGATCCATTTTTGTTCTATCTTCTGGACAAATTGTTGAAGAATTTTCTCTAGGTTGAAACAGTTGCTTTTATTTTGCATGTCAAGGAAAACTTCAAATTCTTCCATTTCTAATCTTCTGGGTCTATGCTAAACCTTCTTCTAAACAAAACCCATATCACAACTTTCTCAGAGAAACTTAAAGTTGTTGCTTTTTCAGTCAAAAGCCAGGGTTTGTAAAATCTAATCAACTGGGTTCATCCAAAATATGCTCAAGAACAATACCCAGATGCTAGCTTTTTTTGGAAAAAATTAGGGTTTGCTGCTTTTTCAGTCTTTACTTCATATTTTCAAAAACAGACAATTTGGGTTGGCTTGTAACAAAATTTTAATCAAAACCCATATCTCAGAAAAAATCTCAAAATTTCGTCCGTTTGAGGAAGAAAAATCAGCAAGCTAAATTTAGAAAGTTTCCTAAACTTGTCAGAACCTAGGCGTGTTTACTGTCAATCTTCAAGTTTTTCAGAATGGAGTACACTCCTGCAAATCTCAAGACCAAATTAGTGTTGTACCATGATTTCATTGAAACGGCCAAGACGAACTTGCATCATATCAAGCCAGTGTTCAATTTACGTCCTTTAGAAGATGCAGGCAACACCATGATCAGGCATCTTGGCCATTCAGGTCTCCTTGCAACGACATCCATACCTTTCTCAGTACAAAGCCTAAAATTCATAATTGCTTGCATCAAGCATTATAATCCAACCACAAGGGAAATACAGTCAGTTGATGGAAGAATCATATGCAGCCTAAAGCCAGACATGATTGAGAAATGCTTCTCCATTCCCCCATGGCCTGGGAGTGTTACCATCAACGTAGAAGAATGTGAAAAGATATGGAAAGAGCATCAAGATAAGTACAGCAAGAAGATTGCACACAGGTGGCTGAAAGAGAAACACACTACATTGCCAAAGGACGTTGGAAGAGGAGAGTTCAAGGACGAATTTGCTATAATAATCACTCTACTCAACTGGGTTATTGGTCAAGCAGACGCAACAAAGTTTCAGCCTTGAATGTTCTACGTTATACCTCACATAATGAAGAAGACTGATTTCTATGACTGGTCTACATTGATCAGTGATTGTTGAAAGAGAAACACACTACATTGCCAAAGGACATTGGAAGAGGAGAGTTCAAGGACAAATTTGCTATAATAATCACTCTACTCAACTGGGTTACTGGTCAAGCAGATGCAACAAAGTTTCAGCCTTGGATGTTCTACATTATACCTCACATAATGAAGAAGACTAATTTCTATGACTGACCTACATTGATCAGTGATTGCCTTCACCACCAGATAACTGAGTATTTCAATAGACATGCATTCCACATGGTTTCCTACCTAGTGTACTTGGTTGCCTATCAGGGTAAATTCAGAGGGTTGAACATAGAGGGTTCTTTAAACATTCAACATGTCTACAATTATTACACTTAGTTGGATTTCACTGTTGCATCACATCATTACAAACGGGTGAATGAAGCATTCTTAATCTACACAGTGCAAGACCTGGACAACGAGCTACATGTTTGCATCTCATTTGTTGCTAGGGCTGCAATATCAAAATGGGCTGATTGGTTTATTCAGTTTGCCACCTTCACTTACCTAATGGTGTACGGTTATTCAGGAGCTCCTCTTATGTTACCGAGGTATCCATCAGATGAAGTAGTGTGTATGGAATTCTTCAGACATGTATCAAATGTTCACATTCGTCTGCGCAACAAGAAGAAACCAGCCTTCAACTTTCCTTTTGCTTTAGGTATTTACGCTTGTAGATCATCCGCAAAAGCTAAACTAGTGTGTAACGAGTTAGACAAATTTGGTCTCAAGCCTTTCAGCAAGAGACAATCATATGATCCCCATGGCTTCTATGCATCTCGACTTGGTCATAACTATGCTCATGTGCCCGCACTTGAAGACTTTTGGGCTAATTGCAGAGACGAGTATGAGGTGCGAAGGCGAAGTAACAATAGGTTAACCCTTCATCAGATGAAAGATTGCTTATCAGAAGACATTGAAGAATTGTCAAATGATGATGGAGATGTGATTCTCCCAACCTATACTAGAAATTAGGTTGCACAACAACCTCTTCCACAGGTCAATTGGGCTCACAAAGAATGCAGTATAGTGGAAGAAAGGACACAACAAGTGGTAGAGTACAGTAAGACTTTCTTAATCCTCAAAAGAAGAGAGTCCATTCCAGTAGCAGAGCCACCAAAGAACTATTCATCTCTTCCCTCTTCTTCAAGAGCGCAAACAAAGAACAAAGAAAAAGTTCAATCTCAAGAGGTCACAAAGGGCAGTAGATCAGCGAAGAGTGCCAAAAGGAGGTTGGACTACATAGGAATTATTATACAGGAGCAGCCTATAGCTGAAACAAAAGTTCCTCCACCAGAGCCCATTCTTCAAGAAGAAGTAAAACATGATGAGCCTTTGATACAAAATCCTTTACTATCCTAGGTCTTCGCCAATTCACATTGATTTGGAAGACGAGGAGATAGAAGCCATGTTACAATTATCCCTCCCTTGGGTGTTAGTAGAAATACCACATCTTGGCTTGAGAGCTCCTTGGGAAGGACGAGAAGAAGGCCTTCGTATCAGGTGATTGATGATGACCTCAGTATATATCGGGAAGCACCCAAAAAAAAGGCCAAGAAACAAATGCATTTTGAGAGGAACCTTGAGGGTGAAAAGGTCATGGAGACAGCTATGCCTCTTGAAGATAAAATTAGGGATGAGGTGGATGTTGATGATTTCATAATGGTCAAAGCAAATCTTGGTAAAAGTACCCGACATGTTGATACGAGTTTGTTTAAGATGGTAACAGAGAATATTCAAGAAAGAGTGCAGAAGGATGGAGAAGACAAGGCAGCCCTCAAGGCTGAAAATCGTCAACTCCAGTTATATATATCAAATCTTATCCAAGGCACCTCACAAACAACACAGTTGCTGCCTCAAGTCTTAGAAACACCAGCTGATCAGCAACAGCTAAGGCAGTTAGTTATTTGTGGAAAACAAACTCAAGAGTGGATTGAAGGATCATCAACAGAGGAAAAAAAGTTTTTAACAGAGGTCTTCCAGTTAAGATACAAAGCTCATGACTTACGTCAAGGTATCCAGGATTTTGAGCAGTTGATAGCCGAGTTCAAGCCAATGCAAGAAATCATAATTGCAGATTTAGAGATGGCTTATGACTCTACAATGGCGAGGGAACATAAAAGACAAATCTTGGAGTGGAAAAAAAGTCACTTTTTCAAGGTAAATACATATGTTAGAATATCTGAGGAGTTTGTAGTGTATAAACAAAGAGTCACCGATACTCTTAGGTTCATTAGAGAATTAGTTGCAGCAATTCCTTGTCAATATTGCCTTGAGGACGTGTTGACGTGTTTTTTGTGACCACACCAACACAGAATAAAATGTCCAACGGTCACTCTATTCTCTCTTGATCAAAGTGTTCCGCATGCTAAGATTGCGTGAAAGCTCATGCGTTCGACTCCAAGGTTCCTTTAATGCGAATAGACTTAGTTGGTTGATGTGAATATGCTGGTTATTTCAAGGGGACTTACGTGAGTTGATCATTCAGAAGAAAGGATTCTCAAACTTCAGGAGATTTGTCGATGACGCTCAGGTTCTTAAACTAACCGGATAATGCTGAATATAAAAGGATATAAGGATTAGAGATGCTACCATCTACTCCTAAAGGGTGGAGGATGAGGATCGGCTTAAACAATCTTCAGACCAGATTTTGCTTCGCCTCCCTTCGGACAACCTCTACGAAGTCGGTGCAATCTTCAAAGGATGATAAAAGATATTCAAATTGTGATTCAACATGTGCACTCCGTCACAACGATGCAAGTGAACACACGAATCACAACCGACGTTAGGTACTGATATTCCAGTCGACCACGTAGGGCAGACTTACCATCAGCAAACCCGCTAGTGGTATGGATGAAAGAAGATATGCTCAAACCAAAGCGCCACACTCCACAATTAACAACTACTTGCATAAAATAAAGTCTACTCTACTCTATCAATCTGAATTGGAAAGACGAAAAGGCCTTGCTAGCTATTCACAATAATAGATAGAACCACCATGCAATGATAAACCTTTGTATTATGAAAAGTGTTCACAACAACCATTTACAAAACTTTCAAAGGGAAAGTTTTCCTTCCTTTTCAAACTAAGCTATCTTCTAAGCTAACTCTCTAACTATTCTAACTTCTATTTTCTCTAGTCTCTGATTTCTTGATCTAATCTAACATCTACATCTAATAGATTACAAATGAGAGGGGATGCCCCTTTTATAGTTGGCCCAGTCCAGAGGACGACTTAGATTCAATTACAATAAAGGGCTCAGATCGAGCCACCTACGCCCTAATTAGGGTTTCTGCCCTAAAAACCGCCACAGAGAGGAGTGGGGCAATGAATGCACAGAATGTTCTCCACTCCTCTGCAGGAACCATTATCTGCAATTAATGCCCACTATCTTCTTCTAGAAGATTCTCGTCCTGAAACGCGTTCCCACTGTTCTTCTCTGCCAATTCTGTCGCGTTAGGAGGAGAGGCGAGTACGTGGTCGATATGAAAGTGATGAGCATGGAATTTTTCCTGTTCGGCCCTCTTGTTGCTTTCATTCCTGGATGCGTTTCTCTCTTGTGACTTTCACATTTCTCTAGCCCACTGCCTTGGGCGCATTTGCCTCTTTTGCATCACGTTCTTAGTGCCTTAGACAAATCTTCACTTTCGTTTCCAAAGTTGCAACGTTGTCTAGCTTCATCAAGTCCTCATGCCTTGGCTTCAACGTTCATCCTGCAAAACAAAAGAAGAGTATCAGAACACTTTATAATCTAAATTCACTTTACTTACCTTATTTCCATGTTCTGACCGCTTGATCTCCGAATCTTGATAGAATTCATCACTTTTCTAGCAAACTTTCATCATGGGCGTATCCACCACCTTGCCTGGAGTTTGTGCCTTAGAAGATATTTCATCTTGGGGGGTGCATTTGAACGCTTGATGTTTGAGCTTCAGTTCATTTTCGAATTCCTTCATGCCTTAGATAAATTTCTTCCCCGTGAGTGTATTTGACCCCCTCTGCTTTCCTTTTCCATGCCTTAGAAAATTTATCCATCTGAGCATTAGGAACTTTGTTGAACGGTTGCCAGGCCAAAATCCTTGCCGAAACAACACAAGCAAGGTGTGGAAGAACCTCAGATCATCTCCCAGTGAGAAATATCCAATACCCAAAAGAAATTTCCCCTCAGAAATCATCGTTTTCATGTGTATCCAAACGAAGGGGTACATTTAATTTTTATTATTTTTGAAAAATAATAAAATTTGCTAAGGTTGATTCCATTTTATCCTGGACGTATTCCACACCTGATGTCTTCATTTTTTTATGCCTTGGCACTTTCCTTATTTCTTGAAGAAATTCTCTTCCTGCTTATGGGCACAATTCACCTTGTACTTGGAAAATTTAATATCATCTCTTCCTTAGGCGAATTTTCTAATTTCACCTTATAAAATGCCTTAGAAACTTTTTAATATCTTTGCAGCCTTGGGCGCATTTTACATAGGGAAGAGGAACCTTCTTACTTAGAATATTTCTCATGCCCAAGCCCTTTACCTTGGGCGCATTTCATACATGCCACTTCCACTTTCAAGCTTGGGCGCATATAGCATGTGGTGAGGGAACCTTCTCTTGCTGGGCGCATTTGGGGATGAGTGAGAGAAACTCCATGCCTTAGACAATTTTTTTTTATCACCACATCCTTGATAGCTGGGCGCATTTTGATGGAGGAGCTTCCATTTACTTGCCTTAGAAAATATTATAAGTCACACACAAGCTGGGTGCATTTCACATGGCCAACCTTTAGTTTCCATGCCTTGAAAACTTTTCACGCCTTAGACCTTTTCTTGACTCCCCATTTACCTTGGGCGCATATTACATGTGCTACTTTTATCTAAGGGCGCAAATGAGAGGGGGAAGCATTGATTTTTGACTTAGACAAATCACTTCTCTTGGCCACTTCAACTTGGGCGCATTTGGGAGGTAGAGCTTTTATTTCGCCATACTTAGAAACCTTTTCATCTCTTCTTTCCCCAAGGGCGGATTTCAGCCCACTGACTTTTGTTTTTGACACTTAGAAAGTTTACATTCCTCCTGCTTGCCAAGGGCGCATTTGAGGCCATGTGCTTCCATTTCACTTACTTAGAAGATTTCCCTAGGCATTCTTTCATCATGGGCGCATTTGAGGGCATCTACTCTCATTTTAATGCCTTAGAATAATTTCAACCAGCAAGCTGCCTTGTCTTGCCTTGGGCGCATTTTAGATAGGCTACTTTCACTTTGTGCCTTAGAATATTTTACTTGAATTCTTCATGGTGGGCGCATTCAACCTATGGAGGAGGAATTTCAACTGTGAGGGCGCATTTTGAACATGCTACTTCCATTTGTGTGCCTTAGAAACTTTTTGAGGTGGATTTCCTAAGGTGGGCGCATTTGAGGGTAGAAGCTTTCATTTTTAACTTCGAAAGTTTTCTGGCCACCCACTCATCTTGAGGGCGCATTCAAGGGGGTGAGCTTTCATTTCATACTTAGAAACTTTTTTAAACATCCTCCATGCTGAAAGCGCATTTCAAGGTGTCTTCTTCCAATTTAACTTGCATGCCTTTGAATTTTCACCTGAAGTGTTGAGGAGACTTCTGGAGGTGGCTCTCGAATACTTAGCCAATTTTTCAGCTTGCTTGCCCTCATTTTCTATTTTTAGTAAATTCTGGAGGTATGTGCCTCTTCATGGCTTTTCACCTGTTCTGAACCTAGAGTTGACATGATATGCTTCTTGTGGCCTTGCTACCCAATTTATACCTGTTGCCCGAGCTTATCTGCTATTTTTAGCTCCCATGCTATTTTTAGCAAACCCTAAAATTCATAGACCTCTGCAGCTCTGATTGACCTGAAATTTGCTAGGCGTGATCCTCATTGCTTGGTGAACCTGTTTACATCTGCCCCTCGTGCTGACCTGCTATTTATAGCCATGTTCCGGAGACAACTTACTATAAATAGTAAGTGCTCAGATTGAGCCCAAATTTTACCAGTAGATAGCCTGAAGGATGTTTATCGCAGTGGGATATCTTCGTTTTTCGAAATTCTAGCTTTTTACCCTACTTTTTAGGCATCGAAGATAGAAACCCTAATCTGACTTGCATGTGGCTCAAATGACCTTAGTTTGACTTGATTTTTGTCGCCTGCTGCTCTGCTCATGAAACTGAAGTGTCGTGGAGCTGCTGGAGTGAACTTGCTAAAAATAGTAAGTGTCCGAAAAGTGGTCAATTGGACGTCGGATGAGTTTGCATGTTACAGTGCTACGGGATCTCAAAAAACCTAGAAAAACCCAGAAAACTGGTCTGCATGCGGGCACTGGCTAAAAATAGTGAGTCCCTAAAACTTGATCTTCTCTGCTTGCATGTCATATCGTTGCGAAGCTCTCACAAAACCCACATGAAATATCCGGACATGCATTAAAGAACTCTACATGCAAACCCTAAAAATAGCCTCCGAAGGCTGAACTCTGAAAGTCACCATCTCGGTTTGCATGTTACACCATCGCAAAGGTCTAGAAAAACCCAGATCAATTCTCCTGTCATTTATCGGAGAATTGTATGTTGAAGCCCTGAAAACAGCTTGTGAAGCCAGAACTGCTAAAAATAGCCAATTGTCTGAATCAACTCAAATTTCATGTGTAGGCTCTTGGAAGCTGCCTGAATGTGTTGAAGTAGTTAGAATCCCGAAATCCTGATGAAAAGCTCACAAATTGAACACTTACTAAAAATAGTAAGTCGTCAGAACATGATGAAAATTCAGTGGGAGCCTGTTGGAAGCCTTCTGAAAGCAATGTTAAGCTTAGCTGTCAATTTATCAACTTGATTTAATCTTAATCCAGCCTGAGAACCCTAACTTCACAGATTCACTTCAGACTCAGCCAAAATTTCAAATTAGGTCAAATACAGAAACATCCCCAGAAGAACAGAGAAATCAGAGAGAGAGAGAGAGACGCAAAACAAAAGCCAAAAGACCAAAATGGAGCAAAAATTGGGGATCCCCATTTGAATGGGGCGATGTGTGAAAAAAGGTCACAACAGGACGGTTCATACATTGGGCTTGACGTAGTCCAAACAGAGTTTTAGAGTGTCTTGCATGGTAGTGATGGCAGTGTTGGAAGAATGGAGATGATTTCCATAATGTCAGCACAGTTTGAGAAAGCGGCCAATGAGAGTGAAGATTTCTTGAGATCTATTGCAGATGGCGAAAAAATCTTGGAAAAACAGCATTTTGCTATTAATAGTATCAACACTCCTACTACAGATGAAGTTGCCTGCTTTTTAGCGGATGTGATCGAGATTTAAATCTGCTTTCTTCTAGAAGCTTCTTCCACCCTTTCTTTCTATTCTTGTCTCAAATCTTATCCATTCTTTAAGGATAGAAAGAAAACAATTATAACAAGTTGTAATGAGTTGGCACTTTCCGTTTTTAGATGCTTTCTAGGGTTAGATATTTTATCTTGTTCTAGATTTAGAAATAAAACTTGCATGTTGGAAAGCAATAGTTGTAAAAGAAAGGAGATTTTAGGGTTCCTTACTCCTTTGCTTAGTTATAAATAAGAGCAGTGTTTGCTCATTTTTCTTTAACTGTGCTTGTGATAACAAAATCGCTGAGCTTATGCCTTCATGTTTGTTATCGTCTAGTGTCAGTTCACTTTGTGTAAAGAGCAAGTTTGCATGCCTCCTTAGCTGCAAATCCTTGTTTAGTGCATGTGTTATGTGTCAATTATAATAAAGTTGATCGCATGTTGCAAACATGTTGCTACAACTTGCTGTCCCGAAATTGTAATCTTTGTTCCAGAAGTTTGAGTAAATAAAATCTTGAAGCTTGCTTTGCTGCCCTCGATATAAATATCTCAGATTTTCGTTTATTGTTTTGTGTTAGAAATGTGAGTAAATAAAATCTTGAAGCTTGCTTTACTGCTCCTGAAATAAAAGTCTCATATTTCCGTAATACTTTTATGATCTCTTTTTCAGCTTGCTTAAAATGTACGTTGAAGAAAAATTTGTTTAAAGTATCTTTGTCAGAAATCAAATTCGTCCATTTCTAAACTCTCTTGCTCTGCGTTTACTTGAGAGGGTAGAAATGTTTTAAGCGTAGGTTAAGTTGTAGTTGTCTAGTTTCATTAAAGGGAAAACCTCAACCGCAACATCTAGTGTTCTATAACCTTGTATTCTCGTAGCTGAAACAAAAAGATAGGCAAAATTAAGTTTAGTTTACTTTCTTTATGCAACTCAGCAAAAGAGGGAGCTTCCCCTCCTAATTCAAAGAGCAGTTTACTGCACATAGCTGTTCGTTTCCAGAACGCATTCCAGAGGTGCGATTTGAAACGCCAACAACCCCCAAATGTGCCTTGTAGGCCAGATTGGACAACTTTTACAAAATTGGGTAAAATTTTGCCTCGATTATTCGTTTTTCGCAAAAGAAATACCGTCAGAAAACTGGTTTCAAGCCGTTCCAATGGTGCAATCTATTTTTCCATATTTTTCTCCAAGAATTGTTTACAAGCCATTGAAGTCAAATCTTTTTTGCACTTCCAGGATCATATCTTAGGCATACAAACTCCATTTTTTGTGAACGAATAGGTGTTGGAAAGGTGCTTCAGTGCTCTACAAAACCATGTAGTCCATTTTTGCAAAAAATTCACCAGGTACACAGAGATTTGTTTGATGTGATTTTTTCCTTTTTAAGTTTTTCTACTCTCAAAGTTGCATTAGGGTTTGGTTTTTCTTGTTGTGGGGGGGTATATTTCTCGCTTTGCAAATCTTTCCCACACATTGTTTTGAAAACTTCAATCATCATGGCGAACACCTCTTCAGTTGAACGTCTTACACCAGACAACTATCATATCTGGAAAGCTCATATGACTAGATTGCTCATGTTAAAGGGTTTATGGTCCAATTTGGATGAAATACAACGAACATTAACTCGTCAATTTGAGATACTTCGCATAGGAACAAGATGGATGAGGCTATGGGATTGATTTCATTGTAGGTTTCATATAGTCTCTTGTTTCATATTGAGTCTTGCACTTCCTCTAGGGATATGTGGGAAAAGTTCAAAGATATTTTTGGCACCATCAATGAGTTCTGAGCTCTACAGATTGAGGCAAAATTGGTTGAGAAGCAGTTTGAAGCAAATCCCAAAGTGAGATCTTGGTGGGAGTAATGCGAAGTTGCTCGACAAGATCATACTCACTCGATGGCTTAGCTACAGGTTTGGGTGCTTAAGGAAGACTTGGTTGAGAAGGTGGTAAAGAAGTAGATTGATTAAGATTTTTCCAGTTCCTTCTAGTATTGCAGGTATGGGTTACCGCTCTATAAGAGGGAGCCTTAGATTGTATGAATCTCATGTAGAGGTCGGACGTGTCACTTTCGATAGGAACCCCACGAATAGAATGAATTATTTTAGGAGATGGGCTAGTTGGAGTTATGTAAATAACCGGTCTCTTAGGCCTTTGAGGGGCGGTGGAGACTACAACTACATTTACGGACTCTTCGACTTGCAAAGAAGAAGATTGTGATAAAGAAGTTTGTTTAACCGAATTTTGAGTAGAAGGAGATGCCCCTTAGAAATCATCTAGGGCATCATCCAACATATCAAAATCCTGTTTAGAAAATGCACTATCAAAAATATTAAAACTTTGAAGAAAAAAAATCCGACATGGTTTCATTCACCTCAGGTTCACCAAAATGTAAAGGAGGGGATTCACTACCCTCAAGACAAAGGAGTCTCACGAAGCAAATAGCCCTCAATTACCTCAGGGATCAAAGCTCAGGTGACGAGATAAAGAATATTTGCACAACTTAATCAAATAACGTTAAATTACTAAAGAGAAGGATGATACAATCACTTAATTACATAAGTAAATGATAGAATCAAAACCTCTAATATACAAAAATGGAAAGTACAAAAGCTACAAATTTCACCCTCAGAAAGACTAAGCCTCGGCCATGAACGACAACACGCCATGGGGACGTCTGCCCCATACTGTCGTCTTTGGTAAAACAAAGAATAAAATCCTTGTATCTGAAGCGTCCAACATGTCAAACATGTACATTTGCACACAAATGGGACATGAAAAATGTTGGGGGCTATTTCAGGGTTTGCCTCAAGCAAACCACTATTTTGGTGTTTCCACCTCCACGGATAGCTAGATAGATATAGATAGACAAAAATACATAAAGAAAAAGATGTGTGATAGAAACAAACTCTGCAAAGGAGAACCCCTATCACGATTATAAATACGTGTAATAGAAACAAACCTCGCAAGGAGGAGAACCCCTATTATGAATAAAGTAGACGAGATCAAATAGATAATATCAAATAGACAAGAAAAGAAGACAAGAGAGCATTACCAATAGCCTATGGCTCCCCTCTTGGCTTCATAGACGTGATAAGCTTGCGGACAAGAGATCCTTGACTGTTGCTTGAGAGAAATTTGGCAGAGCTTCACTATGGAAGCAAGAGAGAGCAAGATAGAATGGAGAAGATAGAGTAGAATGTGTGAGAGATCAAGATAGAGCAAGAGATAGTGAGAATGAATGAGAATGAGAGTGAAAAATGAGGTTTTGTTAGGTTGGATGGATGGGAGGAGCCATTACATCTGTGTTTCTGCCACAATGACATGCGCCATAGGCAAAGGATGCAGAATATTCTCATTTGAATCTCGAAAAGTTTAGGGCCGCTAGCGCGTCGCGGAGACATCCGTGCATCATGCAAGTGTCCTCAAAACTTTGCAAGAATGAGGCATTCAAGCTGTTAGTGCTTCATCATTTTCACCTATGAAGTTGGAATCGTGAAATTCCAACTTATAGGTTTTTTTCATAAATGCGGCGAGCTAGATGTGCAAGCGTGAAATTGCCATGGGGTGCAATTTTACGACACTACACAAATATATTCATTCATGCTACAGTAGCTGCATTGTAAGTTTGTTACAAACCCACATAATCTCTAGCTTATAAGAACTCCAAAAAAAACCACAACCTCCTTGGTATAGCTCACACTAGATAAGGATTTGGTCGATAGATAATAAATGGAAATTTTGTAGTTATAAAGTCACTTGGTCTATACTCTATATATCACGCCACCCTTCCAGAATTGCATTCAACCCTTAATGTCAGCTTAGAATTTTGAGTAGTAATGACTTTCCCTAGTGGCTGCGCTGTCCAACCAAACTAACCAAGAGCCACATTGGACTCCCTTAATCTTCAAACTCCCCTTAAAGTAGCGCAAGTACGGTGCACTTTCTTGCTTTAGATTCAACTTCAATTAATATTTTTGCCCCCCTTAACACCTGTACAAAATGGTATGACTCTTCTGCAAAAGCTATGATTCCAATCTAGAAATGAAAGACTCCATGAAGGTGAAACAAAATAAACTCCAAAATCACTCAACCCCATAATTGTTGGTACAACTTCACAAAAACATTGAATTTTATTTATTTTATCAATCAACCTTGTACGAACTCTTTGCCTGTAAGGGTATGGCCTGCTTGGCAAGAATATGTTACCAAACGAAATAAATCTCTGAAATTTCAAATATACCATTAAATATTTGATAAACCAAATTAAACACCAACACAATCCCTATCTGAGACTCTCCACAATCACCCAAGAAGGGTCTTTCACCTACAAAGATGATGTTCTCCATGAAGGATTTTGTCCTCACGAAGTTCTGGAAAAAACAAACAGAAAAAACCTCTTCTCCAAAAATTCACGCAAGCATTAAAAAATGAGCCCAAAAAACTTTTATTCTTCTCTCCGTAACTCCCACATCCATTCTTGAAATTCAAAATATTTATTTTTATTTAATTCTTTATATCTCCCATTTGGACGCCAATATTAAAAACATTAACTTCACCTTTTTAAAATTTTACCTTATGTCTCCCTCGGCGCCACTTTATAAAGTCCCCTTTTTTTAATATTTTAATAAACATTAAGTTAATCATTTAATTTAACTGAAGAACATTAGCATTTAAATTAAAAAATAATATCCAACCGACTAAGCTTAGAAAGAGGACATTACAATCTTTAATTGGCTTAAAACATAAGCCATGTCACATACTACATATGTTGGAAATGGGGTGGAATCAAGCATTGTAACATCATTAGTATTAGGGATGTATTGGATTACCCCATAGGACACTATATGATCAATATTTTTATGGACAAGGACTTCATTTTTCTTTTAATTTATTTGTCCCTTATCAACTTGATTTCTATTTCCTCCCAAGATTGGAGAATTCCCTTTTGTTATTTCAGCATTGGCCACATGTGGATCCACATTTTTTCTTTTCAGTACAAATTTATTTTGCACAATAGGGTTTTGCACAAAAGCCCTTCTCTTGCTTGATATTCTTGTTACTCAAATTTTGATTTCAACTTCTATTCCAACCATTTTGTTCCCTTCATTAGTACTAGAGAAGGTAGCATGTTTTTTAATTGTAGAATTAGAGGTAGGACGAAACAATTATTTTCTAACGTCTCAGACTCTCAAGTAATAATCACTTTTGACTTGAGTAACCACAACCACTATCAATCCTCTAATTTATTCTTCATAAGGCTTCAAATTCTTATTTTTGTTGTATCATCTCCTTAAGATGAGAAAAATCATGAGTGGATTGTTTTGCTTTGTGGTAGTTGATAGACTTACCAAATATTTGCATTTTTATGCCATATTTTCATATTCAAGGCTCTTCAAATTGCTATTTTTCAAGGAGGTATTTAAATTGCATGGGTTACCCAAGAACATTGTTGGTGGCAAGGATAACATGTTTCTAAGTCATTTTTAGCAAGAATTGCTTCACTTAGCAAGGATAAAATTGTTGAATGCACACAAGAGAACTGAGAGGGGGGCGGTGAATCAATTGTATATTAAAACATCCAAAACCCTCATAAACATTCAGATCCACATTAACTTAATTAACCCTTAATCTGCTAGAATGATTTAGCATGAAAGCAAATAACAGAAACTGAGACACATCAACACTATGCACAATAGAACACCAGATTTACGTGGAAAACCCAAGAAAAGAAAAACCACGATGAGGATTAGCTCACAATATAAATTAATTGCAACACCGAATACAAAATGCTCACTACCCAAAAGATAGAAGGGCTCACTGCCAAATTACAGAAAAGAAGAAAGAAGAATGTTACAGTGAGAAATCCATCTCAACGCAATAGAAAAAATCCACCACAACATCACCAATACATTTTCAGTCCTGAAGAAGATTGTAGACACCTTCTGCTTACTGCTTCCAGTAGTCTAACTCATTAATCTTGCACTACACTTCACAACTCTGCAATTCACATCACCCTCTACACTACTCAATTCTTCATCAGCTCAACCCTTATTTATACCTTCTTCAACCTTGAAAACTTTATCCAAGGTCGGCTATGCACCTCAACCATGCAAATTCAAATTAGGTCGACACTAAGCATTCCCGTGGTGGAAATGAATGAAAGCGGACCATGACACACCTTAACTCGGACCTAAATACATTCATACACACCATGCCATGCTTCCACAATCATCAAAGCAAATCTGCAATTAGTGTAAACACCCAAGGTCAGCCAAACCCGTGTTAACACTATTAACATTTAAGTACACGCTTCCTCAAATCCAAAGACGACTCGCGGACCACACACCACGCTTGAGCACAATCTAGAATATTCCACAAACACTTGAAATTCAACAAATTCCTTCACAACAACTTTCACCTGAAGAATGTACACACCTAGTACACTCAAACAACTTCCATACTCTGTCACTCAAGAAACCGACTTCTGAAGCACAAAACCACGAACAACTTTGACTGTAGGTAGATATGATCATTATCATCATACTTCTAGAATCGCAAGACCAAAAACCAAACTGCAGAGAAATGCAAAGCAAAACCATTTCTCCTAGACACCACCGCAACATACAGTTCACACACTGGTGAACACAACTCTCTTTGTACGATGATCCAAACCAAGAAACTTTGAATATAAAACCTGTAAACACCTCTAACCAACATATCCGAACCACACAAGCAGATCTTCAAGATAGAAGAAATGCAGAGCAAAACCAGAACACAACTCTGTATACCAGAACACCTCTACAACACACTATTTCCTATTTTATTCAAATTTTCTCAAAATCACTTGGAAACCAAGCACCAGAGGCACATACTCATCATCTTCAGCACTTCCTCATCACTAAACCAACAACATTCACAAAAAAAAGCTTATCAAAGAAACACTAGAGGTTGACGCTAGTAGCAATTACTAATGACAACATGATGCAACTAATCAAAGCATCATCAATTGACATTAATGACAACACAAATAGAAGTTTGCAACAATCTCCCCCAAGCTTGTTGACATCAATGACAACACCAACTACTCATATTTGCAACAATCTCCCCCTTTGTCATTGATGGCAACACATATGTGAAGAAAACCATCAACAACAACAAACAACTCTAGTTACCAACATACTGCTCCATAACAACTCTTTCTCTTTCTTTCTCCCCCTTACATCATACTCTCCTTTTTCACATTACTCCCCTTTTACAACTGAACATTTTTCACATTACTTTTCTCTCCCCCTTTGACATCAATGACAAAGGGCAACACATATCCATCTCTTTCCCCCTTTGACATCAAACATACATACTTTCTCTCTTTACTACTTTGCATACTCCCCCTTAGGAGTACACAACAAACTGCATCAACCATCAACCACTCCACATATCCTTTGACACATTTGAAAAACGACAACACCAACCTGCATCAATACTTACTCCTCCTGACTACAACAACCAACAATGCCACTACCTACTCCTCTTGAGAGGTAGCCTCCAACATCAATCCAAAACAAAGAATGAGTGTTGAACTCCACTGGATTGACACATATCCTTATGCATCTAGTTCAATGAAGGAGGGGTAATAACCCCTAACTTCTCTCGGAAATACTCAAAAGTATCCTTAGGAAGAGCCTTAGTGAATATATCAACAACCTGATCCTTTGTAAGCACATATTCAAGCTTTACTTCATTCTCTGCAACCTTCTCTCTCAAAAATTAATATCGGATTGAGATATGTTTTGTTTTTGAGTGCATCATCGGATACTTTGAAATGTTAATAGCACTTGTATTGTCACAAAAGATAGAAATTGGTTCATTATATAGTACTCTGATATCCTTCAAGGTTTGCCTCATCCACAACACCTGTGTGCAGCAAGATGTTGCTGTAATGTATTTTGCCTCTGCAGTAGATAAAGACACCGAGTCTTGTTTCTTGCTCAACTAAGACACCAATCTACATCCAAGAAAGAATGCACCACCACTTATACTTTTCCTGTCATCCACACAACCTGCCCAATCAGCATTTGTATAAGCACTCAGAGAAAAATCAGTATCCTTTGGATACCACAAACCATGTTCTGGAGTGCCCTTCAAGTATCTGAATATCCTCTTCACTGCTACAACATGTGACTCTTTAGGATCTTCTTAAAATCTAGCCACAAGACAAACTACATGCATGATATTTGGTCTAGTAGAAGTTAGATATAGCAGTCCTCCAATCATTGATCTATATTTTCTCTGATCAGCCTTAAGAAATTTATCATTCTTACTTAGCTTGTAACCAATAACCATAGGAGTACATAGTGGTTTAGAATTTTCCATTCCAAACTTCTTCAACATTTCTTTAACATACTCTGATTGTGAAATGAATATACCTTTCTCTATCTAATTGATTTGCAGCCCAAGGATGAAATTCATCTCCCCAAACATAGACATCTCAAACTCTTTATGCATCTCTTCTGCAAATTTCTTGCACATAGCTTCATTTCCTCCAAAGATTATATCATCAACATACACAACTGCAATCAAAATTTGATCTTTTTCAACTTCGAAATAAATATTACTATCTGCAATACCTTTACTGAAACCTTACTATATCAAGTATTTATCCAACCTTGCATACCAAGCTCTGGGAGCTTGCTTCAATCCATATAATGTCTTCTTCAATCTGCAGACTATATCTGGTTTGTCTAATAATTGAAATCCTTCTGATTGTTCAACGTATACCTCTTCTTCCAACTCACCATTTAAGAAAATAAACTTCACATCCATTTGATAAACCTTGAAATCTTTGTGCTGCAAAAGCCAAAAACATTCTGATAGCTTCCATTCTTGCCACCAGAGCACAGAGCAAATGTCTCCTCAAAGTCTATTCCTTCTACTTGTGAGTAGCCCTTACACACAAGCCTTGCCTTGTTTCTTACTACTTCTCCATTTTCACTCAATTTATTCCGGAACACCCACTTAGTTCCAATAACATTCTTGTTTGCAGGTCTTGAGACAAGTTCCCAAGTCTGGTTCTTCTCAATCTGCATTACTTCCTCTTCCATAGCCTTGATCCAATATTCATCCTTGCATGCTTCAATCACTATTTTGGGTTCAACTTAGAGAGTAAACATAGGTTTTGTTTTTCAGTTATAGTAGCTTTTCTTCTTGTCAACACACCCTTTCTTTTGTCACTAATGATCTGATCTTCAAAATGATTATTCTGCACATACTTAGGAGTCTTAGGGATCTTTTCTGGAGCTTCTTCCTCTTCAATATGAACTTTCTCCTTGCCTTCATCTCTGGTGTTTTATCTGCAAGAGGACTCATCTGATTCATATCCATCTATTACCACAAAATTCTTTTGTGAGTCTTCATCCACTTTGACATTTGCACTTTCAGTAATCTTCTCCAGCCTCTTGTTGTAGCACTGGTAAGCTTTGCTTCTTGTAGAATATCCAAGAAAGATACCTTCATCAGATCTTGTATCAAAATTTCCTAAGTTCCCTTTATCTCTTCCGATATAACACTTGCTTCCAAACACTCTGAAGTATTTAATAGTAGAAATCCTTCCATACCACAACTCATAGGGAGTCTTTGCACTGTTTTCTCTTGCTTGAACTCTGTTAAGAATGTAGACAGTAGTATGAATTGCTTCTCTCTAGTAGACTTCGATAGGTTTGCCTCTTTCATCATTGTTCTTGTAGCTTCCTGAACAGTCCTATTCTTTTTTTCAACCACTCTATTCTGCTGAGGAGTCCTAGGGGCAGATAAATGCCTTTTTATCCCATGATTCTTACAAAACTGTTAAACTCATTGGAGATGAACTCTCCACCTCTGTTAGACCTCAAAAATTTGATTTTTATATCCATTTCATTCTCAACCATAACTTTGAATGCTTTAAACTTATCTAGAACTTTTGATTTTTCTTTGAGAAAAGCAACCCATGTCATTCTAGAACAGTCATCAATTAATCGCATGAAATACTTATCACCTTGAAAAATTCTTACTCTGGTAGGACCTGTTGTGACTTTTTCACACATCACCCCATTCAAAATGGGTACCCCCTAATTTTTGCTCCATTCTGGTATTTTGGCTTTGGTTTTGGGTTGTTTTGCGTCTCTTTCTCTCTCTGTTCCTTCCATCCTTCCAGGGATGTCCCTATCTTGGACCTAATTCAAAATTTTGGCCGAGTCTGAAGTGCATTTTGATGAATTAGGGTTTCCATTCTTCAGGCTTGTTTGAGGTCAAATCAAGTTGGCAAACTGAAATATGAGCTTGGCTTTGCAATCGGGAGGCTTCAGGCAGAACCCCATTTAAATTTCATTGAATTCTGACAACTTACTATTTTTAGTAAGTACTTAATTTGGGGTCTTCTCCTCATGATTTTGGAATTTTGACTGCTTCACCACATCCAAAACACTTCAAAGTGCTTGCATGCAAAATTTGAGCAAATTCGGACAACTATCTATTTTTAGCAGTTTTGACTTCGGAAGCAAATTTCAGGGTTTGCATGTATGATTTCTCAATGCATGTCAGGATAGTCTTTCTAGGTTTTTTGAGAGCTTTGCGATGATATAAAATGCAAGTCAAAATGATGACTTACTATTTTTAGCAAGTGCTCGCATGTGGATCAATTTTCTGGGTTTTTCTGAGTTTTTTGAGATCTCTCGAGCAATATGACATGCAATCACATCCGACAATCAGCTGATCACTTTTTTAGGCACTTACTATTTTTAGCAGATTCACCCCAACAGTCCCAAATCTTTAGTTTCGAGAGCAGAGCAGTGCAAAACAAAAACGGAGTCAAACGAAGGTTAATTGAGGCACATGCAAACGAGATTAAGGTTTCTACTTTCATGCCTAAAATGGGGGGTGAAATTCAAGGAAATGTGAAATTGACGTATTCCACCGAGAGCGGCATCTTTCAGGGAGTCCATTTGGGAAAAATCTGCATACTTACTATTTATAGTAAGTCACTTCTAGGGCTAAAAATAGCAGGTGCATGCAAACCACAGGTGTGAACAGGTTAGTCAAGCCACGAGGACCACATTGGGCCAGCCTCAAGTTCAAAACAGTTGAAAATTCATGAAAAATCATAAGTCTTATGAATTTACTAAAAATAGAAGGCAAGGGTCAGTTGAAGGTATCAAAAGTTTCTAAGTCACACCAATGAGAGCACACCCTTCCATATGCGCCCAAGGTGGTGGAGGAGTTGAAGAATTTTCCAAGGCAAGCTAAAATGAGAGCTCACCCCTTCAAATGCGCCCTTGTTTAGGATAAGGTGGCATCAAAAATTTGCCTAAGTCAAAAATGGAAGGAGACCCTCCCATATGCGCCCATGGTGAAAAGGAAGATGCTTAAAAGAGTTTCTAAGTCATAAAATAAAAGCTCAAGGTGATGAATGCGCCCAAGGTGGCAAGGTAAGCTAGGTGCAAGGAAAATGCTAAAGGCATTGAAAATGGCATGAGACCCCTCCATATGCACCCAAGGAAGCTTGGTGATTGAGAAAAAACGCTTAAGGCATCAAAGTGGAAGCCCACACCCCTAAATGCGCCCTCAAGGACATGGTGGCATTAAAATTTTTCTAAGTGGTGAAAATAAAAGTAGATACCCTCATATGCGCCCTAGGAAAAATGAGAGGGCATGATAAATGTTAAGGCATTGAAACTTGAAGCAAGGACCCCTATATGCGCCCAAGGCATCATGAGCAAAAGGTTTGAGAATTTTTTTCTAAGGAAGTAGAATGGAAGTAGCCCCCTCTAAATGCGCCCTCAAGGAGATACATGACTTGAAGAAATTTCTAAGTTAGGAAAATGGGAGAACACCCCTCTTAATGCGGCCATGAAGGAAATGAGGTTTGAAAATGTTCTAGGACACAAAATGAGGTGCCATTGGGTGAAATGCGCCCACAAGGTGGCTTGGTGATTAAAAACTTGCTAAGGCATGGAAAATAAAAGAAAGCCCTCCTAAATTTGCCCTCAAGGTGGAGTGATTTTTCTAAGGCGTGAGAATGAAAGTTCAAGGGGTCATTTGCGCCCAAGGAAGAAAATAATGTAGAAAAGCTTCTAAGGCGTTGAAAATAAAAGTGCAAGGGGTCAAATGCGCCCTTGACATGAAATTTTTCCAGGGTGACAATTGATGTGAAATATTCTCTAAACCAAGAAAATGAAAGTTGACCCCTCATGTGCGTCCAAGGCAAAGTTTGCTAGAGAAAAATGATAAACTCTATCGGATCTAGACATCAACCAGACCTTGGGAATCAAAACATGGAAATTAGGTGAGTGAAGTGAATTTATATTATAAGTGTTTTGATGCCCTTCTTTTTGTTTGTTTTGCAGGGTGAACACCGAGACCAAAGCATGATGATTTGGGTTGAGGGAGCAAGTACTCCAGGACAACATTACAACCTTGGAAGGGGAAAAAGTTACATGTTTGAAACTCCTCCATGATGTCTCATTTGCGCCCAAACCATGAAGGGAGATGTTGGAAGAAACAGCTAAGTGTTGGAATTTCTCCACAAAGACCTAATATGCACCCAACTCAGGCAGACAGGTGGCAAGGAAGAAATGGTCGAATTCAAGACAAGAAAATCCTTCAAGATCAAGATGGAGGAAATGATGAAGGCCCAAGCATTAAAGATCATCCTCAAGCATTAAAAGGTCTTCAAGGCTAAGGAGGAGGAATGAGCAAAAACTTCAATGTTAAAGAATGACAGTAGGATGGATTAAAGAACAAAGTAGAGGAATTCTTCTTAAGTGTGAAGTCCTTCTCCGACAATGACCCAGAAAATGTTTTCCAACATACTTCACACAACCTAAGATGCAATGGCGGCAAGGAGGAAAATCATCATCAAATAGGAGAAAGAGGTCGCAGTCTTGGAGTTTTAGATTGAGAACATGCCTGCCATATTAGTTCAAGTAGAAGCTATGATGATTAGATTGATCGAGTTTGCAGTCAATGACAAGAACAATGGAACGCTATTCTGGATGAGAATCTTCTAGAAGATAGTGGGCATTAATTGCTCATAGTGGTCAAAGGGAGAGAGTGGGCATTTTGTGCTCATTTATTACCCCATTCCTCCACTTTATAGCGGTGTTTAGGGAAAAATCCTGACTAGGGCTTAAGTGGCTCAATCTGAGCCCTTCATTGTAATTGAATCTGAGCCGCCCGTTGGACTGGGCCAACTATAAAAGGGGCATCCCCCCTCATTTGTATTATATAGAATATAGATAGAATTAGAGAGTAGAGAGAATAGCATAAAGAGATAGTTAGTATAGATTGATAGCATAGTATAGATTGATAGCATAGCTTAGATTGAAGAGGAGGGAAAGTTTTCAAGTTCAATGCTTTGTAAGAGATTGTTGTGAACACTCCTATAATAAAAAGAGTTATCATTGCTTGTGGTTTCATCTTTTGTTGTGGGTAGCTAGCAAGATTTTTTCGTCCTTCCAATTCGCTTAGAATCTTAGAGTAGAGTTTAAAGTAAAGTAGATTTTAATTCATGCACGTAGATAGTTGTGGAATGTGATGGTTAAATTGAGCGAGCTTCATTAATCCATACCACTAGCAAACTCACTGATGGTGGGCTAGCCTTGTGTGGTCAATTGGAATATTATGTATTTAACCTCGATTGTGACTTATATGATGATATGCATCGTTGTGATGGTGTCTTCATGTTAAGTTATGATCTGAATACCTCAAGTTACTCCTTTGAAGATTGCATCAGTGCTGTGGAAGTTGTTCGAAGTGAGGCAAAGCAAAGCTTGGTTTAAGTTTGCAAGAGTTGATCCCCACGCCTCGCTCTTAGATTAGATGATAGCTTTCCTTAGTCCCTACATCCATTTCAAATTCAACATTTTCCCGGTTAGTTTAGGAAACTCGAGCTTCATGGATACATCTTCCTAATTTTGAAAGTCTTTCCAAGTAAGCAATCACGTAAGTCCCCTTGAAATACCAACAAATCACATCAAGCCAATTGAGACTATATCCACTACATAAAGGAACCTTGGAGTTGAATGCATGATCTTTCACAATCTTAGCATGCAGGAGATTTTGATCAAGAGAGGATAGAGTGACCGTTAGTTTAGGAAACTCGAGCTTCATGGATACATTTTCCTAATTTTGAAAGTCTTTCCAAGTAAGCAATCACATAAGTCCCCTTGAAATACCAACAAATCACATCAAGCCAATTGAGACTATATCCACTGTATAAAGGAACCTTGGAGTTGAATGCACGATCTTTCGCAATCTTAGCATGCAGGAGATTTTGATCAAGAGAGGATAGAGTGACCGTTGGAAACTTTATTCTATGTTGGTGCAGTCATAAAACACCCGTCAATAGGACCACAAAGGTTTGTATGCACCAACTCCAACAATCCGGTAGTAGATTGCTCCTTGACTTTGAAACTTCTTCTTGCTTGCTTCCCAATTTGACATTCCTTGCAGACAACATTGATAGGCTTTGTGATCTTTGGTAGATCTCTCACATCTTGAACTGAACTGATCCTCACTAAATTATCAAAATTAATGTGACACATCCTTCTATGCCGTAACCAACTTTCATTAATCTGAGTCATAAAGCAATGACCATCGACACCTTTAAGCTGATAAACATTTCCATCTATCCTTTTTCCAGCAACAACCATAGTTTTGGAACCTTTTGTGATCTCACATCCATCATCTTGAAACATAAGATTATATCCTTTCCTACACATTTGTCCAACACTCAAAATGTTATGTCTCAAACCCTTAACATAAAGAACATCATCTATATTATTCTTGCCATCAAAACTAATTGAACCTTTTCCACATATCTTAGCAAATGTATCATCACCAAACTTAACTAAACCTCCTTCATATTTCTCAAGTTTAACAAACTCACTTTTGTCATCGGTCATATGATTTGAGCATCCAATATCAATATTCCAATAGTTCTCCTCTCTAGCATGAAAAGTAATCACCATAGTTCCTTCAGTGCTATTACTTGCTTCTGGAGCACTTTCTTTTACACATCTCTTAGAGTTAGCAAAATTAGTTCCATCTTTAATAGCCATGAACAAGCATTCACTATCCTCATCATCCGCATAATTAGATTCATCATCAGATCTATTGGCATCTTTTCTAACATAATAACTTTTCTTAATTGATTTACCTATGTTTTCATTATTCTTGTCATTCAAAACTTTGTTTGGACATCTTGAAGCATAATGACCAATCTTACCACAACTAAAACATTTGAAAGCAACTTACCTCTATATTTATTAGTACCCTTTTTCATTTTCCTCACAAAGTTTGCTTCAACATCATCAAGATCCTCCCGATCTGATTCTTCAATCTTTTCTGATTTGCCAACCTTAAAAGCAGTCCCAACTTTTAAATTACTTGGACCAAATTCTCTCATTTCAAAAGCTGATATAGCACCATACAATTGATCTCTAGAATATTTGCTTAAATCTTGAACTTCCTCAATAGCATAAACTTTCTGACTATAAGATTTAGGTAGAGTTCTTAGTACCTTCTTTACCACTTCCTCTTCTTCAAGATTTCCACCAAGATCTTTGATGGAATTGACAACTTCGTCCACCTTTTCAATGTAGCTGTAATATTTTCATCTTCAGACATCCTCAGGTTCTCAAATGTGATCTTTAAATTCTACATCTTAGCTTGCTTGACCTTAACATCTCCTTCATATATACTTTCCAACTTTTCCTAGATAGTTTTAGTAGATTTCAAATGCATAACTTTCACAAGTTCAGTGTTAGAAAGACCACTTAAAAAAGTATACCTTGCTTTACCATTGTTTTCATAGGCCTTGATCTCATCATCAATACTCGGACCACCAATAGGCATAGTATATCCATTCTCAACAAACTTCCAAACTCCAAATCCAAGAGATACCAAGAAACCT
The DNA here is from genome assembly GCA_007115665.2 of Sequoiadendron giganteum. Lineage (NCBI taxonomy): Eukaryota > Viridiplantae > Streptophyta > Pinopsida > Cupressales > Cupressaceae > Sequoiadendron > Sequoiadendron giganteum. The sequence goes on along the minus strand of CM021109.1, from coordinate 614,153,601 downwards.
TCCATCCTTGTCTTCCAGAAGCCATAGTCTATTCCATCAAACAAAGGAGCATCCCTCTTGTGCGCCATCCCAGATCTACCTCAAGCAGTTAATCTTTCTTCCAAGGAACCTTGTTCTTATACCAATTGTTGAATGCACACAAGACAACTGAGAGGGGGGGTGAATCAATTGTATATTAAAACATCCAAAATCCTCATAAACATTCAGATCCACATCAACTTAATTAACCCTTAATTTTTTAGAATGATTTAGCATGAAAGCAAATAACAAAAACTGAGACACATCAACACTATGCACAATAGAACACCAGATTTACAAAGAAACCCTAAGAAGGGAAAAACCACAGTGAGGATTAGCTTGCAATATAACGTAATTGCAACACCAAATAAAAAAAACTCACTGTCGGAGGGCTCACTGCCCAAAAGAAAGAAGGGCTCATTGCCAGTGGCTCACTGCCAGATTACAGAAAAGACGAAAGAAGAATGTTACAGTGAGAAATCCATCTCAATGCAATAGAAAAATCCACTATAGCATCACCAACACATTTGCAGTCCTTCTAAAGATTGTAGACACCTTCTGCTCATTGCTTCTTGTAGTCTAACTTATTAAGCTCACATTGCACTTCACAAATTCGCACTTCACAACTCTGTAATTCGCATCACCCTCTACAATACTCAATTCTTCATCAACTCAACCCTTATTTATACCTTCTTAAACCTTGAAATCTTTCTCCAAGGTCGGCTATGCACCTCAACTGTTCAACTGTGCAAATTCAAATTAGGTTGGCACTAAGTATTCCCGCGATGGAAAGGAATGAAAGCGGACCACAACACACCTTAACTCGGACCTAAATACATTCATACATGCCACACCACACTTCCACAATCACCGAAGCAAATCCGCAATTAGTGTAAACACCCAAGGTCGGTCGACCCTGTGTTAACACTATTAACATTTAAGTACTCGCTTCCTCAAATCCAAAGACGACTCGCAGACCACACACCATGCTTGAACACAATCTAGAATATTCCACAAACACCCTGAAATCCAACAAATTTCTTCGCAACAACTTTCACCCCCCAAGGTCGGTCGAACCTGTGTTAACACTATTAACATTTAAGTACTTGTTTCCTCAAATCCAAAGATGACTCGCAGACCACACACCACGCTTGAACACAATCTAGAATATTCCACAAACACCTTGAAATCCAACAAATTTCTTTGCAACAACTTTCACTCGAAGAATGTACACACCCAGTACACTCAAACAACCTTCCATACTCTGTTACTCAAGAAACCAACTTCCAAAGCACAAAACCATGAACAACTTTGACTGTAGGTAGATATGATCATTATCAACATACTTCCAAAATCGTAAGACTAGAAACCAAACTGCGGGGAAATGAGGAGCAAAACCATTTCTCCTAGACACCATTACAACATACAGTTCACACACTGGTGAACACAACTCTCTCTGTACGACGATCCAAACCAAGAAACTCTGAATAAAAAACCTTTAAACACCTCTGACCAACATATCTGAACCACACAATAAAATCTTCAAGATAGAAGAAATGCAGAGCAAAACCAGAACACCTATGCGACACACTATTTCCTCTTTTATTCAAATTTTCTCAAAAGCCCTTGGAAACCAAGCACCGGAGACACATACTCATCATGTTCAACACTTCCTCATCATCACTAAACCAACAACATCCACAAACAAAAGCTTATCAAAGCAACACTAGAGGTTGACACCAGTAGCACTTACTAATGTCAACATAATGCAACTAATCAAAGCATCATCAGTTGACATTAATGACAACACAAATAGAAGCTTGCAACAATCTCCCCCAAGCTTGTTGACATCAATGACAACACCAACTACTCATACTTGCAACAAAAAATTACCCCTAGTAAAAATTACCACCCCCAAACAAATGGTCAAATTGAGATAGTCAAAAAAAGGATTGAGAGGTATTTAATAAATTATATCTAAGTTGTTGGTTCTAGTACAGGTTCAGGTTCAAGGGTTCGGTTCGCAAGTTCGGCTAAATTTTTTTTGGGGGAGGTTCGATTCGTTTTGGGTTCGTTAGTACAAAAAACATGTAAAAATAATATATATATAGCCTAGAAGCATGAATTAGGATTAGAATATCACATAACATCATATAAACAACAAAACCACCATAAACTTGAATGCCATTAAAAACATACATGATAAATATTCATCGTTCAAACTTCAAGTTCAATATTACAACACTTTTAAAGTTTTAATCATCAAATGGATTATCTAAATCATCAATATCAATGTCAACATTGACATTTGATGTAGGAAGACTAGATGAATCATTAGCAATACTATTGTGCTCATGCTTGCTATCAGACTCCTCATATGCAATATGGTGGGAACTGGAAGCATCCAAGTCAGTATGCTTTGACTCTATATCCCACAACTTCATCTCCTCTTCCTTGTAGTCACATTTGTGTAAAAGGAGACTCAAGTTGGAATGTACAACTACATATACTATGTTCTCCGCTCTTTTTGGGAGAAATTTATTGCGCTTTACTGAGTGGATGAAAGAATATGTGCTCCAATTCCTCTCGAATGCAGATGAACTAGCAACCTATGAAGACAAAGTAAACAATTAAAGTTATACATTATAGAAAAAAAAAAATTATAAATGAAACTTTAAAAACTAAAATTTGAAAATTTATTGAACTTGTTATAAAAATTTAATTGTGAGGGGCTGCAGATGTTGGAAGGATTGGCCATGGAAGTACTACCAACTATGAGCATCCTTTAAGAACCTATCACGAAGAGCATCTACACCTTGACCATTTGAGTGCACAATGAACTCATTTGTGACTATACCTCGCAATTCAGGATTAGGGAAAAGTCTCATGAATGCTATCTTGTACCCTTCATCCACTTCAAAATCTCTATATGGAGGAAGCCTTCCTAGCACAATAATCTTCTAACTACTATAGTATTTTGGAGACAATGCAAAGGCAAGAAGCTGTAATGGAGTTGTCATTTTGTTCCATCTTTCTTCAATAATTGCTTGCACTTGTTTGAAGAAAGTCTCCTCAAGGTCTTTTTCTTTTGCATTGATGGTGCACTTCATCTTCTCAAGGATTGGGTCAATGCCATCATATATCTCTCCAACGCATGACTTGTCCATGTCAGTATAGCGAATCATACTCAAAATGGGTTCAGTCAAATGAAATATTCCGAGCCAATTTTTTTTTGTTTTTTCCAATTACAAATTACAAACCAATGCACCCGTTAAAGTTAGCAGCTAAACCAAAATGTTGCTGAAGCAACTCTAACCAAAATGTACACCAGGATCCCGATGTGGGCAAGGTGTGAGCATTGGTCAGAGGATCTTAATCAAAATGCTTATGCAAGAACTCTAACCAAGAATGGCGCCGATGATGGCGAGCATATGGTCAGAGGGTCTTCTACACTAGGTACTGAAAGGGAACTCGACACCAAGTATGTGCTACCCAATCCAGTATGGAGTTGAGGCGACCATATGGCGGAGTGTAAGAAATTACAATGCTTGAAAGAAATAACTGAGATGCTGAAAGTACTCAACACCCAGAATGTGCTTTCTAACCCAGAGTGGGAAAGGAGCTACCATAGGGCGGAGGTAAAGGAAATACTATTGCAATTACTGAACGGACAAAGCCTTTAATGATTTCCTAACACCAATCCAAGAAGGAGAATGCAGATTTCTTCAAATCTGTTATGACAGACCTGCACTTTAAATTATATAACCAGCATGCCTGTAACCCACTAAATTGCTCATATATCACTCAAAACTGATCCCAATGACCTCAAATTTGATGCAATAGACCTTCAAAAAGATAGTGCCTAGTTTAGTAATAAGAAATGGCAACTGAAAGTGGTTATTAATTATTGGCACGAATCCCAAGACACCCCAAAAAGTATGGCCTTCAAGGAATGACGAATTTGCTTTATAAAATCATAAACTTCATATTAAAATCTGCAAATATTCATGAAGGGTCGCCTCCAACAGGGAAACACAATGAGACAATACCCAGAACGATTCTTTTTGTGTTTTTTGACTTATGAATAAAAAGACAATCTGCTGTAATGAAAATGCAACTCCAGAATTTCACTAAAATGCAAATAAGCTGATCTACAAAACCACACAATGAATTACAATGCAGAAATCCACTACAAATCACTCAACACTAAACTACTTCACCACTAGTCGCTATCTTTCAAGCGAGAAGCAATGCCAAGCTAGGAGGCTTTCATTTCTTGAAGCAATCCCAAAGCCAATCCGGCAGCATAACATTTCTGTAGACAAAAGATAGTCTCAATGATAACCAATGGCCTCCTTTTATAATTTGCAGGTGATCTTTCTCGAAACCCTAAACTTCCTTTTCGAACCAAACCCTAATCCTCCAATAGAAAGCGTCCCACTTTTCCAAGCAACTTTGACTTTTTAGTAATACTTTATTTCCTCCTTGAAGTTGGCGTCCAATTTGAGCTTGGGTTAATCTTTACTTTATAAGAAATATAATTAATTTCTTTCAATGAGGCGCCCACCCATAAAGACATCATTTAAAACAACTTAAAGTGACGAGCTAGGCCAAGGGGGTCAATGTTAAAATATAACATTAAAACATGACTTTAATTAAATAATTCAACTTATCTCTCCAAATGTGCCCCGAAGCCATAAATGAGCAAGCCAAATGATCAATCTGAAGTAGAAGGTCAACCATGCCGAAACCAACAGGAATACTGCCAGAAATAGAATTTACTAAAAATAGTAAATTCCTGAAATTGCTCAGAATGCCCATAACAACATATCACTGCAAAGCTCTCTGAAAACCCAGAAAGAATCCGCCATTGAAACAACCAACCTCAAGCAAGAGCATCCTTCGAAACAGGAAACCCTAATTTCACCTTCCGAATAGCCTACGGGTCTCCAGAATAGGCTAACGGTCACTGGAAAGATCATGCTCGATAAGGGGACATTACATCAAACTAAGGAGATACTCCACACAATTCCACCATGAGTCATCTAATATCATCTTCTTAATTTTTGTTGCCCTTTCAGTGCTGCTTTGCCTCCATATAGACCAATTGTTGCTAATCACCATGCTAGAAAGTTCCTCTCTAACATTCACAAATCGTCCTAAGATGATTGTGTTAGAGGCAAAGTAGGTCTCTGCAACCTATTGCAAATTAAAATTTAAAAATATTTAAAGAAGAATTAGAATACACAATCAATTTATCAAATTATGAAAATGTAAATATTACTTCACTTACCTTCAATAGCTCCAATTTTGAAAATGATCTAAAGATCCCTTGAGACATGTGGTGGTTGGTGATGAACATCTGGATGTCCTCTGCCTCTGCATACAATTCTTTGATCCAAATAATTTTATTCCCAATCTTTTGTAGCATAAGATTGAGTGAGTGGACCGCACAAGGTGTCCAAAAGATATGTGAATATCATTCCTCAACCAACAACCCTACAACTCTACAATTCTTGGCATTGTCCATTACAACTTGAACAACGATGCAGGGTCCCACTTCCTCAATGGATGTAATGAGAATATTAGCAATAAATTGTCCATCTTTTACTTGCCCCTCACAATTCACGACTTTCAAAAACATTGCCCCTTTAGGGGACAACGCTATGACATTGATCAAGGGCTGATTTTTTGAATCCTTCCAACCATCTAAAACAATGGGCACACTTGTCTCAATCCACGAATCCCTTATGGGCTTCAATGAATCTTCAACCAATGTGACCTCTTTTTCCAATAAGGTGCCATGCACCTTCTCATAACCCAGGCCCTTGTACCCTTTTGGAGCTTCATTAACTGTTCTCAACATCTCTTTCCAATATGGAGAACGAAAAAACATTTAAAGCTATTCCATTTGCATATATACATCTTGCTACATTTTGGTTGGCAATGGCTCTACTATCATTTTGAAATGCAAGTTCCAAAGGCCCCTTTGTTCTTTTGATTGCAATGGTTTGTACACTTTGAGCTTGAGGATCTGGAGTGGCCAAAAATGGGTGGTCTTCTACCACAATATTGGAATTAGATGGGGGCAGCATTCCCTTTGATTTTTTTTAATAAGGAGTGATTTGATTTACGGGCTTCCCGTTCATCTATTGCTTCTTGCTCCATAATGTATCCTATGACTGTCTTAGATAGAATAGGTACATTGTTTTTTCCAGAGCAAGCTTTGATGCCTTTTCTAGGTATTCCACACAAATGTGCTTTCACCCTAAAATATGAACTAGAATATTGAACATCACATCCATTGCATTTCCAAATGTAATCACCACCACCTGGAACCGGTTGTATCATTTCAACATGCTTCCATACAAGAGAATTCAGATATGTTTTGAACTTTGATTTAGTTGCAGAGGTAGAACCAGTTGACATTGTGATTCCTATGACAAATTTTTTTGCAAACAACACATTCAAAACAAAAACAAAAAAACTTGAAAACACAATATTCATTTATAAAACCTAGCTCTTTTGAATCTTTCATACATTCATAGAAGAATGGAAAAACTTACATAAAATTAAACAAAACGAAGATTCACGTTTGTAAAACAAAAAAATGGAAGAAAAAATGAAAAAAAATGAAAAAAACTTACCTCTTTGCAAAAATATCCTTCAACAATCTTTGTGGCAGCCAATGAACACTTGCAAATGTGTAGGAATGGCAATGCAATCATTTGTAGAGCTTCAATGATCAATCTTCAACTCCTTTTGTCAATCAGACAAGCAAAAGTAAATGCTTAGCCTCTTGGAATGAAAATGCTTGTTTGCAAAACAAATGAATAAGAATGAGGTAGTTTAGGTGTTTAGAGTGATTTAGAGGTCACTTTTAGGGTTCCCTTGGGTGTGGGTCAAAGTCAAACCCCAAAAAATATTAAAAAAATGCAAAAAAAGTGCCTTTTTGACCGGTTGGGCAAGTGGGTTATCTCTTGGTTCACTTGGGTTTTGCCCGGGTTTGTCCGGGTTTGTTCTAGGCGAACTTGACCTCCTTTTACAAGATTCTGACAGAACCCACAGGTGGACCAACCTAGGACCCACACCAAAACCGAACCCGAACCTGGGGCTAGCAGGGGCGAACCCGGTAATAGAGAATTATATGTCTAGATAGAAAAACAGACTTGGGTTAAGAGGTTGCATTTGGAAGAGCACTGCTATAACATTTCCCACCATATGTCCATAGGTATGTCTCCTCTTATGGCTTTATATGGATATAATTCTTTAGCATTTGTGGATCTAGCAATCAAAGAAAACAAGGTGCCTAGAGCAACAAATATGATCCGACAAAGTCGAGAGATATTGCAATCTCTTAAGGATTATCTTTAGCATACCTAAAATCAACAAAAGCTCTATGCAGATCAATGGCACACAATACAAGTGTTTGAAGTTAGGGACATGATCTATAGGAGGCTACAACCGTACAAACAATATTCGTTGAAGAAAAAAGTAGCAAAAAAGTTGAAGCCAATGTTTATGCTCTATATAAGATCATAAGGATGGTGGGAGAAGCATCTTATGAGCTAGAACTACAAGAGAACAATAGAATTCACAATATCTTCCGTGTTTCTTCCCTAAAAAAGGCGTTGGGATAAAACATTGCACCTTCCAAAGACTTTCCAACTTTGGATGATGAAGGAAAACTCATTTTGATACAAGAAGCCATCATGGATACTCATGAGAGAAAGTTGAGGAACTTAACCATTACCGAGTATTTAGTGTGATGAAAAGACTTGCCAGCCAAAAATGCTACATGGGAAGGAGTAGGCATTTTGAAGCTTCAAAATTTGAATTGCTTGAGTGTAAGCAATATTGGGGAGGGCAAACTATCATGTCCCATTTTTCAGTAAGTTTCCATGATGATTCATGAGCCCATTTCCCATTTCTTGTGGGTTTGGGGAAATAATATTAGGGAGATGATTTTATAATATTTAAGCGTGTTATGCTTTTTATGTCTTCATAAGGTTACCACTTAAGTGCTTTTATAAAGTGGGAATCTCTGTAATAAAGTATTATCATAAAGTGGACGCCTAGAGTGGGGCCTTTGTGATTATAAATAAATCCATTATTTGATCCTCCTAAGGGGGTCTTGGAAGGAGGCAATTGAAAATTTGAAAAGGTTTCTTTTTGGAGGAAAAAGTTGGTTGCTCAAGGGTCTATATAAGCAAGGATTTTGGCCGAAGGATGTATGCTTGTTTAGTATATCATTCCCTCGAATAGATTGGACATCCTGTCCATCTATCACCAGAAATTGGAAGAGAGAAACCCCCTGACTTCCATCACTGAATTAGTGGATGGAAACCCCTGATTTAGAATTGTGCAATCCATCCAGAGATTGTGTTTGAACTTCAAAGTTGTAGATTAGAATGGAGTTTGTTCCTGGAAATAATCATTGTTTGTGGTGGCTAACATAGCGCCATTTTTTTGTGGCAATTGGGCAGCTTTCATAGTGCCATATTTCTAGGTTTGAGGCGGCTTCCATAAGTGCCGAACTTACAGGTTTTTTGTGGCTATTTCAGTGCCAGTTTGGAACTTTTCGCAGCTAGGGCATGCGATTTATTACTACTGTTTATTCTAAAAATTCCAATAAAGATTTGCAATTCCAAAATTCATTTTTTTTGTGATAACTCATTGAATAAGGAAATAAAGTGATATATTGTGTGGGCTGCTGTGTTATTGTTTCATAAGGGTTTGTATTTCATTTCTGCAAATACATTTCTGGAAATCTAATATTCATTTCAGTAATTCTAATTTGTAACAAAAAGAATTCCATTACAAAGTGTTGAAATTTGTGAACTGAGTTTTATTTGATCAGATATTACATAATATTCCATTTTAGGATATTACAGAAATTTTTAGATTACAAACATTGAAACTATAATTTAAAATTGAAACTTGAAGTTGATATGTATTAAATTTTGGTTTTGGTCTATGATGTGACTGAACTTTAATTTTGATCTATATATGAAGGCAATCGGTAATATGTTCCCTTAATTCAGTAGCATGCATGTTTTTGAAGAATATTCTTACAAACTTATGTGTTATTTAATTTTCAAAAAATTTGACGAGTTATTCCACAAGTTCTTGTCAAGTTCAAGTTTTTGAATTAATTTGGGTCAGCTCAGTTATTGCCAAGTGACAAGTCCATGTTTTTCAATTATGGAATATAGTAACAACCAATTACATACCTGATGTCTTTCCTTCCATTTGGGAAAAAATTCATTCCCAAGCATTGCAAATATGTGGTCTCTCATCTCGTCATGAGTTATGATCAAGCATTTAAATTTTACAGCTGCATATAACCAGTACCTGATAAAGAAATAATTGATGCAGTAAGAGCCGTAGGAGCTTAAAAAGAGAGTACAAAAATAAATTAAGTAGAATGAAATTTATCTTGAAAATTCACAAACAACCAAAAGAGATGAACCAAAATCTAAGGAATTCATCACCATTACAAAGGAAGTTCCTTATGCTATACGATCAATATATAAAATATAGAATACAGTCTACAGATGATAGCAAAGCAGGTAAATAACTGGTAAAGACTAAAAGGTAAAGTTTTAACATTTTTTCCATAAAGAGAGATAATATGCAATCATACAAAGTGATTCATCTCAAAGGGTATGGAAAATATTTCTTATATTTTCTCAGGAGGCAGGGATGGGAAAACTACTACAGCCTGTAGCAGCCCTTCAACCATTAAATTGTCAACTATATCTTCAAATTGGTGGAAGACAGTCTTAGAATGAAGACCGAGAGCATTCAAAACAAAAGACAGAAGAAGACAATAACATGCCTATGGAAACACTCATTCATTTATAACATTATATAATCAAATTTTGACATCCTCAAAGTCCAGTCAAAACAAAAAATCTCAAAACCCAAATATTTTATCTCCTAATTGAGCTACATGAAATTTTCTGAATTTTTTGTTCAAATCTGCTTGACTGAGATGACCAACATAATATTATCCTTGTTGACTTGGATTAATTATTATTAGTTGGTAAACTAATCAACCTGTTAGTTATCCCACCAATTCCTTGAAATTCAAAGTCCTGAGCACAAAAATAGAGAACACACAGCCACTGTTTGGCCAGTGAACTGATTCAACATTGAAACTATTGGTGTGTCCAATTGATTGTCCAGGTTTATCTAAGGATTAGCTAGATCCTATGATTAAAAACCCTAGGTCAGTGGCCAACAAACAGGAGATAGATTTATACTATTTTTCCTCTGCACTTTAGGCTCTGCAAAACCAAGGTAGGTTCCCGTTTACACAATATCATTTGAATTACAGCAATGCTTACAATGATGCCTAAACAGATTATAGTCTTCACACCAATAATTTTTAGAGGACTAGCCTGATTGGCTAAATCATCTTCAAAACCCTCTATTAGCTATGTATTTTTGATAGTGTGGATTGAGCATAAACAAAATATAAATTACAGTAACGTAAATTTTAATTGTAAATTTGATTCTGCTTAGGCTTGAGTTCTATGAACCAATTTGACCATTGCCTTATCCATTACAGAGTCAAGAAATGAGATGATTCCTCTGAATAACAAACCAAATAACTAACTCAATCGTTTTACAATCTTACTGCCTTACAATAAGAAACTAGCAAATGGAATATACTATTAATCTTCTTATAAATCCCTATTGTAACTCAACCTCTTCAAGTATCCAATTGAAAGCAATTTTAATCCATTACTTGAACAGAAGCTAAAAGTTAGACACTTATCACAGCAAATGTGCAATGGGAATCTCAAAAGATCTTTGATAATTAAAATTCAAAAAGGTGTTGTATTACACTATGGAGACATTAACAGCATAACCTGTATTCATATGAGCAAAATTGAGTTGTTTGTTGCTATTACAGAGAGAAATTACAACATTCTCTTTCTGAACTTCAAAAACCTAACTATACAAGACTTAATTCTATATAGAGGCTACAAGAACTAAGGACTCAAAATCCTTAAAATGAGGCTCAGAATTCCCTTTTATAGACAATAAGGGAAGCAAAAAGCCTCATTCACTGCTTAAGTCACCAAAGACAAAATCGAAGCAGTGACACTGTTACAAAAGGACAAAAAACATTTCTACACATGGAGTAATCTCTCAAAAAAGTGGTTGAAGATCTTTTAATGCATTTACATTTGTGTATGGATTTGATTTCTTCAAAATTGCTCCTTGATGGCGACAAGACATTTCTAACATTCCCATCCTTGTTTGTTGATGTTGCATTTATGTTGGTTGGTGATAACAGATTGAAACGCAACTCAAATCTCTGCACTGTCCTTCTCTTTGTCTTTAACATGCTCTGTTGACATGTCATCTCTAGGTGGGAGAAATTGGTTAACTTTAACCATATGTACCTTGTAGTCTAGCACCTATCAAAACTTGCACTATGTCAGAGAAACCCATCATAGTGTACTTGAGCTTGGAGAGAAAATCCATACTTAGATTCAACTGCTTTGCATCTACCTCACCATTTTTATTTACCTTATTATACATGGAAGTGAGAATGTTAGCAAAATATGACCTCCACTCCCTGCAAAGCCTGATCTCTCCTTCCTCATTCAAAATAGGAGCACGTGGAAATCTTCAAAACCCTCAAAGGTAGTTAATTCCCTTTTCATAAGGTTCCTATACCTATCATGATGACTAAATATGTTATTCAAGAGATCTGATTTACCAAAAATATCAAGCATTATGCTACAATCAAAATTGGGACTTTTAGCAATAATCTTCAATAATGAAACTCTTGGGGCTCAACTAATTTGAAAGCACTTTAGCTTAACTCCTGTATGAGTATGACTAGCATATGCATCCCTTAAGATTTTATAGCTGTCCCAAACCTTTTCTACCTGGCTCAAAATGTTTGACAACTTGTAACCCAAAATGTTGTCAACCAAATCAGATGTTTTCTTTACTGCCCCCTCCTTTGTTGCTTTGGCCTCTTCCTTGCTCTGCTTGAGCTTCTCTTTCAGGATTTTAACCTCAAGGACTAAGCCTCCCTTTTCTTGTGATCCCCAGGCCTCAATTATTGTCTGTGGCGGAAGTAGCAATCTTGTAGCCATATTCAACTGCTCTTGCAATTTTAGATTTATGGCATTTGCCTTATCCTAGTCTCCCTGCAAATTCTTCGTTGTTGCTTCTGTGAATAGAGTTGCGTTCACTGTGAGGGAGGCTGCTTGGGTGGCACGTGTATCCCCTAGTCTTTTGACTACCAAATTTCTAGTGAGCTACTAGGATAATTTGTTACTTGGGGCTTGTTGGTCTTAGGGAAAATAGACCAAATTGTCAAGGTCTCATGCCTTGAATTGAAACCAGACCCAAGGTAGAGGGCCTCGGCTTGCTCCTCTAAAATCAAAACTAGGTCTTCTCACCCTTGTCTTCTGAAAGTATCAAATGCAATAGAAAATGACATGTACCATCCTAGTGAGAGAAGGAATCCTACACTTCTCACTAATTCTCTACCCCTCTAAGGGGTAGTAAATTCCATTTCCCTTTTTACGTTGTCCCAAAATTCTACAATTATTTCTTTCCTCTCCTTCTCTGTGAGGATTTTGTCTGATACCCTCTGTTGCAATTATTCTCCTTTATTTTTAAGGACAAAGTCCTTGAATTCCTTGGTGGTAATAAATTTGTCATCTTGCATAAATTCACTGCAAGCCTGAGCTCTGATATCATCTACTATTTGTCCACCAATCTTAAAATTGATGATCAATCTATCATCAATGGTCTTTCATTATGACCCTAGGTGGAGGATGCATTATCTGTACTATATTTGTATCATCAAAAATTTCATCTGGGCCTATGGGATAATCAATCAAAGGTTCAGATGAGGGGTCTATCTGCTGCAAGGGGGTTACTTGTTGTGGACTTTGTGGTATAACCCCCTAAGAAGTGGAAGGGCCAGGGGTGCTTGATGCTAGAGTAGGTATATTTGACAATAGAGTGTTGGCATTATCCAACATGGTCATTGTCCTTTTTATGGGATCCTTGATGTGTGAAAATGATCCCTCAAATGATGAATCTACCTGCTTCCTCTTTGTCTCAACCATCTAAATCTTTACCCATAAGGCTATTCTTTTTGCAGCTTCTTCGTAGAACTATTCCTAATTAAATCCTCCACATTGTCATACTCATGTGAGAAGGGTGCCAGTTTGAAAATGATTCTTTGATCATTGATAGAACATTCTGGATCACACCTCCTAATCCTGTCTACCTTCATTCTATAAGGTAGTAACTTTCCTAACAACGACTCCATTCCCTCCGTTGATGTCACTGAAAGGTCTAAAAAACACCATTGTATAAGGGAGAATGGCATGTTTCTTGTTATTCTTGAAATGAGCCTTGTCAGACTCATTTAATTGCCATATAATTTCTAAGAAGGCAATTCGATCTGGTACATTTTTGGGGAGCACATGAGGTGCAACAGGGGACCCATACACTCTAATTATAGTGGCATTTGTGTAGAAGAACCAATCACCCCAATTGTGATTGATCCCCTTCTCTGGGAAAAGGTCCTTTGGCCTCAAAAATTGTCTTACCTCATCTGACAACCTCCAATCCACCCGGAAGCCAAAATTCCTAAGGATTGTTTTAACAAAAAATTCTTCAAAAATAGAGTAGTTGGACTTCTCATAGTCCTTATCCCATATGTAAGTTCATTCTTGGACTGGTAACACTCTTTCCTAATCATCCATGGCCCTAATTTGCAAATGTGGAGACCATATACCATCTCCACTGTACAAAATGATGTGACACAATAGTGATTACCATTTGAAATGCACTATGTTGCTGTCCTTCTTGAGTGAGCTCAAGGATTATGTATTTCCTTTTCAATGTAACCAGCATAGTCATATGGTTTGTACACATCCCTACTTTGAATATTCACAGCCAATGCCATCAAATTAACTAGCATTTGAATCTTGTTGTCTAGGCCCAAAACTTGACATAATAAAATGCATGTCTTCACAAAGTAGTCGTCAAAGATGTCATAGCTGAAAGGTTCCAACTCCCCACTGACAAATCTTCTTAATTCTCTATTAGGCCCTCTAGGCCTGAAGCATGGCAACCATTTGACCCTATAATTGCCCCTGTGCCTCTGGTATTCTCTAGTGAGGGCACCCAAGTCTATAGGTAATTGGGCATTAGGATTTAGGTTACAAACCTTGCAAATGTAAGCCCTATCCAAGGGCATTAAGAATTTTACACTTAATGAAAACAATGCCCTCTTCTCAAGGTTGTATGCCATTGCGATTGCCCTAATTAGGTCAACATTTACAAATACATTGGGCACCACCATCCTTCCTAGCCCTAATCTCCATATGTTGTAGATAGGTCTATCTGCTAGGGCTTTTAGAAGGCATGTTTAAAAAGGGCATAACCTTGAAATGGAATTATTGGGTCCCTACAATCTTTGTTCTTATCGAAAATTCTATTAGCTAAAATCTCGAATACAAGCGCCATCCTAGGCCTTTTAGAAAATCTTGGCAACTAGGCCATTATATCATCATTAAGTCCCCTCTTTATACCCCTTGAAGTTCCGGCCATAATTCTCCTTCTAGGGTTTCAACAATCATGAAACTAGAATTTCTAAATTTTGCACTTCGAAGAAGACTTCTGCAAATTTTTATCATGCCTACCCTTTCAAAGCCCTAAATCCTCCTCTGAATGCTTAATACTAGCTAGCAATCACCTCTTGATGCCCAAAATGCACAAAGAAGGTTGAAATTACTTGTTTATTGTCAACAAAAAGCCCTAATTTTGTTGTAAAAACCCTTGTTCCCCTAGAATTCTGCGGCAATTTCGCTCTTGTATCTTGTCTTTATGTTGTGAATAATGAGAAATGAAGCAATTAAGCTAGTACCTCCGAGAATTTGGTAGATGTAGATCACATCAGCCATCAATGTTCTCGCATGCTTGAATGCGCCACCAGTGGTAGCCGTTCTCCATTTTTTAATATGGGTTGTTGATCTTCAAAGATCAACAATGATCACAAGAATTTGAAATTCCTTTAGTTACGAGAAAAAATTCTTTCCCTTCACACAATTCTGAGACACATGTCATCATTTTGGGGACTCATGGAAACAAAAGAAAAAGCTTTGAGGCTTCCTCAACAATTCTTTCCTCCGCGAAACATCAGAAGTGAGCAAGATCAGACATGTGACACAATTTCAGGAGTTCGAGGGACTAAAATCTTGGTTCAAAATCACTCCATGAAGGCTATGGCTAGCACAACATAACCATAAGCTGACATCTGGCACTAAATAGGACAAAAGTGGGACCCTTAGCAAGTTCTCCTTTGGGCGACTTAAAAGATATTTAAAAGCACATGCATAAAAGAACAACTCAAGTCACTAGGAAAGAAGGGGGCATGCAATGAACGATAAAAAGGGGGGCTTTGCTATAAGACTTAAGTTACTTGCACAAAAACAAAGCTCTTGATTTGATTGGTTAGAGACCCATACACGTCAACAACATATGGAGGAAAAAAGGTATTTCGCAGGTTTGCATGGAGAATAAGAACACATAAAGAGCTTCAACAAACCAAAGAGACTGCATGAAATGCCGACATGTGTCCTATGGGACCCAATGAAGTGTGAAGCCTTTAGTGATTTATTAAAAGCATGTGATAGTAATAGGCCTAGTTGAGACTCTAGGGAAGGGGTTGATAAACACATGGGACAAAGGCCTCAAAGTTGTAAGTTAAAAGCTAGGAGACTTAGGTTAAAGGTCACTGATCAAACATAAGAAAAAGTGCAAGGGTTTTAGGTAGAGGCTAGGGTTTTGATGAAAGGTAGGTTTTTTCATAAGCCATAATACATAATTGATAAAATAAACCCTTACACTTTTAGGATTTTTATTAATTTTACTAGCCATGGTAATTCAAAAGGCAAAAATTTGAATAAGTATCGCCAGAAACTATTGAGTTGACAAAAACCACAGCTTTGAGTTTCCAGTGTTGTTGACCAACAATGGATTTAAACAAATTAATATCTTTGATTGCATTGATAATCTTGGAGTTTCATGCATTTTACCTTGTCAAGAAGAGATTGACCAAAAAATAATGTTGACATTTCATTTTGACTAAGGTATTCTAACCTTTGATCTGATTATTTTAAGAGGTATGCATAACCCACTGCATAGGCTTTGACTAGATATTTAGCTTTCATGCAAAATGGTGCAGCTTGGACTTATTTAGTTAACTTTGATTGAATATTAGAAAGCGCTTTTACCCAAAAGGGATGATATTGGTGAGAAATCCATACTATTTGGGTTTGATTAAAGTTTGAACCCCATGACAATGGCTGTTTGAGCATCAATTGAAACCCATGAAACCTCATAATAGTTAGGTGATTAGGCATTGATAAACATTGAAAACCCATGATGTTCCCACCATAGTTGGGTGGTCGAGTATTGATGAAGGCCCATGCAGGCCCATGATTACTAGGTGATTAGGTAAGGATCTGTTATGCCCTGCATACACGCCCCAACCTTTTGCTTGGCAAAGTTGGGGACCCCCTCTGTTTTCTTTTGTTTTGTTGGTTTGGTTCATTATGTTTTGCGCTTTGTTGTTCTCGTTTCGTCTTTTCCCTCTTCACTTGTTTCGGTTTTTGTCTCTCATTTTTTGTTTGCTGTCGTTTTGGTCTTGTCCTAGAGTTGTTCACAACCCTCAAACCTTGCTTGTTTTTCCTTTGTCAGAGTTCCAGAATGAAACCTGAACTTGTCCTCGAGAGAGTGTTCAAGTTCTAGGTGTTGTTCCGAATCCGGTCTCTGCTTGTTTTCCTTTTCCTTGTTTGTGTCGGAATCGAACATCGGACTGGAACCTGAACTTGAACCTCTTCGGAAGGTTCCTGTTCTTGGTTCCAACCCGATCTTGATCTTCGCTTCCATTGTGTGTCTATCTTTCAGGATTCGAATTTTGGACTGGAACTAATACCTTCCACTTTTGAAGGTTCACATTCTGTGTTCGTCCCCGATCCCATTCCCCGCTTTGCTTTCGCGTGTTGTCGAGTTCGTGTACCATGTCCGGTCCCCATTCCGATCTTCATCTTTTCGTTTCATCATCTCGTTTCTTTTCTGCTCTTCGTTTTCGTTCATCTTCGTCCTCGCCTCGTCGTGTCTTTTGTTCATTTGGTTTCGTTTGTTTGGTTTTGTCTTCTTCGTCCCTTCGTTTATGTTTTTGCGTCGTTCATTTTGTTCTTTCGTCGTTCTTCATTTTTTCATTTTTTTTGTGTCCAGTCTAAATGTCTCAAAAATCCAAAAAAGTATAAAATATCAAAAAATACAAAAATTCAAAAAATAACGAAAATACAAAAAAAATAAAAATAAAATAAAAATAAAACTACAAAACACAAAAATACAAAAAGAAAATATAAAAATAAAAGTTAAAATTTTAAAATAAATAAATTTTAAAAGAATTTTTTTAAATTGAAATAAAAAATAAAAATGATCTTTTAAATTGAAAATAAATATATCTTTTATTGTTAAAAGATTTAAATAAAAATCTTTCAATTTTAAATTTAAAGAAAATAAATAATTTTTCTTACTTTAACAAGATTTAGATTAAAAATGTAAAAAAAATCATAAAAAAATCAAAATTTTTGAAAATAAAATCTTCAAAAAGAAATAAAAAATTAAAAAAGAGAAGTGAAATAAATAGATAAATAAAAGCAAAGACACGGTCAAGTAAAAGTTCCGACCCCACATAGCAAATAAATTTTTAATAAATTCCAAGGTTTAAATTGCAAAAACATGCCGTCGGGTGTTGGACTCGGGTTAAATTTAGGAACCAAATATAAAACGTTGGTAAAAGCCCAACTCCCTATGCTCTGTCGGAGGATTTGGGTTCGGACAAAATATTGGAACCACACATTGAAGTGGTCCTGGGTTTGTGTTCGCCTCGCTCCCGCATTCCGCATAGACATTGAAAGAAGGCTTTCGGACGTCGGGTTCGGGAAGAACCGTGGACACTGCAGTTTAAGGTTCATGGGTAAGTTTCAATCCCGTTCACGCCTCTGACCTGGGCAAACACAATGTACAGAGGACGCTAGGGTTTGACGCAATGCCTTAGAGAAATTTAATCTCATGAGAAAGGAGTATACGAAATGAGGAGGCGCAGACTTGTCAAAGGTTGTTGTGGCAAATGTGATTTGGCAGATAAAAATCCCGAAACCCTTGCCTTTGCCAGCGTTATCTTTGTTGCCTGGGTAGACATGCCTCTAAGAAAACTCATGGAATGTGATGCGCATCGAATGGGAATCGATTGAAAAGGTTTTAAAAACGTTCAAGCAAATGCAGTTGGCAAAATCCCGCAGCCGTTGTCAACATTCTCCATACCCGCGGCCAAAGAGGACATTCAAAGCACAGTGAAATGCCATCTCATGGAAAGCAACAGTCAAGGCATTTACAAGATGGATTCCCTTATAAAGTTTCAGAAACGTTTTTAAGCAAATATAATTTGCAGGTGCAAAGCCAAATTCCATAGCTCTTCTAGCATCTTCTTCGCCTATGAAACACGATGGATGCTATTCACGGGCTATGCACAAAATGAACCTATCGAGAAGGCTTTAGAAACTTTAAGACATATGCAATTGGCAGTTGTAAAAACCTTTCCCACATTCCTTTACCAACATCTTCTTGACATGCACACGAATTGGGGATGCATAAGCAACGAGCAAATTGTTTGATAGAACGCATATGGAACACAATGTTGCAAGATGTGAATAAAATGGATTTGCAAAAGCACGTAAATTGTTTGACAGTTTGCCTCAAAGAAAACGCGGTCTCTGGAATGCCATGATGGCAGGATTCGCACAAACGTTTTGTTGAAAAGACTTTAGAAACTTTCAAGCAAATGCAATCGGCCATTATGGAGCCAGATTCCTCAACCTTTGCAAACGTCTTCCCTGTTGCGGCTGAAGTGGCGAAATCATACACAAATCCGAGAATCGGTTGGACAAGGCGCGTACTAACTGTTTGACTCAATGCCTCAAGAATCATGGCTTCAAAAAAGATGTCGGCGTGTGAGATGCAGTGATTTATAAACTAGGTTTGTTTGAAAGTATTTGGAAACTTTTTGGATATCAAATGCAATGATTGCTCATATGCACAAATTGCATCGGTTGGACAGGGCGCTGAAAACTGTTGACAGAATGCCTCAATAGATGTCATCTCACGAGATGTATGATTGCAGCATATGCACAAAATAGATTTGTTGCCAAGGATTTAGGAACTTTCAAGCGAATGCAGTATGAGCAAGCATCAACATGGCATGTGAATTGTTTGACAGAATGACTCAGAGAGATGTCATCTTATGATATGAATAGCTGGCAAAATTCCAGGGTTCGCGCAAAATGGGATTTGGTGAAAATGCATGAATAAGTTTCAAACAAATACAATTGGCATATGTAAAGCCCTATTCCGCAACCTTTGCCAGTTTGTCCTCCTTGCTCGGATCAATGCTGTAGTTACAACTGATAAATACGCATGAAAATTGTGAAAACATAAAGGGCAACGAACTGTTTGACAGAATTCCTCAATGAAACATTGCCTCATGGAATGCAATTTGCTGATGGAAACTGATCGGTTTTATATAATGATAGCAGGATATGCGCTAAATGAATTTAATGAAAGTGCCTTTATAAAAAAGACATATGAGTTGTTTGATCGAATACATCAAAGCAATGTTATGCTACAGAGTGGAATCATAGCAAGGTTTACATGAAGTACATTGTTGAAAAGGTTTGGAAATTTTAAAGCTTTCAAGCAAATGTCATTCTACAGATCTAAATCCAAATTCCACAACTTTGCCAGAATCCTTTCTGTCTGTGACCAAGTATGATGAGTGGTAGTCACACGATTTACATGATTCTGAATTTAATTTGGGTGTATGGATATTCACCAAGATGCAAAGGGTCGGAGATTTTCTCAGATTTTGAGTTTATAATTGCTTTGGCAAATACAAATTAGTTAATTCAATGAATCAAAAAATGAAATCCATTAATTCACTAAAAAATAATTGATCCATGTGTTTTAACCTTTGTGAAGTAATTATAATTGAATTAATTGTTTATTTGTTACAAATATTAATTTGGTGAATTTGTCTCTATGCAGGTACTGGATTTGGGATCGAATACTGGCAGAAGATTTTAAAATCATGCAGAAAAATGATTATTCACGTTATTTTATTATTTAAAATTGGATTTGATTAATGTTTCAACCATGAGATTTAAAGTGCATGCATTTAATTGAAATACCATTAATTAATTAATGCTCTGGATTAAATAAATGTGTTTTTTGATTTTCAGATTCTTTTCAAGGAAAGATCTTTGATGACTTGCAAATCAAATGCGCAAAAGAGGAGAATTTGTTGAAAAGACTATCAATCAATTGGGAGTGCACCGGAGTCGTGGGGGAGGGGGGCACTGGACATGATTTCTGGAGAAAGATATTGATTTACATCGTGCAAGATGAAGGACTCAAGGTTAAGCTGAAAGTTGCGATTGTGAACTGAAGTCAAACTGGAGGATGGAGTTTCAAACTGAAGTGAACCCAAATCAAACAGAAGCTGAGAACAAAAAGTTATCTTTATGGAAAACTGTATGCACGAGAAAAGCTACAGCTTTTAATGAGCTGTTTGAGCAGAAATTATGGAATTAGCTGAGCTTTAAATTGTAAAAATCTGCTCATTTGAGAGAGATTTTTAGGAAAAAAAGTTAGCTGTTTAGAATTTTAGCAATAGGATAGATAATACATTTTCCTTACATTCTTAGCGTAGTTGGGTGGATCTGAAGATACTGGTTTTCGTACACTGGTGAATTTGCCAGAATTGTAAATGCTATTTATCTGTCTCATCGTAGTAGAAACACCCAGATTTAAACTTGCTTCATGTTTTACTCTGGAATGATATTTGTTTGGTTAACTATTCGATTTGAAGTTTTTCAAGGAATGAGTAAAGTTTATCTTTTCTTTTGTTCGAATTGTGATTTGCGATTTGCTGTTAAAGTTTCCACTATGAATGAATGTTCAGTTTTGTATTGATTACGAGTTGGTTTGTTCTACAGTTCTAGTTTAGGAATTCCTTGAAGAGTAACAGGGCTAGTTAACTAAATGAATCAACATTCTTTTATCTCTTGCATCCCTGATCTATCTTTTGCCCTTTCTTTTAATCCCCCGATTAGAGTAGGTTTAGATAGGAGTTCGATCTTGCAGCAACCAAAAAGCTCAATAACCAATAGGTCCCTTGAACATTACAGCCTCATTGACCGCTCAGCAAAACAACAACGTTGTGACCCAACATCTAGGACCTTGGAAGGTGATCGATTTAACGATCGTTTGTCTTTTTCAGGAGAGGTAAGGTGATTACATCTTGCCTGCATGTTGTTGTGTCAATTTGGCCATCAACAGGATCAAAAACCCATGAAGGTCCGCAATAGTTGGGATGTTTATGAAAACGCATCTTAGTTGAGTGATTGGATAACTCATTGTCCTATAAGAAACAATGACCCAAATGAATTTTGATATATGAAATTTATGGATTGTACTTAGTTAAGCAATTGGGCATTTCATTTGCTATCATAATTTAGCTAGGTGATGAAAATTGAGTTGGTTAAGGTTCCAAATTAGTGATACCTTATGAAATGAACACCAAGGGATTATTGTTTATGAGATGTGGTTGAGAGACAATCTCCACTCATACCAAACCCACTTGCATTTTACTTTTGACTATTAACTTGTAAGGAGTGTTTTGTTGGTGTGAAAAAGGTATATCACCTAATTAGTTCTTATTAGGTTCTTCTCACACTAGCATACTTAATCTTTCTTAGGTCATGTACTTTTTTATGCCTCATGTCATAAGATTAACACACATGTCATGATATGATTTCATTCTATGCTAGAGTCTTAGCTAGGGGTTCATCCTTGTCTTTATAACAAGGATTTATCATTGTACATTGTAATAATCAATTATTATTCACTAGCATCTAATGAAATCTCAAACTTCCAAGCAAATTAGTTGCTTCTCTCTTGTGTGAAAAGGTGTTTTGATTGCAAGTGATCCTTGGGATGTTGTGGGAGTTCAATCATCAACTCCAACATGGTATCAAAGCACCAGATTTGCAATTCAGTTTCTTTTTTGAGAGTTTTGGCCTTGAACTTTCAAACAATACAATCTAGTGCAAAATGAACATCACTGTTGCATCCAAAAGACATCAAAACCCTAAGATTGCTTGTCCAAACGCTAAAAGTGGAGTTTGTAAAAATCAAGGTGATTTTTTTGGAGGTGTTGAAAATATCACTTGCAAAAATCCATATGGTCGTATGATATTGTACATTGTTTCTATAACCACCATTAATCCACAAGTATAATTGGTGCTATTCATAGGTTTTTTTGATGGTCAATTTTTTAGAAAAACAACTAATTTTTTGTTTTACATCTTCTATACAAAGTGGCAATCAAATCAACGTAGTTGTCGCATCAACATCAATAGTGGCCAAAGGTTTTATTTCTTTCAAGCCCTAGTCATATCAGCAATGAGGGGCCAGCAAGCACTCAAAACTCGAACAATGCCGTCCAAAAAACAGCAACACCACAACCACTGTAGGTTGAACAACCCCTACTTCGCCATGTCGACACCCACCCTTTGCCATGTCACCACCCTTACACCACCAAACAAACCACTGCCTAGTAGCCACCCACCCCTATTCACATGCCCTAAAGGTACTATTGATGTGTGTTTTATGACACACCAAACACTCTAGAATAAAGAATCCAAAGACGCTCTATCCTCTCTTGAAAAACCACCTCGTATGCTAAGATTGCAAGAAAGATCATACAGCAATTCCAATGTTTCGTAAGTTAGGTGTGGATAAGCTCTGTGGTCGTTGTGATTTGCCGGTAACACAAAGGGACTTATGCTAGGCTTGTTTAATTCACAATGAAGGTCTAGACAATAAAGCTCTATTGCTTGGGTCTCGGATCAAACAAACTAAAAAAAAAGGGAGATAAGGGTTTAGAATTTCTAATCTACTTCCTAAGAATCCAAGAGACGGTACTAACTTGGTGAAACCAATAACCACGCTTTGCTTCGCCACGCTTAACGACAACTACACAAAGTGGGTGCAATCTTCAATGGAGTGTTTTCAAGATTTCTTTACTACAAACAACACCATCAATAGAACACCATTATTCAAAGTAAACATTGAAGCATACACATCAAAAGCTCAGTCTAACTTTATGCATTGAATGAAAAACATCCATCCAAAGAAAGTATGAGCCAAGTTTACACCATAAATCAATACTTATTAGATCTTGCATTCGTCAAACATACATGAAATAAAATCTAAACTATGATGAGGGATAAGAACCATGCCAACTCCAAAATAAGAGAAATAACCACCATCAATTTGAACAATGCATTACTTATTACTTTGGTAGTCATATGCAACAATTTACTTATCTCAACATGTTTTGCAACATGCTCCATGATTTACAAATGAGAGATGAGCTCAATTTATAGGCTCACCGATTACAATTCAATGGCGAAGATTGATTTAGAATCAACGACTGCGATTACAAAATAAAACCCTAATTAGGGCTTGTCATAACTAACTACCTCTTGACCAATGAGGAAATTACATTTGAGGACACTTGTCCCTTTTTGCTAAATATGAACCAACGATAAAATAGAGAGTTGCCACATGGTGGAGTGTGAGGTTCATTGAATCTGGACATATTGACTTGGAACAATTTGGTTGGTCGAGGCACTACTTTAGCGGGTTGGATGTCCTCCTTGGTCACTTTGTTCGTTTTTCCATTTTCTTGCCTTAGAATATTTTCCCTATCGATGACTCTGTCCTTTGTGCTTGTTTCTTCCTAGCTTTGATCTTGGATTCCTTTCGAAACTTTGATTTCTTCTTCTCACCTGTACTGGAAGTCTTGCCTTGGAGCACATGCTTAGACTTGAAGTCATTAAGGTTTTCTTTCCTGATTGCTTTGAAATTCCTACAAGTGCCTTGAATTTGGAGAAAAACTCCCCTGTGCTTTCACCACAATGGAGGAAATTGGAACTTTCTCTATGAAGTATTTCCCATACTTAGCCAAATTTTTGCTATTCAATTTCATTTTGTAACACCTTCATGTGGACCACTCAACAGTTAGCCCAAATTTTGGCCATCTTTATGCTCGAATGAACTTTGCCTATGGATTTGCTTTCAATTCTGAGTTTGGCTTGTGCTGAGTAGGGCGGGCTCCATCCTTGGACAAGGAGTTTATTCACTTCCTCTTTTTTTCTTTCCAACACTTAGCCAATTTTCTGAATTTCCCTCCCCAAGGTATCAACACTTAGTCAATTTTCTGAGTTTTCTTTGGCGGACTTCATCTTCTCTTGGGCAAGGCAGACTTGCCTTGTCTCCATGCCACTTCTCAAGGGCAGACTTGCCTATGGCTTGTGCCATCTAACTTTCTCCTTGGGCGGACTTCATCATTTCTTTTGCCATTCACTCATGTGCTGGGCGGACTTGGCTAATGATCAGGCCATCCAACTTGAGGCGGACTTACCTTGTCTCCAAGCCATTTCTTTACTTTCCATGGCAGACTTTATCATTGTCCATGCCATCAAACTCTTCATGCTTGGGTGAATTTGCCATTAACTCCTGCCATGCTCAACACTTAAGCAAATTTTCAGATTTTTCATAGTTTTTCACTCATTTCCATTTTGGGATCTCTTGAAGTTGATGTTGATGAAACCATGGCCTGTACACTTTCCAAAGATGGAAACCTTGCCAAAACTATAAACTTTTCCAAAAATAGCCCCTAAAAAACAGGGAGTCCAAAATAGGCCAAAAGTGCCAAAAATAAAGTCCCTAAAAAATAAGGGGTTGGAGTGAAAACCCTAAAATTTAGGAGGTGTCAGAATTGACTGAAATGACAGTCGATCTTCGTCCTCAAGGCCTTCTAAACACTTTGATGATGTTTGTGCACTGATTCAGGCTCAAATTCTTTACTTGGCTCGGGTGACCATTCAAAAAACTCAAACTTCTCATTGTAAAAGAAAACATGGTAATTAGCAATTGCAATGCCAAGGCAAAAAAGCAAAAAAAACAAGAGGGTCCCCATTTGCAATGGGGCGATGTGTGAAAAGGTCACAACATGTACTATTTTTTCTTTTTGGCATAAATTCGACATATGGAATTGGATTTTTGAAAACAAATAGTCATAAAAAAATTGGTTCCAAGAACTATCCAATGGTGCTAGTTATTTTTTCATAATTTTATTGCTAGTTGAAATCTGATCATCATTTTTTGCTTCCGAGCTCATATCTTTTTGCCAATTTATCTAATTTTTGCAACATTGGAAAAGTATTAACAAATTCTTAATAGCCATCAATGTGATTTTTCTAGATTTAACACCAAGTATCTTTTATTCAGTTTGTCAGTTTTTTGCATATTAGTTGATAACTTAGACATCTTGGCACTTGGTGAAGTTCTATCTTTTTGTGTGGGATTCATTTCAACTCTTATATTCTACATTCATTTATTTTTATTGTAATCATGTCTCTAAATCAATGGAAAATCAAATGTGATTATTGTGGGAGATAAAAGGCATACCATAGATGAATGCATGTTAAGAAAATTTCATGATTTGAAACTTATTTATGAACTTCATCAATTGGAACAACTTTGTATTGCAACTTATTCATTTGTCAAATTCTTCTAACCTAACACCTGCATATACATCTAATATTCACACTCAAACATCTTGTGTGGACACAACTTTAGTTAGGGATGAGCAATGTAGTCAAATAACATGCATTGAGATCTCTACCCACCATCACCTTTTGCTACAATAGTTCAGTAATATCATATCAATCTTCCGAATCAACCTCATTAGGATTTCTATCTATCAAATATATCATCTTTGTTTATGGAGTCTCACATTGTAGATCTTAAAGACACATTAGAGGATTTATATTACCTCTTTGATGGCTCTGATGTCATCCGATCTTTAGTGTTTCTTGATGTAATTTGGATTCCTTCTCCTTGTTCCACTTCTTTAATTGGGCATTCAATTCCTATTGGAGAAAATACATCTTTTTCTAGCATGCGGAAACTATAGTTGTATTCAAAGGCACATTTGGATTTGGCTTCCTTATTCATCAAGATTTTGAGAATGGCTTCTACAATGACCAATGGATTTGTTTCTTCCCAAGGGGAGAAATGTTATTTGCAAGCAATGAATCATTTTTTGTCTCTGAGCATTCACCATTGGAACGTGAGCTACTTCTTTGTCGGGGCGGGGGGAGGGGGGGAATTCATAGTCTCATCTTTTCTCTCCTATGGGGGGGATATACATTGTACATTTGTGACAAAGCAGTCCTTGGGGTGTCATGTTGAGTCCTCCTTTCTTCCATCACATGTACATGTTAGTTTATATTTTTTTCTCTTTTGGAGAGGAGTTTTTCCCATGAGGTTTTTCCTTTTCTCTAGTTGTGAAAGATTTGTTTCTTTATACATGGGTATTGCATCGAGCCTTATAGTTGAGACCCATCCATCATTTATCATCAATACATCTTTGCATTTTATAATAATCTCTAAGTTGCATTTAAGAAGGGGTGTTGGTGTGACAAAGGTCTATCACATAACTAATTCTTATTAGATCCTATCCACACTAGCATACTTAAGTTTAGTTAGATCATGTGTCTTTTTGTGTCTCATGTCATAGGATTAAACATGTCAAGATCTAATTTTATCCTATACTAGTAGCTAGGGTTTCATTCTTATCTTTTATAACAACGATTTATCATTGTATATTGTAATAATCAATTTGTTGTACCCAAACCAAATTTTTTGCTTCATTAAGGCAATTTGCTTAAAATGGTTTAAAACTTGTAAAAATGATGTCAAAAGATAGTTTTTGGGAGAATCAAGTATGGGCTTTTAGTTAGTTTGATGTTAGGAAGATACTAGTAAAATTTGAAAAATTGAAAAATTAGGGTTTCTGGACCCCTATTTTTAGGCAAAAAACCCTAAAAATTGGAACTTGTCAGAATTGACTCAAAATTGTTTTGATTGGCTTATTTTACTTCACGATCACAATGGTGAAGTTAGATTCAGTTAAAACTCAGTTTAAATCTGGTGGGTAGTTTTCGTTTTTTCAAGTGAAAAGTTAGGATCTATGAGGTCAACATTAAGCTTGGAACCCTCCAATGAAGATTCTATGGCGAGATATGTCCAAAATGATGCTTTGTCTCAGAGGGGATTTTCATCGAGGAGAAGAAATTGAAATTTTTTCTAACTTTGGAGACAAAAGAGCACCTGCTAACCAAGGGCGCCCTTGATTTCAGGGGCCCAGATCATCTTTCTGAGATTTGTCACTTCCAAGAGGACTTCTTCGGAATCCTGTCAGCTTCACAATGAACCTACCAGCCAGTTTGAAAGATATGTCTAGCACCTAAAACTGGAGATTGAACGCGAAATGAGGGAGGTTGAAAAAATGACATTGGCAGAAAAGTGCCCCCGGAGGCCAAATGTGCCCAACTTTTTGAAGCACCAGATGGAGGTTTCTGATCAAATGATACCCAAGATGTTTGTCTCAAACTTGGTCTGGCTTTGCAACAAATCCGCCGACGGATGAATCTGAGTAGTTGAATTGCCGAAATCAGGAATCAAACATAAGGTTTTATCATGGTCAAAAATGTCAGTAAATAGCAAAAGCGACCCTGGTCAAGCCTCAAATGCTATCTTTTGGGTCATCTCAAATATTCATCTTGTCTGTGAAACTTCCAGCGTTCCGTTGCATACCTCAGTCGGGTCAGAAGACTTGATAGCAGCCTATAGCCAGAGATTAAGTGAATTTCTAGCTAGTTGGAAAAATGGCTCTCTAGGAAGAAAAGTGCCCTTGGAGGCTAGGGGCGCCCATGTTTTTCAGCTAGCAGATGATGTTTTTAGGAAAAGTGCTCTTCAAGAGCTTATTTCAAAATCCAGTCAGCTCTGTAGTGAGCCTGTCAACCAACTTTGAAGTTTTGCCAGTTGTCGGAGAACGCGAAATGAAGTAAGGTCAAAATCACCTTCAAAATGATGAAAAATTGACTATGAAGCTAAAAGTGCCCCTGAAGGTTAGGGGCGCCTTGAATTTTGAAGCCTCAGAAGTCAAAATTTGGATTTGTAGCCTCAAGGAGTTTCTTGTCAGTTTTGATCCTACTCTTCAATGAAACTGTCAGCCAGTCATCTGGATGCATCAGTCAATCAGAATCAATGATCGAATATGAGCTCCGTTGACGTTTGCAAATTGAAATTTTCATAAATTTGGTTGTCTGAAAAGTGATGCCTAAAGTCAAAGTTTGACTTTTGCACTGAAGTTAAAAGGGACGCCCTATAAAGGTGGAGGTTGTTAACTAAATTTAATTAATATTAAATCTTCAGATGTACTTCTCAAGTTGACTTCAATTGGACTTAATTTTTGCGTGCAATTGGTGGATTAATTTTTGCATGCACAGTTAACTGAAGTGCATGGAGGTGGCACCCTATTTAGGGCTAATTTCTCAGAAAGTTAACTGTTTTTGAGGTCCAATCAGAAGGTGGCGTCCATTTTTAGGTGTTTGCAAGCATAAGTTGGTGCCTTTCTTCATAAATTTTATTTATTAAGGCAAGAGGCATCCATTATTCCCATCACAGGTGGAAGCAAACATGTATTTTCTTGAGCAAGCAAAGATCTGAAGGTGCTACGAGCAATATTTTTCAATGTCCTTCACAGTGCCAGGTTGTAACGACCCCGTCCTTGGGTAATTAATTTTTTTCTAACATTTCACTTCAAACATATAAATGTAACAAATAACAAAGATATTGCAATAAAATTTTTCCTTTCTTTATTGATAAATACATGCAAGTTACAATATATATTTCCACATGAATTCCATTTTCATTGTAAATATAAATCAGAGTACAAAAGTAAAACAATTACATACATAGCTCGTAAGCTTTTGCACAAATAGTAGTAAGATGGTCCAGGTTCCCTTCCTTTCAAATCTTGGTGTATCTATCGCCTGCTGTGGAGGAGAAACATCACTCAGGCGCTTTTCCGCCAACCACGGACTATTAATGCGGTCCCCCACACATCTATCATTCGATAGATGACCCTCCCTTCGAACGAAGAGATTGGTAAAGTAACCGGCTACGACAACCCAACTGAGCATAGTGTTGTGTCCTATACATCTAGAGCTTGCTATTTCACAATCCTGAACTAGCATGATGGATTACAATGAACTGACAGTGTAGTCTCAACTATCTCACATCTAAGTGGATGTCGTACCTTCCACTACTTTGGCCAAAGTATTCTCATTCGGTACTTCGAATGAAGGTCATCTATCATATACACTACTCAGGACCGATTTGACTTAAGGCTATCTTACACTACGCATAGGTATCGTCCTTTACTTTTGGATAATCTTTTATCCCAGACTAACCTACAGCATTTTTCTAAGAGATTTACACAAGATAGGTATATCCTGTTTCAGATTACCTACCTTTAGACATTCTACTTCAATAGCTACATAAGGGAGGTATATCCTGTTTCAGACAACCTACCTTCAAACAAACTACTTAATCAAGAATTGAAATGTTGTCAACAAGGGTCCCTCGGGTAACTCCTAACATGGAATTCTTTATCCATGGAGTACATAGCTTTTCCTAGTTAACCTACTAACTTTAAAGCTTTAGACTACCTTGGTACTGGTTCCATCCTCGACCTAGTATTTAATAACTAGTTCCTCTTTTCCTTTATATAAGGAGATCAAGCAGTATTCAAGTAAATACAATTCATCAAGTAAATTCTATTAAATAGTATTCCAACATTTTCCTTTCATCTATTTGAACAAGCTATTCCTTTTCAACAAGCTTTTCCTATGAAATCAAGCTATTCCATTTCAAGCTATTCTCTTTGCTGATTTTAAGCATGTTTATCTCATCCTCGGAGATATCTTTGGAGGAGGTCAGACTTTCAGTTAGAATTTAGTTAATTGATGTTAGTTATCAGTTAACTCTCATTTCAATAAGGACTTGCATGTTGCACATGTCCATTTAGTTTAGTTTTGTTTCAGTTAACTAATGGTAGCTTTCCAGTTAACTGTATAGTTTCATTTATTTAGGTTTAGCAATAAACTCTTGCATGCTTGCAAGACTCATGTTAACTCAAGGTGATTTTAGGGTTCCCTACGCCTTTGAGTTCTATAAATAAGAGCACCCTTGCTCATTTGTAATTAACTTTTGCGTGATAGAATACATGTTGAGCCCACTTTGCCTGTAGTATTGCTATTTTTGTATCTATTCACGAACTTTTGATTGTGATAGAGAGTTGTTGTGTTGCCAGCAATATTCCTATTCTCAGTATTGGTTCACTTTGTACTTTGAACTTTTATTAGTAATAACAAATTGTTGAGATGCCTTGTCATGCAATGTTACTTGTAATGGTTCATCTTTGTTCAATATAATGTTGGTTGATCGTTTATTTGTGTGATAGGTTCTTCATACAATTTGTTGTCCTGGGTTATATTTGTTTCTAATAAGCTTGTTTCATATACACCTCAGATAGGAGTCGTCTCCTCGGGAATTTAGAAGTAGGTTTATCGTGTGTTGTGATTAATAATCTTTGTTTCATATCTACACCTCAGATAGGAGTCGTCTCCTCGGGAATTTAGAAGTGGAGATTGTCGTTTGATGTTGTTGCCAATAACCTTTCTTTCAGCCTACATCTCGGATAGGAGTTGTCTCCTCCTTGGGAATCCTGACTTAAAGATTATCATCTAAATATTCCCTACTCCTAAGTCCTCATGCTCTATTTCTATTGAGGAAATAGGATAGATTAAAGTAGTAAGTTAGTTGTAGTTAAGATCTGCAAAACCAAAGAAAAACCTTAGCTACAATGTATTGGTTTTCTTAACCTTGTGCCTCTTTCAGCTGAGTCAAAAATATAGGACTTAGATCATTTACCTGTTTCACGCATATCAGCAAAAGAGGGAGCTTCCCCTCCTAATTTGAAGAGCAGTCATTACGCACTGTGCATAGTTGTTCGTTGCCAATACGCACTCCAGAGGTGCGAATTGTAACACCAACACAATTATTGTTCATTAGCATCTAATGAAATCTTAGGCTTCATAGCAAATCAGTTGCTTCTCTCTTGTGTGTAAGGGTGTTTTGATTATAGGTGATCCTTGGGGTGCTTTGAGGGTTCAATCATCAACTCCAATATGTTTGTGCAAGTATTCTATTCACTGTCTTTAAATCTTGTTATTGGATGCAAGTATAGACAAAATGGTTTGTGGAACAAAATGGGAATGCCCTATAGCCATCCTTATTTGGATCCTAAGAAAATCCTTGGGAAAACATATCAATAGTGGTGTTGATATGTATAATGACGATGAAGTGTAATAATAAATAGGTAAAGAGGGATTATAGTAGAATTAATTGGTAAATTGCACAAGATCAAAGTTCTAATGAATAGAAATTAAACATGACAGTCCACACAAGTACAAAGTAGATAAGATACATGTAAACTCCATTTTTATTAATATAGATGTAAACTCTAAACATGTACATGTATAAGTCCATAATGTTACTGCTTGGTATAATAGATGTTTTAGTTGTGTATTGAAATAGAATAGAAATAATGAAGAAATCCACCTGTGCCTCCTTGCCCAAGTTACACATTCCCAAACCCCATTGGATTGTATTAGTTGCTTAATTTTCAGTCTTGGATGTTTGTAGGGTCATTATAATCTGAATTTATCAATTTGTAAGGGGAAAGTCTGTCCAATTTTCCCCATGAAATCTGAGTGTCATCTTGTTATCTAAATGCAATTTTCACAGTTTGTCTACAAATTAAGCAAGTTTCAAAACATTGGAATCTGATTTGTTAGTATTTTAAATCAATTAATTAGAGTCTTGAAGAGGTGGTTATGGTCTGTTACAAATCAGTCAACAATTATCTAAAAGGTCTCCAAAAATATGAAAAATATTTCCGTTTTGTGAAGGTGTTGTTTGAGTGATTAGTTTGAGGAATTTCAGGTCTAGGATTATGTCTCTTGGTTGTATCTTCAAATTTGGCTTTTCCTTGTGTATTAGGTCTGTGAAGTCTTACTACAAGAAAAATGCCGCTGTTCATTGGTTCCATACCCTTGGCTTCATCAAATGGTATCAAAGCAGGTTAGATTATGAGTTAAAGGGTGCATGTTGTCTAATTGGATATGTTAGGCACTGATTTGTGGGTGTGTGAGTAGTTGTGCCATGATGTATTCTAAAAGGAGAACTAGGGTGGTTTTGTGAACGCCTATAAGATTTTATTTTATGGAACACATAGAGAGGGCTTGTGTGGAAAGAACTCTTGAGAGGTTGGATGCTCTTGATCGGAGGAGAAATGGCATTGGTAAGAGAAGGGATGAGAGGCTAGACTGTGTGATGGGTACTTTGTTAGATGAACCCATAGTAGCATTATACTTGCACAGATTTGGCACATCAAACTGAAAGTGTAAATGGAATTCAATTGTGTGGATTTAAAAGGGGAAAAACAAAGCAAATTAAAAGATGTTAAAACACTCATAAAAACATTTTTGAAAAAACTGCAAATGTTATTTCATACCAAATAGAGTGTGTTGAAACATGAAAGAGAAACAAAGTAAACTTCAATTATAAGACATAAATAAGGCTTTGAAGCTGCCATTAAATGCCAATTACTCTCAAATTCTCCTTAAGCATCAATTTTTCAAGCTTAGAGTACATATTGTCATACACTCATTACTCATTTACAAAACAAATTTGGAGAAAACAAATTCAAATAGCCTCTAAGGCAGCCATGACTGAACATGTGAAGTGGAATTCAATGCCCCTATGTCTGCAACCATTTGCTCCAAATGAGCATGCTAACGATCTAGTTTGATGTTTACAATCACCTAGAAAAGTCTGAAAATTTGTTTACCTACTGCCTAAAAGTGAAAAAATGACAAAAAAAAAAGAATTTTGGGGAGTTAATAGGAAAAAACCTGCCGGTATAATGAAAAACCTGATGATTTTTTCAGTAAACCATGTGTTAAATGCATGCTTTTAAAATTTTACTAGTTTATTGCAGGTTTTACCTAGCTTGGCATAGTTTTGATTGACATTGACTGGTTCATTGAATAACCCGGGCAAAAAGGTGCTAACTAGCATGGGAAAGGTGGCGAGTGCGAGTACCTGTCAACAATAGTGGGTTTTCCCCAGGTTTTGCTACTATGGATGAACCTGGAAAAAGGAGAATGTGTGCATCTTGTAGAACAGAAGATCCTCATGATAGAGGATATGGAGGTGGTAGATGCTAATCTTAAAGATGTAGGAATGGTATGTTCATTGGAAGGCATGAGAGTGATGGTGGAGGTGACAACTATTAAAATCAGAGAAGAAGAGATAGTAAAAGTGCATCCTTTAGAGGGCATAGAGGCCATGGTAAGTGTGGCACAATTGAGTGCACAAAAGGAGGAGATAGAAGGTGTCAAGAAATATGCATGATGAGGAATGCCTTGATAGTACAAAGTGTGGAAGGATGTGGGGTTATTGTAGAAGAGGTTTTTAGTTGGAGGAAGGAGTGGGAAAAGAGGAATTGTGGATAGAGGGGAGGTAGATTTTGGTGGAGGAGGATGGATTGTGGTGGACATGGATCTACAAGAGGATTATAAGTGGAGAGTAGAACTTGGTAGAGGAGGATAAGGCATGGCATAGCCAAAATTTGGAAGAGGTGAAGGAAGAGAAGAATATTTCTTCTAAGGTGTCTATCTCTAGTGATGAAACACATTGATATTTGTTCACACATAGAAAGGGTGGTTCTACCACCTAGAACTGATTTGTGAGCACTGTGCTCATAAACTCTTACTTGGGGTGTTTGATGCAGGAGTATCTTAGTTGTGCAACCAAAAATATTTTTTTGTTGCAATTTTGGATATTTGTGGTCTAACCCTATATTTCCAAATGCAAGAGGCAATCTCTATACTTCAAATATTCAAATTTAAATGATTTCCCTCTCATTTGAATGCTCCCTTTTAGTTGCAATATCTAGAAGGCCCTACTTGACACTTGTACCCTAGTTCATGACACTTCATGAAAGTTGAAGAGTCACAATGTCTCATTAGGGCACTTGGAGTGGTGGGACCCTTGCATGTTGCTTATTCAAACTGCATGTTTGACCTTCATTTGCATGTCAATGACCTTGAATAGAGTGCTCATGTGTGGAGTTACAACTCAGAGAGAATCTTGCATGCCATGTGTTGATTGTGTTGACTAGGAGGAAGTTACATGTAGACTTCATCATCAATTGCTTAGACCTTGGAAAATGACACCATCTTTGAAGAGAGAGAGAGAGCACCATGACATGGGTCACCTCAACCTATTCTCATTTGACTCTCTTGGACCTTGAAGTATAGACGCCAATTATAATGAGAGTTGCATTCTTGACCAACACACTAGAATCTTCAAACTAGGTGCCATTCTTGGAGGAGTTATAAAAAGGAGAGGAGGAGTTGAGTTCATTTAGCTTCCCAATGGTTTTCCTGCAGGTTGAAGGTGGGAGAAGGCCTTTGAAGAGTTTTCTTACAGGTTGGGAGCACAAGTGTGGAGTTTTGGATGTTTTGGTGGAGGAAGAGTTGTTACAAGGTTGCAGATTGAAGACTAGAATTGCTAGTTTGTCATTGGATTGTAGTAGTTGCTTCAATTTTCAGTCTTGGGTATTTGTAGGGTCATTGTAGTTTGATTTTATCAGTTTTGTAAGGGGGAATGCTTTCTAATTTTCCCAATGAAACCTGGATGTCATCTTGCTATCTTAATGCAATAAAAGTCAGCATATTTCTTCATGTATGAGGTTCACAGTTTTGTCTACAAATTAAGCAAGCTTGAGAACAATTGGAATCTGATTGATTACAGTTTTAAAACAGTAAATTAGAGTCTTAAAGTAGTCGTTATGGTCTGCTACTATTAGTAAACAATAATCTTAAAGGTCTCTAAAGTCTAAACAAAATTCCAGCTTGTAAAGGTCCTGTTTGAGTGACTAGTTTGAAGAATTTTCTATCTAGGATTACACTTCTTGGGTGTTGCCAAATTCAATTTTTCCTTGTGTATTAGGTCCCCTGACCCCTTAAGAGTGTGTTGTTAAGTCTTGGTGCAGGGGAAAGATTTCCATTCAATTGGCTCCCTATCCTTGGCTGCATTACTTCCACCTAAGTATGATTCACATATTGAACACAACAAGAAGGAGCAATGTGTTGCAACACCCAAGTTATCTAAGGGTGATTCACATGCAAGTATTCGAAAATGGATAGAGTTCTATGAGAAAATGGAAGACTTCTATGCTAATGTTGTTGTCAATATGAAACAATTTGTCATTTTCTTCTTGGATAAAAGAGCAGACAATCTGATTAGAGAAATTGATGAGTATAATTTTTCTTAAGAGGGATGCAGGCAATACTTCTAGGACTTTGAAGAACAAGAGCACGAGGAAGAGGTCATCCCACAACTTTGCGCAAGAGAAATAGCTACCATATTACTGCCAGATCTTTATTAAGTTTAAACCAATACGGATAGTACTAGGTCATCCTTCACATGGAAAGCCAACAATAATCCATATTGACTAGACAAAGGAAGAAACAATTGGTAAAGCTTCCAGCAGAACAAAAAGAATGTAAGAAAAAGCAACAATTTAAGGGACAAAAATGAAGAATTAGAAAACACAAATGAAAAGTTGGACAAAAACAATGTAGTTCAAAAAATGGAAATCAAATGTAGATGGAATCAGAGTCGCAAAGTCGGCTAAGAAATTACAAGAAACAAAGGGACACTCAATGAAGGAGATGAATCAGCGCCGCCGGTCACATTAAAAAGTTTACCAGGCGCACTGCAGTTTATAGGGGGTCGTGCTACCCGATTCCTACAGTCTAATAAAAAATAAAAAATAAAAAATAAAAAAAATGAAGGAAATGAAAGGTAGAAACAAAACCATAAGGCGCTTCAGCAAAAGGCTAAGAGAAAAATTCAACACAACAATAGCTTCAAACATCTTTCGATGCAATCAGATTAGTATATGAAGAGATGTGCATAGCCTTGGGCAAGAAAAAGCACTTGGATAGTGCAACTCTAGTAGTAGCAAAGCAATTTAAAGACAAATTTGTTGGGAACCTCGCTACAATTGGGTAGTAGGGCACTTTAGAATAGAGAAGACAGTGGTAATTTTGCATACATACTTCTATTGGCCAGAATTTTGTCATAAGATTGTTCTATGCATCAGATCTTGCAAAACATATGCCATTACTAAGCTGATTAATCGAAAACAAGGCTTGTACACACCCCTATTGATTCTTGACAAGCCTTGTTAGTATGTTTGTGTAATATTCCCCCTTAATTTTTTTGAATTTTATCACAATAAAACCAGCACAAGACCACTGATTAGCGTTAGTTCCAATTATAAACCAGCTTGTAAAGTAACCCTCACCAAGGTCCCAATGTGGGCGAGGTGATAGCATATGGTGTCGGGGATTGTTAGCAACTGGAAGGAATTACAAAACAGTTATAGGCGGCTGGCCAACCATGAATGAAAGTGAATTATAATATAGGCAGATAACTGACCATGAATTCCACTCTACCACTTATTCAGTGAGGGGAATATATTCCGCTCTGCCACTTATTCGATGGGGAGAAATAAAAAAGAATGAAAATAGAATTATTTAACTCAACCACTTCTTCAGTGGGAGTGTATACAAACATATAAATTGCAGCAATAACAAAAACAGTTGTTAGTACTACTAACCAGCTTTACAAACAATGAGTTTCAGCTACAATTATCAAAGATATTCAACTATCGCATCAAGGAGTTAGAGTATAAACATTTAACTGACACAATATGAGAATGATATGGAAATTGAGCTCAGAACAACAGTATACTAGAAAAATACTAAGTCTGATTAGAAACAGCATGAATAGAAAATCAGACCAGCAACATTAAAACTCACTAAAATGGATGTATCTTCTCCAATACAGCTCGGAATGCCCTCAACCCACAGTCAAACAACAACTAAGAGCAAGGCATCCAAACTCCATAGGAAAATTGAGCCAAAAACAAAAGAATACAAAAGGCACAAATTCCAATGCAAGCCAAGAATGGTACGACCCCCTCAAGGAGGTCGACTTGCCACCAAAAATCAGAAACTCAGAGATAAAATCTGCAAACTTGCAGAACTGGGCACCCTGCACAGTTGCACATCTTGGTCCAGTACGAAAAATGAAATAAAAATCAAAGGTGAAGCTATCAACAGGAAACCACTTCATCCATGATGTTCAACAGCAGTCATAAACAGATTATACAACAGCAACCTGTTTAAAAAATTCAGAAAATAAGCTCTATCCACACTCCTGAATGAAGCATGGTCTTCTTCAACCACCTAGGTAGCCATAGTTTTAGGCCCGAAGGATGGAATGTTCGCTAAGCTTCCCCTTAGCCAGGTTTTGGATTCAGTCCAACAGCATAACTTTACAATAATATTCAAGCATATGAAACAACCAGCAAGGCCTCCGTAAATAATCTTCAATTGAGAAGATGAATCAATTGTGACTCCAAGAAGACGAACCCATTCAAATTCCACAAGGATGCCACATTTTTAATTTTGCAAGAGAAATATTAATCACCTTTTTCATTTCTCACTCTAGGCGTCCAAAGTAAAATGCCATTTTAATTTAACTTTAGAAAAATATAAGTGTTGACGTGTTTTTTACGACAACACCAACATAGAATAAAATGTCCAACAGTCACTCTATTCCCTCTTGATCAAAGTATTCCGCATGCTAAGATTGCGTGAAAGTTCATGCGTTCAACTCCAAGGTTCCTTTCATTGCGAATAAACTCAGTTGGTTGATGTGAATATGCTGGGTATTCCAAGGGGACTTACGTAATCGTTCAACTTCGAAGAAAGGATTTTCAAATTTCGGGAGATCTGTCAATGAAGCTTGGGTTCTTAAACTAACCGGATAATGCTGAATGTAAAAGGATATAAGGATTAGAGATGCTACCATCTACTCCTAAAGGGTGGAGGACGAGGATCGACTTAAACAATCTTCAAACCAGACTTTGCTTCGTCTCCCTTCGGACAACTCTGACAAAGTTGGTGCAATCTTCAAAGGATGGATAGGATGTTCAAATTGAGATTTAACATGCGCACCCCTTCACAACGAAGCAAGTGGGCACACAAACCACAACCGAAGTTAGGCACTGATATTCCAGTTGACCACACAAGGCGAACTTACCATCAGCAAGCCGCTAGTGGTATGGATGAAAGAAGATATGCTCAAACCACAACGCCACACTCCACAATTAACAACTACTCGCATAAAATAAAGTCTACTCTACTCTATCTACTTGAATTGGAAAGATGAAAAGATCTCGTCAACTACCCACAATGCAAGATAGAATCACCAATCAATGAAAATCCTTATATTATGAGAGTCTTACACAACAATCTTTTACAAAAACTTTCAAAGGGAAAGTCTTTCTCTCCTTTCCAAACTAAGCTAACTTCTAAGCTATCTCTTTATCTATTCTAACTTCTATCCTCTATACTCTCTGATTTCTTGTTCTAATCTACTTGAATTACAAATGAGGGGGGATGCCCCTTTTATAGCTAGCCCATTTCAGTGGACGGCTCAGATTCAATTACAATGAAGGGCTCAGATCGAGCCACATATGCCCTAATTAGGGTTTTAGCCCTAAAAACCGCCACAGAGAGGAGTGGGTAATAAATGAATAGAATATTCTCCGCTCCTTTGCAGGAACCACTATGAGCAATTAATGCCCACTATCTTCTTCTAGAAGATTCTCATCCAGAAACGTGTTCCCACTGCTCTGTTTGCCAATTCTGTTGCGCCAGGAGGAGAGGCGAGTATACGGTTGATATAAAAGTGATGAGCAAGGAATTCTCTCCATTCCAGTCTCCCGTTGCTTTAATTTCTGGACGCATTTCTTCCTTGTAACTTTCATATTTCTCTAGCCCACTGCCTTGGGCGCATTTAGCCTCCTTTGCGTCATGTTCTTAGTGCCTTAGACAAGTCTTCATTGCCGTTTCCCTTTTCCAAAGTTGTAACGTTGTCCAACTTCATCACCTCAAGTCCTCACGCTCTGGCTCTGGTGTTCATCCTGCAAAACAAAAGAAGAGCATCAGAACATTTTATAATATAAATTCACTTTACTTACCTTATTCCCATGTTTTGACTGATTGATCTCTGGATCTTGATAGAGTTCATTATTTCCAGCAAACTTATAACTTTTCAACGTCTGAATGCTTGATGTTCTAGCTTCATTTCATCTTCAAGTTCTTCTATGCCTTGGACAAATTTCATCTCCACCCTGTGAGTGTATTTGACCTCTTGAGCTTTATTTTACCATGCTTTAGAAAATTTATCCCTCAGAGCCTTAGGAAATTTGTTAAACGGGTGCCAGGCCGAAATCTCTGCCAAAACAACACTAGCAAGGTGTGGAAGAACCTCAAATCATCTCCCAGTGAGAAATATCCAATACCCAGAAGAAATTTCCCCTCAAAAATCATCGTTTTCATGTGTATCCAAACGAAGGGGTACATTTAATTTTTATTATTTTTGAAAAATAATAAAATTTGCTAAGGTTGATTCCATTTTATTCTGGACGTATTCCACACTTGCAGTCTTCACCTTGGCACTTTCCTTATTTCCTGAAGAAATTCTCTTCCTGCTTACGGGCACAATTCACCTTGTACTTGGAAAATTTAATATCATCTCTTCCTTAGGCGAATTTTCTAATTTCACCTTGTAAAATGCCTTAGAAACCTTTTATTTTAATCAACTCACCTTGGGTGCACTTCATAACACATACCTTTACCCTCATCTCCCAAGCACTTCCACGCCTTAGCAACCTTTACCTTTCACTTAGCAACTTTTCTCAAGTCCCAACTTCCTTGGAGCGCATTTGAAATCTTTACTTCCATTTTCTAACTTAGAAACTCCTTCAGCATTTCCTTCTCTCTAGGCACATTCCCTTCAGTGGCATTTTATTTTAATGCCATAGACAAATTCCTAAGTCTTTTATCTCCTCCTTACCTTGGGCGCATTTAAAGGGGTCTACCTTCATTTCACTTGCCTTAGAATATTTATTAACACTTCCACCACCTTGGGCGCATTTCCACATGCAAGCTTCCATTTTGCAACACTTAGAAAGTTTTCACATCATCACCTTGACCTTGAGGGCGCATTTCTCACATGTTACTTCCACTTTGATGCCTTAGAAACTTTTCTCAAATGACCTCTTCATGCTAGGCGCATTTCACCTGCCAAGCTTCCATTTCCATGCCTTAGGAATATTTTTAACATCCTTTCATCTTGGGCGCATTTCCACATGCAAGCTTCCATTTTGCAACACTTAGAAAAATTCCTCCCCCACTCCTTGCTTGGGCGCATTTGAGGGTATGTGCTGCAAATTTTTGACTTTGAATATTTTATGCCATCACCATTTGATTGTTGGGCGCATTTTACCCCTTGAGCTTTCATTTTATCCTACTTAGAAACTTTTCCAAACATCCTCCATGCTGAAGGCGCATTTCACCCTTGCTGCTTTTGTTTTCTTGCCTTAGAAATATTTCAGCCTAACCACTCCTAGCACAAGGGCGCATTTGACCATTGCAACATCAAGTTGAGGGCGCATTTTATAGCTTCAGCTTTTAATTCCAACACTTAGAATTTTTGACCTCCCTCATCTCTTCTTGGGCGCATTTTACCCTTGGAGCTTTTAATTTCATGCCTTGGAAACTTTTTGAGGCCTCTCTACCACCTTGGGCGCAAATTAGCCTATGTGCTTTTGTTTGAGGGCGCTTTTTGCTAGGTGAGCTCTCATTTTTCAAGGTGGGCGCATTTTGATACCCCTACTTCCATTTCTCCAGCCTTAGAAATTTTCCTAGCACCTTTCTTGGGATGGGTGCATTTTGATGGAGGAGCTTTTGTTTTATACTTAGAATATTTTGACCTCTTTAGCCTGCCTTCACATTCTATTTTTAGTAAATTCCAGAGGTATGTGCCTCTGCATGGCTTTTCATCCGTTCTGAACCTAGAGTCGACATGACATGCCTCTTATGGCCTTGCTACCCTATTTATACCTCATCTGCTGTTTTTAGCCCTCATGCTATTTTTAGAAAACCCTAAAATTGATAGACCTCTGCAGCTCTGATTGACCTAAAATTTGCCAGGCATAATCCTCATCGCTTGATGAACCTGTTTACATCCGCCTCTCGTGCTGACCTACTATTTATAACCATGTTCTGGAGACGATTTACTATAAATAGTAAGTGCTCGGATTGACCCCAAATTTCACCAATAGGTAGCCTGAAGGATGCCGATCGTAGTGGGATACCTTCATTTTTCAAAATTCTGGCTTTTTACCCCTCTTTTTAGGCATCGAAGTTAGAAACCCTAATATGACTTGCATGTGCCTTGAACGGTCTCCGTTTGACCTCGTTTCTGTTGCATGTTGCTCTGTCCGTGATACTGAAGTGTCAGGTGGCTGCTGGAGTGAACCTGCTAAAAATAATAAGTTCTTGGAAAGTGGTCAATCCGATGTCGGATGAGTTTGCATGTTACAGTGCCCGTGGGATCTCAAAAAAACCAGAAAAACCCAAAAAACTGGTCAACATGCGGGCACTGGCTAAAAATAGTAAGTCCTTGAAACTGATCCATTCTGCTTGCATGTCATACTGTTGTGAAGCTCTCGGAAAACCCGTAAGGAATATCCAGACATGCGTTGAAAAACTCTGCATGCAAACCCTAAAAATAGCCTATGAAGGCTGAACTCTGAAAGCCACCATCTCGATTTGCATGTTATACCATCGCGAAGGTCTCAAGAAACCCAGAAACATTCCCCAATCGGGTATTGGAGAATCATGCGTTTAAACCCTGAAAATAGCCTCCGAATGCTGAACTGCTAAAAATAGCCAGTTGTCTGAATTTGCTCAAATTTCATGTGTAGGTGCTTTGAAGCCACCTGAATGTGCTGAAGTAGTTAGAATCCCAAAATCCAACTAGATTTGATCTCAATCCAGCTTGAAGAACAAAACCCTAATTTCATAGGCTTAGCCAAAATTTCCAAATTAGGTCAAAGATAGGGACATCCCCGAAAGGACAAAAAGATTAGAGAGAGAGAGAGAGACAAAACAAAACTACCCAAAACCAAAGCCGAAAGACCAAAATGGAGCAAAAATTAGGGGGTCCCCATCTGGCATGGGGTGATGTGTGAAAAGGTCACAACAATAAGCTTCTCCACTTAGGCGTCCAAGGCAAGGTAATTAATATAACTTTTAAAATATTAAACTTCATCACAAGTCCCCCTTTTAAAACAACTTGAAGTTGATCACCTAGACATTGGGGTCTAAAAGGCATCATTGAAAATTGACTAAGTATTGAATACTTAGCTCCAAGGAAAATGAAAAAGCCAATGCCCAAACAAACCAGCCTCGCTGCCAAAAATAGAAATGTGAATTGCAGATTATTGAGCTGTTGCTAGAATGACACTGCTATATAATAGACTTACCAAAAATTGCAAACTGCTATAAATAGTAAGTTTGCAAAACTTCATTAGAACACAAACTAAGCAGTAATCATGACTTACTATAAATAGTAAGTGTTCCCAAACGCCTTCTGAGCACAAACCGAGCAGCCATCATGACTAACTATAAATAGTAAGTGCTTGGAAAGGTTGTCTAATTCAGATGCATGTCACACCAGCTTGGAGATCTCTGAAAACCCAGAAACCTCTCCTGCATGCAAGGTAACTGCCAAAATTGCATGTCATTTTCTTAACATGCATGTCACCACATCCTGAAGCTTTCCAAAAACCTAGAAAGCTCCACTAGACATGCATCAGAAACTCATACATGCAAACCTTCAAAATTGCATCTAAAAGTGAAAACCCTAATTTTCATTTCTACTTAGCCTACGAGTTTCTGGAAATAGGCTAAAACCAAATGAAGAGCGTAGGGCTAAATTGGGGACAACACAGAGATTGTTCTATACATCAAATTTGCAAAACATATGCCATTACTAAGCTGATTAATCAAAAACAGGGCTTGTACATACCCCTATTGATTCTTGATAAGCCTTGTTAGTATGTTTGTAATGTCCCCATTTTCGATCACTTCAATATTATAGTTGGCTTTGGTTTT
This sequence comes from Sequoiadendron giganteum, assembly GCA_007115665.2. Lineage (NCBI taxonomy): Eukaryota > Viridiplantae > Streptophyta > Pinopsida > Cupressales > Cupressaceae > Sequoiadendron > Sequoiadendron giganteum. Next base: position 614,110,297 of record CM021109.1, on the reverse strand, counting down.
CTCGATGACCGTCAACCTTGTCTAAGAGGATGTTTGATGTTGGCAATGAGTTCAATTGGTCTAGAGGACTACTATGCCACTTTCTGAAGTGAATTCCAGCATTTGGTGGGTTCTCCAAGATTCTTGGAGAGAGTATCTATTTATAGTAAGTCACTCGGTTGGGCCCAATTTTCATTACTCATCATTGGTATCATTCTAGTGCAGACAAATTTCAATTTCGACTTCGATGCTTTTCGATAGCTGCCACAACTTGAGTATATTATTGGCTTTAATTTAATTATTTTACTAAGATTGCTTAATTTTATTAAAATAATTTAATGGGCACCTTAGTATAATAGCTCGTCGGAAAGAAGATGAAATTTTTTAAATCATGGATGCATAATATTGGGACCTTGCATATCAAATATTATCATTATTTTGATAAAAGGGTCTTTTGGAGCAAAAAGGAGCTTTTAATTAAAAAGCGATTTTCAAATTGTATCTTTCAGAAAGTTTGGCGGGAAAAGTATATAAGGAGATTTTGTGAGCTCATTGGCATTATGCAAATTATTTTAATTCCTCTTGTGAAACTCTTGTGATTCTATCTGATTGAACCCGGTTCATCTTAGCCTTCTTGAGGACGAAGACCCTCTTGGAGAAGATTAGGCTCGATGGTGAAAGATTCTCCCTAGTTAATACCGTGTAATTCATTCAAAGTCATTGTTTGTGTGGGAAAGGTTTGCTGGTAGATTTACTTCAGAATCTATGCTTGTGTTGAATATTGAAGGTTTGGAGCAATTTCATATAGAGATTGCATGTGTGTTGACTGTTGTCGGTTAGAGGGTTTGATGGTAAAATTCCTTTGTCATAGGTAAAACAAATATAAAAATATTTGTGTTGAATATTATATTTGTTAGTGCAGATTGGAAGAAGATTTATAAGTGTGTTTACAAGAGCAGATTGGGATTGCAACGTTGAGATTGCTGAGGTTTAAAAGGGTGGAACACAGTTGTAAGGGTGTCTTTTGAGTGGAATGCAACACTATAGATGCCAAGCACTTAATGTTGGAAAAGGAGTTGAAGTCACAACAGTAATCTTTGCTGTTAGGGGCAGTTTTTAATCAGTTTGGAGTGGACCTTGGGTAGATTTCTGAGTATAATCAGCTACAGGTTAAATTTTGGCATGCTAAAATTGAGTGTTTTGTATGACAGCAATCACCATTGTAGAAGTTAAGTCATTTTAAAGCAATATTTTGATACACAACTGTAATCTCTCTATAATACATCCAATGAAGACTTTCAAGTTAGATTGATATGCTCTCTATATAATCTCAATCTTATGAAATCTGAGTGTATTGTTGCTGAATATTTATTCATGCAAAGTGTTTGTTGAAATGTCTATGATATCTCTATCCATTGTGGATTTACTTGTTGAACCAATACTGTCACAAATTGCACTTTGAATGATCCTATACCAAAACACGTTGAAAATACATTGAACTTCAATTAAATACAAAGTGTTGGTTTTGGAAAAAAATTGGTTTCAATTTGGGGGTGGTCGTTACAATGTACCATGGATTTCATGTCAAGTCTCCCTATGAGTAGACACGGTCATGATCATGTATATGTTGTGGTTGACATGTTCTTGAAGATGGATTTTTTGATGTATATGTTGTGGTTGACATGTTCTCAAAGATGGCTATTCTGATGTATATGTTGTGGTTGATATGTTCTCAAAGATGGCTATTTTGTGCCTATTCTAAAGATAAATCAGGACCTCTGAGTTCATCAATGGAGGAAGGCCAACTACCAGGTGTCAGTTACAAGGTCTCAAATGCTGCACAAATCGATCAACGGCGAAAGATGCACAAGAAATGGTGAACGAATGAGGGAAATCTAAAATTAGCAAAATTTGTGAAAAATATTCTAACACTAGAAAAGCTAGGTGCCTTTTTTCAAGGAGGGCGCCTGTTTTTCAATGCCTTAGCCAATTTTTAGCTTCCAACGACAGTCAACGTAGATACCAAAGGTGGTGAACGAAAAACCAGAAGAGTTGAAAATCTTAAAAAATAAGCTAAGCTTGGAGAAAAAAGGCACCTTATTTCAAGGAAGGTGCCTAGGGTTTCATGCCTTAGCATTTTTTTGCATTTTTCGAAAAACGTGCAATCTCCTCCATTAGCCCAGTTTAGATCCAGTCAAATGCAGTCAAAAGCATTTTTAGGGTTGGGAAAAGCAGGAGATCAACTCAAATATATTCAGGCTCTTCAACAAATCCATCATCAAAGAAAAGTTGAAAAACACGAAAAATATTCTAAGAAAAGTTGAAAAACATTAAAAATATTCTATCTCTGGCAAAGCTAGGCGCCTTTTTTCAAGGAGGGCGCCTTTTTTTCTCATGCCTTGAATATTTTTCGATCGTTCAAAATTTGTCAAAACATCTTTGTTAGCCCAGTCTCGGATCTTGGAAAATCAGTTAGATGCAGTGTTCGAGGCTGGCAGAGGGTATCATTCAACTTAGATTTGATTAGGTTTACCAGATTGACTGACTTTCAGTCTCAATTGTTCGCAGATTGGCAAAAAATGATGTGCAAACAGGGGGTCCCGGATTCCAAAAACATGCAAACCAAAAAAGTTGAAAAACTCAAATTTTTTTCTAAGTTTGGAAGAATTGGGCACCTTTTTTCAAGGACAGCACCTTTACTGCCAACACTTAGAAGATTTTTTGCCTCGTTCATGTTTTCTTCGATTCAGCCTTCGTCAGTAGTATCTGGGGTATGCAATCACGATCAAATGTCATCAGATGTCAGAACGAAGCTGGGGATCACTTCAGCAGTGGTCAAAGATGAGATTGCCATGACCAAACAAATATTATCAGTTGACAGTGCTAATTTGACGGATTGTGAAAATCAAAAGCAGGCTTTAACAGAGTCGAAAGAGAACAAAAATTGAAAATTATGAAATTTTTTCTATCTCTAGTGAAGTTGGGCACCTTATTTCAAGGAAGGTGCCCAAGTCATCTTGCCTTAGAAGAATTTTTGAAAATGTCTTCATGCATGCATGCTGTTGCCGCCCTATAAAAGAGGAATTCTTCGTTTTGATGGAAACGAAGTCAAATATTTTTGCATGCAGACTCCAAAATAATAAGGTTTTGCATGAAAGCATTTTTTATCTCCAAACCCTATTCAACAAAGCCTTGAGCATTCATTCTTCACAATTTGCCTATGTTCCATGGCGTTTCAGGGATGAGGACGATGGGACGGCAGGGGACACGTTTTCGGGACGTTTCCTAAGGGGCAATTTTTAGGGGACGACGACATACAAAATACACATATATATATGATTTTTTCAAAATTTATTAATATATTAGAGAGAGAGAGGAAAAGAGATATAGATATGTCAATAAATTAATAATTGATTACAACAATATCAATATGTAAATAAACCGTGAGAGTAGTACTATAACAGCATAAGAAATGTCATTAAAGCATTATAAAATTTATCACAGCAGTATCAAACATCAATAAAACTATGGTCTATCAATATCCAAATGTCTAAAAACTATTTGTGGTTCTTCTAATTTATTTGTATCTAGATCATCTAACATGGATGGTGATGATATTTTTGAACCCATATGATAATGGTTGATCAGTGATGACTGATTGTTGACACTCGACATTATTATTTTTTAATTTTAATTTACAATATATATCATGACATTCAAGTTTGACTAATTGATACTTTAATATTTTTATTTTTATGGTGGTGTTGTTTACTATACAATATATGATGCTATGTGTGGTATTTTGAACTTAACTATTGCTGCAAATATGTATATATTTGATATTTCTGATTTTTTATATGTTTTCATATGGATGAACCCAAACCCAAAACTAAATTTGACCAAACACGAACCAATACCAAGATTGGTAACTTGGGACAATAGGGTTTGGATCATAAATAATTAGTGTTAAATTTATGTATTGTCTTTTTGTCACAATCTAGTCACATAGAGGCAATAGGTATCTTTCTTTTTGAAGTATTTACCTCAACTTTTGATATACTGTATCTGATTCATCTCTATTCTTCTAAAACCATAATATTTACTGAACAATCAAGTGATTGTGGAAGGTTTCTACGAGGCATGTTAGAAGTTCTCCTCTACTGCATTTTAAAGAACTATTAAAAAATTAAAATGAGACTTAGTAATACTAATGAAAAAATGTTTATATTTTGTCTCCATCAAAAAAAAAAAATCATGGGAGAGATGGTGGGCCTTGCGTGACCTTGGGAAGGAGAAATAAACTTTAAAAAAATTGAATTTTTTATTGTTTTTTAATGTTTGAAGCTCTCAGCCTATAGGGGATAGCTAGTCATCCCCGAAATGTCCCCAATCCGTACCGGGGACGGGGAATGGTCCCCAAACTGTCGGAAACGTTTCCTAGTGTTTCCTATGAATTTTGTTGTTTCAAGGATGGCAAGGGGACGTCCCCTTTGTGTCCCCTTGTCCCGAAGATGGCAAGGGGCGGGGATAGGGGGTTTTGGGGCAGGGGACGCGTCCCCATTTAACCTTGCAATTTGCAGGTTGGCTTTTAGAGGAAGAGAGACAAAAATTTCTTCTCAGCAAGATTTGGAGGCTCAAACGGAAAGATTTTTTGGTGTTCTTCGTGGATTCAAAATTGGGAAGCATAGAAGCGCGCTTTTGCATGGTCTGATTTTCTAGGGCCTCATGTTTCAGAAATAGGTGGTCAAAATTTTCAAGTTTCATCAATCTGGGTCTACTTGTTTATCATTCCTCTTGAAGATTGGAAAATTTTAAAAATTTGCATGTCGGCCCCTATTTTTCAAGAAATCACACATGTTCGAGAAATCCTCGGACTTTTCAAAATCTGATGATCTGGGTCTCTTCTGAATAAGAGTGTCTACAAAACCCAGACCTCAACTTTTTTTGGAAAATCTACCTTTTTCTGAGGAAAAATCAGCGATCTATTTTTAGCTCTTGAGTAGACCTTTTTCCGAACATAGGCACGTTTATAGTCAAAAGTCAAGTTTTTCAACATGCAGTACTCTCCAACAGAAATCAAAACCAAATCAGTGTTGCTCCATGATTTCCTGAGAACCTTCGAGACTGACTGACATCATGTGTTTCCAATTGTTGATTTGCATGCTTTGGAAGGCGCAGGAAACATTGTCATCAAGAATCTTGATCATTCCAGGTTGCTTGCAACAGCTTCTAAACCCATCTCGGTGCAAAGCCTTGAATTCATAATTTCTTGTATCAAACATTATGATCCAACTTCACGAGAAATAATATCAATAGATGGGCGTATTATTTGCAGCCTCAGGCCAAAAGATATTGAGAAATGTTTTGTAATACCACCATGCACGAAAAACTTCATCATATCTATTGAAGAATGTGGAAGGGTGTGGTATGCACAAAAGGACAAGTGCCAAAAAAGAATGGCTCAGAAGTGGCTAAAAGAGAAGAAAAATAATTTGCCAAGGAATGTTGGGCGCGGTGAGTTCAAGGAAGAATTTGCAGTCGTGATTACTTTGCTCAACCGAGTCACAGGTCAAGCAGAGGCCAATAAAATTCAGCCTTGGATGTTTTACATCATTTCCCAGATTGTTGATAGAATAGAATACTATGACTGGCCAACATTAATTAGTGTTGTCTCCACCGTCAGATAGCAGAGTTCTTCAAGGCCCATGAATTCTACATGATATCCTACCTCGTATATCTAATGGCCTTTCAAGGCAAGTTTAGAGGTTTGAATGTCATTGGAACTCCGGGTGTTCAACATGTGTATGATCATTACCCACTGTTAGAGTTTTCAAAATTTGAGCGGCGTTACAAGCGGGTGAATGATCTATTCTTGATGCATACGGTGTGGGATCTTGATGATGAATTGCGAATAAGAATTTCAGCAGATGCCAGATTGGCAATGGCGCAGTGGGCTGATTGGTTTATCCAATTCCCCACATAAAAGTATATATGGCTTCTCGAGTGATCCAGTCATGCTACCTAGATATCCAACGGATGAGATCGTGTTCATGGAATTTCTAAGGCAAGTACACACATTTTTGCATAACAAACACAAGCTTGCATTTAGTTTCCCATTGGAGATGAGCATATACAGATGTAGATCAGCAGCTGATGCTAAGTTAATGAGTGACAAAATGTCAAAATTTGGTCTCAAGCTTTTTAAGGAAAGACGTTCATACGATCCTCATGGTGTCTTCACAGCCCATCTTGGTTAGAATCATATACATGTGCCTACAGTTGAAGATTTTTGGACTAATTGTGAAGATGAGTTCAAAGTGCACAAGTGTGATTACGACAGACTTACCCTACAGCAGATGGTTGATTTCTTATCAAAAGATGTGGAAGATCTTTTAGACGATGACGAGGAAATCCTACTTCTCGTGTATGCCCAAGATTAGGTCGAGCAACATCCACTTTCACAAGTTGATTGGTTCGCCAAAGAGAGCACCTCAATTGAGGAAATAACGAGCTGAGTTGTTAAGAACAGTAGAATATTCTTGAGCAGTAAAAGGACATGGAAGGTAGCTATTCCAGTTGCAGAGCCGTCGGTAGTTCAGTCATCTCTACCTTCTAAATCAAAACCGAGAGCGAAAGCTATGAGCAATCCTCCAGAAGATACAAAGATCAGCAGAATGACGAAGAGCTTAAAGGAAAAGGTGAATCGACAATAACAACCAGTAGATGCACCAGAAGTTCCAATTAAGTCAGCACCACAATTTGAAGCAAAGCCTCCATCTCTTGTTCTTCTGCCATCACCGAGGCCTTCTCCTATTCATATAGATTTAGAAGGAAATTCACCAGTTCTCAACGTCTCAACACCGATTGATCCATCAAGAGTTGTTGGAGCTGGAACCAATCCTCCCAAAGAAGTTAGTAGAGATTCCTCATCTTGGCTTGTGAACTTCTTGGGCAGGAAGAGGAGGAAGCCTTCTTATCAATTGAACTTTGCAAAAGTTGATAGCGTCCACCAAGACACAATGGAGGAGAAACTTAAGAAGCAAGTTCACATGGAGAAGAATTTTGAAGGCGAGATTATCCTTGAGTTTGCCACACCTCCAAAGGACAAGAATGTTGATGAGGTTGAAATTGATGACTTCAAAGTTGTCAAGGCCAATCTCAGAAGAAGCACCCGACATACTGATGTGAATCTCTTCGAAGTTGCAGTTGATAATTTGAAGGAACGAGTTCTCAAGGATGGAGAAGATAAGGCACCCCTAAGGCTAAGGTTCGGCAATTGTGGCAATATATTTCCAATCTCCTTCATGGTACTTCATGGGCCACCTTGTTGCTTCCACAAATTTTGGAGTCATTGCAGATCAACATCAACTAAGTCAGCTGGTCATATATGGAAAGCATATGAGAGATTGGATAGAAGAATTTATCACTAGGGGCAGATTTATACTTGCAGAGATGTACCAATTGAGGTACAATGCCCATGATCTTCACTCAGGGATTCAAGAGTTTGAACAAAATATAGCAGAAAGGAAACCAAGAGATGAGATCATTATTTCTGACTTGAGGACAGCTTATGATTCAATCATTACAGAAGAACACAAGAAGCTTTTTGCTTGGAGAGAACACCTCTTCAAAGTAAAAACCTACGAAGAAATATTTGTAGAATTGGTCGGATATAGACAAAAGGTTGCTAATACTCTAAGTTCGTAAGCATGTTTGTGTCACAGGTCCCTTATCAATATCGACATGAAGATGGCACTTACTTTGATCTCGATGAAGTGCAGACAGAGTTTCAGAATCTTGTCTATGGCACTTTTTATGGTGATCCTGTTGCCTGCAAGATGAATCACATTGCCACAATGTCAGCAAAATTTGATAAAGCAGCTGAAGAAAGTAAAGAATTTCTAAGTCTCATCGCAAATGGTGAAGAGATGCTGGAAAAGCAGTATGTTTTTCTGGATACTATCGATGTTCCTGATGAAGAGGCAGTTAATGGTTTTCTGGAGGATATGATTTCCCAAGTTATCAATGAGTGAACTACCAGTTGAAGCATGCAAAGATTTCCAAAAATAGAACTCAAGTAAAGGCAAAAGTTAACTTGATGCCTTTTCCAAGTTAAACTGGTTGTTCTCATTTAGGCTTATCTATTCTTTGGAAATATCAAATATATAGTTGGAGCTTTTCTTGTTGTGAAATCATTTAATTGATGTTTGTTGTCCACTTAACTGTTAGTTATCTTTTGTTTAGTCTAAGAAATAAAGCTTGCATGTTGGCAAGTCTAGTTGTTAAAAACAAGGAGATTTTAGGGTTCCCTACTTTTTGTTTGTGTATAAATAAGGGTAGCCTTGCCCATTTATTTTTAACTGTTGTTGTGATAACAAATTTGCTGAACCTCTTTTGCCTGCAACTTTTCTATTCAGTGTATGTTCACTTTGTTGTACCCAAACCAAATTGTTTGCTTCATTAAGGCATTTTGCTTAGAATGGTCTAAACCTTGTCAAAATGATGTCAAAACATAGTTTTTGGGCAAATCAAGTATGGACTTTGAGTCAGTGTGATGCCACGAAGATACTGGCAAAATTTGAAAATTTGAGAATTAGGGTTTCTGGACCCCTATTTTTAGGTCAAAAACCCTAAAAATTGAAACTTGTCAAAATTGGCTAAAAATTGTTTTGATTGGCTTATTTTGCTTCACGATCACAATGGTGAAGTCAAATTCAGTTAAAACTCAATTTAAGCTTGGTGGGTAGTTTTCGTTTTTTCAAGTGAAAAGTTAGGTTCTCTTAGCTCTTCAATGGCAGATGGCCAGGTACCAGGTGTCGAAAGCTAAGCCCAAAACACTTCGGTGATGTTTCTATGGCAAGTTTTGTCCGAAAAAAGGCTTCGTCTCAAAGGGGTTTTTCAACAAGGTGAAAATGATGAAATTTTTTCCAACTCTGGAGCAAAAGCGCACCTATGAGCCAGGGGCGCCCTTGATTCTAGAGGCCTAGATCAACTTTTTCAGGTTTATCTCTTCCGAGATGTCTTCTTCGGAATGCTATCAGCTTCGCGATGAGTCAGCCAACCAATTCAATGGATCAGTATATCACCTAAAACTGAAGATTGAACGCAAAACGAGAGTTTTTGAAAATGACGTCTGGAGTGAAAAGCGCACTTCTTAGCTAGTGGCGCCCATCTTTTTGGGGCTCCAGATGAGGTTTTTTGATCGAGTGACACCTAGGAGGTTTGTTTCAGTTTTGATCTGGCTTCGCAACGCATCCGTCAGAAGGTTAATCCGAGTTGCTGAGTTGTCGGTATTAAAGGTCAAACTTGAGGTTCCATACATGATCAAAATTGTCCAGAAATGGCAAAAGTGCCCTTGGAGGCCAGGGGTGCCCAAGGTTTTGGAGCCTTGAATTCAATCTGTTTGATGATTTCAAGTGCTCATCCTGTCCGTGTTAGTTCCAACTTTCCGTTGCATACCTCAGCCGGGTCAAATGACTTCTCAACAGCCTATAGTCGAAGATTTAGTGGATTTTAGCCAGTTTTTCAAATGGCTAAGTCTAGGAGAAAAAGCGCCCCTGGCCCATGTGTTTAAGCTGTCAAACGATGTTTTTATGAGAAGTGCTCTCCAAGAGCTCTTGTTCAGAATCCAACCAGCTCCGCAATAAGCCAGTCAGCTAGTTTTGAGGTTTTGTCTAACACCGAGAAATGTAAAGTGAAGTAAGGTCAGAATCATGTGAAAATGACGAAAAATGCATTGAAAACTTTCCGAGTCTGAGGTCAAAAGCGCCCCTGAAGGCCAAGGGTGCTGTTGTGACCTTTTTCACACATCACCCCATCAAGATGGGGACCCCCTAAATTTTGCTCCATTCTGGTCTTTTGGCTTTGGTTCGCTCTCTCTCTGGTCTCTGGTCCTTCCGGGGATGTCCTGTCGTTTGACCCAAGTTAAAGTATTGGTTAAGTCTGTGTAATTAGGGTTTTCATCCTTCAGGCTTATTAAAGGTCAAATTGAGTTATAAAATTGAAATCTAAGCTTAGTGCAGCAGTCAGAAGACTTCCAGCAGAGTCCCCTAAATTTTCACTGTATTCCGGCAACTTACTATTTTTAGTAAGTATTCAATTTGGGACTATTTTATTGAGATTTTGGAATTCTGTCAGTTCCACTGCATCCGGGTAACATCAAGCTGCCTACACGTAAATTTTGAGCCAGATCAGATGACTTGCTATTTTTGGCAGTTCAAGGCTTCGAGAGCCATTTTCAGGGTTTCCACATGAGCTTTTCAGATGCATGTCTGGAGAATCCTTCTGGGTTTTCCAAAACCTTCGCAGTGATGTAACATGCAAACCAAGACAACCACTTTCAGAAGTCAGCCTTCGGAGGCTATTTTTAGGGTTCGCATGCAGTGTTTTTCAACGCATGTCGGGTTTTCTTTATGGGTTTTTCGAGAGCTTCGCAACGGTGTGACTTGCAAGCGGAGAAGATCAAAGTTTAAGGACTTACTATTTTTAGCCAGTGCATGCATGCAGACCAGTTTTCTGGGTTTTTCTGGGTTTTTTGAGATCCCGCGGGCAATATGACATGCAAAACCATCCGGCAGTGGATGAGTCACTTTTCAGACAGTTTCTATTTTTAGCAGGTACACTCTGGCAGCCGCCCAACACTCCAGTTCAGCAGACAAAGCGACATGCAAAAGGAACGAAGTCAAACAGAGACCGTTCGGGATACATGCAAGTCAAATTAGGGTTTCCACTTTTATAGGGGTAAAATCCAAAAATAGCCGAAACGAAGTACCCCACCCATGTCAGCACACTTCACAGTACCTGCTGGCAAAATTTGAGCAAAGTCAGAGAACTTACTATTTTTAGTAAGTCAGGACACGGCTATAAATAGCAGGTCTGCACCCGAGGTTGGCATCAGAGTAACACTCAAGCTATCAAGATCAAGCGTTGCAACTTTCAGGCAAAACGGAGCTATTGAAGTCAGAAAGTCAGAACTTACTATAAATAGCAGGTGGCTATAAATAGCGGGTCAGGGCAGAGGACTGGCAAAACAGGTTCACAAGGTGAAGAAGATCATATGATGAAATTTTCAGGCAAAACGGAGCCTTAGAGGTTGAAAATCAAGGGACTTGCTAAAAATAGCACAACTTGCTAAAAATAGAATGCGTAAACAAAGGCAGGCAGAGGCATGGAAAATATTCTAAGTGTGGGAAAATGAAAGTATCCCCTTCAAAATGCGCCCACCTCACAGATTGATTGCATCAAAATTTTCTAAGGCAAAAACAAAAGTGGGCATGTGAAAATGCGCCCAAGGTTGTGAGGCCAAGTCAAAATTTCCTAAGTGGTAAAATGAAAGCTTGAGGGGCAAAATGCGCCCATAAGCTCAAGGGGTATCAAAAAAATTTCTAAGTGTTAAGTTGAGAGCTAACCCCCCTAAATGCGCCGTCACCTTGAAGCAAGGATAAAGCATAAAAAATTTCTAAGGCATTAAAAGCAAAAGTTGAGAGTATCAAATGCGCCCATGAGCTGAAGGTGAGTAAAGATGGGAGAATTCTCTAAGGCGTGTGAAAGTAAAAGCTTGCATATGTAAATGCGCCCACCTTGGATTAAGAATGTTGAGGAAATTTCCTAAGTGTTAAAGAAAGCTTCCCCCCTCAAATGCGCCTGAAGTGTAAAATAAAGAAATTTTCCTAAGTGAAATAAAATTTCACTAGGTAAAGTGCGCCCAAGAAGAAAACAAGTGAAGAATTCCTAAGGCGTGGGAATTAAAAGTTAAATGGGAAAAATACGCCCTTGGCATGGAAGGATGATTTCATGAGTTTTAAAATTTTCCAAAGGCAGTTGAAGGTTGACGAATATTTTTCAAGGGGAAGATTTGCTATCGATGAATATTTTCCATGGGTCAAGTGAAAATCAAATGAACCCGTTTAAAATGCACCCAGGAGTTAACAGAGTTTGAAAATTAATTTCCTAAGGGAAATTTTAATATTTTCAGAGGAAACTCGTTTTGCCTAGATTATTTTCCTGACGGAAGTTAAATCTCAAAGGGTGAATTATTTCGAGCAGGCGAATAATTTTTAATCACCTGGAGTTGAACATTTTAATGAGAGAATTTAAAATGTCTAAGGCAAATTTTATGAAATCGAGGATTTAAATGACAGACATTTTAAAAGTTGCAAATAAATTTACAACTCCCACGAAATTTTTCGAGTTGAATTTATTTAAACACTGCGAGATTTTAAAATGGAATTTTAAATCAAGTCAAGTGATTGTTTTTCTCGTGAGTTGTTTAAATCGCCAAGAGTTAACTGGCAAACTAAGAGGAAAATTCGAAATTTGAAGAGGAAGGAATCATTATTAATGGCAATTGCCATAATGACCGGCTGACGACTAGCCCACTACTGCGCTTGAATTAGAAGATTCCGAACGAAGAGAGTGGAAAATTGATGAAGGTGCTAAAAATAGCCCCAGCACTACTTAGCAGGATTCTCCGAGAAGAGTTATTTAAACAATCTCGTCTCTCATTTCTCCTCACATTGTTTCGAAGTTGAAGTTGCTAAAGAAGTTCTTGAGAGATTGAAATATTTTCGAAGTGGTTGAGGAGAGAAATTCTTTGAGAGTTTATTTTATTTCGGAGTGTTGAGTTGCTGAAAGTACGAAGTGCTGGAGAAATTTTCATTTGCCGAGACTCTTTCTTTCGAAAAGCTGAGAGTGTGTTGCTGCAATTCCGAAGTTGAAGGTTGAAGTTGTTTTCCAGAGTTGCTGGAAGATTTATTTGTTGAAGTTGCTGCAGAGTGTTGAGTTGCAGAAATTTATATTGTGCTGGGGATTTATTTCGAAATTGCTGAGTATTGAAGTTGCGCGAAAGTCGAAGCTTGCTGTAGATTCTACTTATTCAAGCTGCTAGAAGTTGAAAGTTGCTGAGGTTGACGAAGTCAAGACAAAGGATTTAGTTCGCTTTGTGCTGAGAAAGTATCCACATTGCTGAAAGCTGGTAGTTGGCTGCAATTTTCTTCACCAGTCGGAAGTGTAGTCGTTGAAAGCTTCTTTATAAGCTTGAAGTTTTTTTATACAGTACGAGGTTTGGAGTTAGTAATTTATGCTAAGAGTTTTTTATTTTCAAAAAGCTAACTCCACGTTCGCAGCCGTCTCGGAGGTGACTTCATTTTATTTAAAAAATCTGCAGCCTAGCTTATTGCTATTCTATTTTATTTTGCAGATGGCCGGAGCAAAAGATGTTGCAGGAACAAGCAGAGCCGCAGGCAGAGCTGCAAACACCGAAGCAGGCAAGGCTGGCTCATCCCGGCAGGCAATGATTAAAAGGCTCGCTAAGCCATTTCTCCCAAAGTCAGCAATAGTTTCAAAGTTGGCAGGATTAAATGACACCAACCTTGGTTCATTTAATCTAAATGCACTCAAATCGAGGATGTTCGGGCTAGGGGGCCATCAACCATCAGTCACGGCACATAATATAATGAAGAGTGGAATCTACGCAGCTGCTAGTTTTCCGCCAGCAATTCAGTGTCCGGAGCTAATTATGGAGTGCGCCAATCACTACAAGCCAGAACGTAGGACGATTGTCTCTTCGGATGGTAAACTGCTCGCCAACTTCACACCGGATGCCATCGGAGAGGCATTTGGGATTCCGACTGCTGAGGAGATGTTATACAGGACAAATAAGAGGGCGGATAAGATGTACTCTTCCTCTTTCGAAAGAGTCACTGCAGTCATCAACAGAGTTTGGATGCAGAAGCCGAGGCCACCCCGCACTAAGCTCCCAAAGCAGATAATTGCCGAGGACGTGAAACAAGAATATTGTGATTTGATAATGATGCTGAGCCGGGTGAATGGGAGTGCACAGGCTTACATTTTCGAGCCTTGGATGTTCTACTTCATCAAGATCATCTTGGAGGGAAAGGAGTGTGTCGATTGGGCTAGGATGATTAGCAACCACATCGATGAGCAATTCAGGAGACTGAGGGTGACGAAGACTTTCTACATGAGCTCATATGTAATTTACATGTTGGCGAGAATGACGAAGTATAGAGGGATTTCGTACAAGGAGCCAATCGGCTGTGCCCCTGGTCAATTCAAAATCCACGAAGCCTGCACACAGCTACATTTAGCTAACATTGCCAACTATAAACGGGCAAATGATGCATTCACAATGCACATTGCGAGGACACTTCAGCAGAGGACGCAGCAGAGAATATCTAAAGAAGCACAGACATTGATTGAGGAATATGGGTATTGGCTCATCCAATTCCCGAAATTCACATATATTAGGCTGCAGGGGTTCACTTCGTATCCGTATCGGTTACCACGATACCCCACTGATCACATAGTAATGCTTGAGGTATCTAGGCAATTGATTGCCTACGATAAGATTCAGAAAAGGAAAAAGAAGGGTGGACTTGATTTCCCTATCACCATGGGAAATTCCATTGAGGTGTGTCCCTCTTTGCAGGCAGCCCGAGAGGCAGAGGACGAGCTGCAATCTTATCATTTGTCATATCACACAGGCAAGCAAGATTTCGATCCTTACAGGAACATCCGGATGATACAGAACGTTGAATACCGGCACAGAGCTCATCTGGAGGACTTTTGGGCAAATGCAGTGGATGAGGCTGAGATAAGAAGAAGGATGTTTTCCAGACTTCCTCTCAAGTTGATTAGAGAATGGGAGATTATTCCAGTTCCCGACCAGGTGGAGGAGGATGTCAACGTTATGCAACCCGACTATGGTTCAGTTAGGGATACTCCTGTCCCACCACCTGATTGGTCCGAGCCAGAGATCATGGACTTGGACACGCTTTCTATCCCGGTGATGACTTTTACCAGGACTTGGGACGACAGACATGTATGCAGACTCAAGAGCAATTCGATCGCCCTTACTTATGGCTTGATGGGTGACCCAAGGCCGTTATCGGTAAAAAGGGGAAACAAATTGCTCAGACATCGAGGGCACAAGTGGAAGTGCCAACCCAACCGATACCGTTGAGGATAGAACAAGCATCACCCGTGCACTCACAAACTCAGTCTTCGAGTTTGAGAGTGGTTTCATTATTTGCCGATCAGAGGGCAGGATTAGAGGAAGAGCGGGGACTTGAGGAGGTAGATCAGCCCAACGCCCGGGAATCAGCTAGTGTCAGTCTATCCAGGGGCGGCCAACAGGAGGAGGAAGAGGAAACAATGGCCGACACCCATTTTCAGCAGATGTTGGACACGGCTTTGGAAGAAGAAGAAAACACAGAACAGGGGACCCAAGGGTCGGGAGATACCCAGCTTATAGAGGAGGATGAGCCCGAGCAAACCAGTGCA
Organism: Sequoiadendron giganteum; assembly: GCA_007115665.2. Classification (NCBI taxonomy): domain Eukaryota; kingdom Viridiplantae; phylum Streptophyta; class Pinopsida; order Cupressales; family Cupressaceae; genus Sequoiadendron; species Sequoiadendron giganteum. The sequence goes on along the minus strand of CM021109.1, from coordinate 614,095,018 downwards.
AGAAGAGAGGAAGTGCACGAGATGGAGGCAACAGAAGAACACCCCTTGTCATTTGTAATCCACAGCAGACAGTGCCTGATTGGCTTTCCGACAGAATGAGGAGAGAACCCGAGGATGATACGGATCCGACCATTGAGATGGAGGAGTTCCTCAGGAGGATCAGTGCGCCACCAGAGAAGAAAAGGGCCCGAAAGTTTTCAAAGATCTCGACTGATGAGTCAGGCTCTCGCACGCTTCAGGTGGCTATTCCGAGGGAATATTGTGATCGAACCGAGGAGAGGCCCGAAAATTACGTGATCACCACAGTAGAGTTGGGTCGTCCTACGGGAGCCCAAGTTATCGAGGAGTTCGATAACTCCTATCAGGCATTGAAGGATCAGTTGCTCCGCACGGAGGGGAAGTATAAGAAATTGAAGAAGGAGCACAAAACCTTGATAGGATACGTACAAAATCTAGCACATCCAGGTGAACCAACAAACCCAGCAGTGGAACGTCCATCAGAGCTTCCGAAGGAGTCAGTTGTTGCCTTAGAGGATTTGAAGAAAATGGAAACGGAGGCAGACAAGTGGGTTAGCCGTGTTCATACTGAGACAGGGAAATTCATGGAGGACCTCGCCGATGCTTATCGACAGGCCTCAAGTATTTTGGCACGGATGGATATAGTAGATCAGGCCTGGGGTGATACTCGCATCTATCAAACGAAGACTGTACTTCGTTTGGGGGCTTTGATGCATATACCTCTAGAAACCTTGGTGGATGGAGGTGTAATTCAGAGAGGTGATAGGTATGATTTCACCAGTTGGTACTCCTCGGTGGTCACAGGCCGTGGATTTCACGACGCAGCAAGGGCAGATTCAGCTAAAGTGAGGAAAGCAATGGGCAACATCTTGGGGGGAGTCCTCAATACATTAGAAGCCATATTTGCTAGAAAGTTGGTCCCAGAGGAGATAACTGCTGATGGCTTGAAAAGTAGACTGCCTCCATTCTTCTCAGCTGCGAGGTCACTTGTCCTGGATGACTTTGAGAATGTCTCCACGTTCTCTAGTATAATTCAGCATACCCAGGACGCCTTAGTAACATGGAAGAAATCTTACACCAGATACGGACAGACGGTAGCAGTCTTGGAGTTCCAGCTCAACCATATTCCACCGATCTCTGCACAGGAGGTTGAAGCAGTATTGGCCCGGTTGATCGAGTTTGCTATCCGGGAGAAGGCCAGTGGGAACGCTCTCATGGATGAGGATCTTCTTGATGGTGATAGTGGGCATTAATTGCTCATTATGATTCCTGCAGGGGAGTGGAGAATATTCTGTGCATTCATTGCCCACTCCTCTCTGTGGCGGTTTTTAGGGCAGAAACCCTAATTAGGGCATAGGTGGCTCAATCTGAGCCCTTCATTGTAATTCGATCTAAACCGTCCACTGAATTGGACTTATTATAAAAGGGGCATCCCCCCTCATTTGTAACATTATTAGATAGAGATTAGAATTGGAATTGGATCAGAGCTAGAGAGTAGAAGGCATATAGCATTTAGCTTAGAAGTTAGCTTTAGATTGAGGAGGGAAGAAAACTTTCCTTTGAAAGTTTTGTAAAAGGTTGTTGTGAACACTTTTCATAATACAAAGAGTTTCATTGCTTGGTGATTTCTTCTTTGTTATGAGTAGCTAGCAAGGCCATTTCGTCTTTCCAATTCAAGGTAGATAGAGTAAAATAGATTTTTATTTCATGCAAGTAGTTGTTAATTGTGGAGTGTGGTGTTGTGATTTGAGCATATCTTCTTTCATCCATACCACTAGCGGGCTACTGATGGTAAGTTCGCCTTGCGTGGTCAACTGGAGTATCAGCGCTTAACTTCGATTGTGACTCATATGTCCATATGCATCGTTGTGATGGTATGAACATGTTGTGTCATGGTTTGAATATTTTCTCATCCTTTGAAGATTGCACCAACTTTGTGGAAGTTGTCCGGAGGGAGGCAAAGCGGAGTCTGGTTTGAAGATTGTTCGAATTGATCTTTACATTCCACCCTTTAGGAGTAGATTGTAGAATTCCTATCCCTATCCCCTTTAAATTCTGCATTTTCCGAGTCAGTCTAGATACCAGAACAATATTGCCAAATCATTCATGTCCTAATTGCTTCACAGAATCGAACAACTACGTAAGTCCCCTTGAAATAACCAGCAAAACACATCAACCAACTGAGTCTATTCGCGATAAAAGGAACCTTGGAGTCGAACACATGAACTTTCAAGCAATCTTAGCATGTGGGACACTTTGATCAAGAGAGAATAGAGTGACCGTTGGACAACTTTATTCTGTGCTGGCGTTGTCATAAAAAGCACGTCAACAGGACCCTTAGCTAATTTTAATTCCCATAGATTAATTGAGAGGATAAAAGAGAACAATTAATTAATTAAATTAAGTTGTTTAAAGTTCAGGAACTTATTTTTGCTTTATTATTTTTATAAAGTTGGATAGTTAAATTAAAAGTTACTTGATGGCGGTCCAAAATATAAAGTTAAAATTATAGTCACTAAGGTAGGAAAATGAATAATATTATTTTTTTTGGAAAAAGTGTATAAAGAGAGGAATGAGAAAGGAAAAAAACCGTTCTTGTCATTTTCATTTCAAAACTTCAATTTGGAGAGCAACCCATTCTTCAACTTCTACCCTAGGATGAAAACTATATGGCAAAATTGGTTTTGAAGATGAAAACTCTCCTAAGCCAATCTATGGGTGGATTCATACAAGATTCACAAGTGTACTTAAATCAGTGATTATAGGGATTTACTGAAAAGATTTGCAAAGAAAATAAATATTCAATATCAGAGTGTTGCCTAGATACTATTGTTTTGTAAATTCCAATTGTCAGATTTATAGAATATTTACAAGGAATATTCATAAAATATAGATGAAGATTTTATGGTGGTTGAAAGAGCCCTAAATCAGGCCATATCTTGCTCTAAAGTTTAGAGCAAGATATGGCCTGATTGAATGGCCTGGTTGAATGGTTGCTCTAAACGCAACCATTCATCTCTTTGAGGTGATGAGTCTATCATACCATTATAAAGGGAGGCATGCAAGATAAAAAGTGACTTATTGCGGATTCCCAATGCTGTTAGGACTCTATTATTCCAGCTGTAGCATCTTACCCATCTATTCCATTTACTGGAGTTCTTAAGCCCCCCAACCCTTCCCCAAAAATGACACAAAGTTTCTTTGATATTTCAGTTGCAGTATTTCAGCCAATGCCTTAAGAGGTGAATGTTGGTTCAATCTTGTCAAAACTCTGCCATGCGAATCAATCAATTTATAGTATTGCAACTAGAGTTACAATTACAAGTCCCTGGGCCCTATCTATAGTTAGGCTCACTTTGCGCAAAAGGCATTTTAAAGTTTGGAAGTGTGATGTGGGGGTTCAAGGACTTCAAGGTGGATACCAGGAAGAAAAGAAAGAGGTCACTGTAGATACACCTTGTTGGCTGCGACATTAGCAATTCTTCATAAAGGTAAAAGACAATGTAAGGTCTCCAAAAGGAAAAAATTTAAATATAGGAGATGGTGATGGAAGTAAAAAAGGGATTTTGAATCTATATGCTTAGTATAACCTTATGTGGGTTAGTGGATATTTTCCAAGGTGGTAGTTGCAAATAGGTGAAGCCTTGTAAGATCCCTTATTGATTTTGCATCTAACTTTCACTATCTTTCCTTATGCATTTTGTCAAACGGTTGTCATGGAGTTGAGATGCAGAGTTTCGGTTTGGTAATTGATTTAATATTTGCTTTGTTTACTTCAAGGTTAGGACATGATAAATAACAAAATGCCACACATTGCAATTTGAACTCAAACCCAAACAATTGTAAGGAATTACATTAAATTATTTGTTATTATGTCAAAGTTTAATTATCACTTAGACTTGTTGTTTATAACAGAGAATAGAGAAATGCATTGTGATCTTCTGACTTGTATTCATTCCAATAAATCTCTTCTTAGAATGACTCTAGCGGCAATAGACTGTAGATAAAGTGCCTTCGATTTACACAAAAATCATCTCACAACACCACTTACGGCATATTACACTCTTCACACCACACCTTCCCACCATACTATTAATCTCCAATCAACCGACCACTGGTTAATAGCTCATGCTCACACAAATATATAACCATTGGTAATGAAAAATAAAGACAATGAAGTTTGAAGGCATAAGCTCCTCCAGTCACCTCCCACTACCAGCTATTGATTCCACAAGATACAGTTTATTTGGATTGCCACGCCAGTTTTGCATAGGTTGTATTACGATGGAAATATTATTTTAATGCCCAAGCATTCTATCCATCAATAGCTAAATTCATTCCCATTAAGCTTTGATGCAGCGCTTCTAAGGAAGTATAGTTTAACTCATGATATCAGCAACAACAAATAGAGAGATTAATATTCCTTTCAATGAGTTGCTTCCTTTGTCTCAAATTTCATCAAACACTACAAATACTTACGACGTCTTCAGAAAATTAATCAGTACCTTCTTTATTGGTGGTGGTTGAACTAAGGGTGGGAGCTTAGGATAAGGTGGCAATTTAAATAAGCTTGCAATTGATTGTCTTATTCCATTTTTGTCTTCACATTAATACATGTGGCCATAGTTGGAAAACTCGCCAATTGCAAGTACTCGGCAAGCCCGAAAAACTCGGTTCAAAAGAAACTCGGCAAAAAACTCGACAACTTAAAACAAGCATATTTTTTGCAAAATTCAATGAAAAGATGCATCCAATGAGTCAATAAATGAGTACATAAAAGAAACAAGCTGAGTCTAGTTGTATTTGATTGATTTGAAAGCAAATTGGGTACAAAACGACATCCTCATGTGGAATGCGCTGATATTGATTTTTTGAAACAAAATGAAAATAGCAAACTAGGGGAGAGGTAGAACTAGACGATATTATAGATGAAGACTTGTAGGAAAACTTGGAAACTTGGACTTGGAGAGTACATGGAAAATCAAATGAATTCAATGGGAGTTTGAGGGCAATGCCCCCAATGGGATCGAGGGGCAACGCCCCTTCTGGGGTTCTAGGGATAATGCCCCTAGTGGAGTCGAGGGGTAGCGCCCTTGTGAGGGTTTGGGGGAAACACCCCTAGCGGGGTTGAGGGGCAATGCCCCTCGTGGGGGTCCGGGGGCAATACCCATAGCGAGGTTGAGGGGCAACGCCCCTTGTGGGGGTTTGGGAGCAACGCCCCTTGTGGGAGTCTGGGGGCAACGCCCCTAACAGGGTCGAGGGGCAGCGCCCCTCATGGGGGTCTGGGGGCAACAAAACTCCATGGCGCACCTCATTTTCATGATTTTTTGAGTGGCAAAAAATAATGCTGACAAAGCCCAAATAAAGACCTTCAAAACCACACAAACCGCAAAAAATGAATCGAAATTGTCTTTATTCTGGCTGCAGGTTTCTTTTTGCTAAGAGGCCGAGTTTTTGTCAAAAAAATGGTGAGTTATTTTGGCGAGTACTTTCCGTTAAAACTCATTTAAAAAAAAAACTCGCGAGTTTTTGGCGAGTAGTCCAACTATGCCCGTGGCCCTCCAAAACAATAATCGCGCCTTTCTTGAATCGATAACTCTTAATTCTTTGCTAAATATTTAATTTGTGTTACTCATAGGCGGCTCATATAAGTGGCCTAATCATCATTAAATTTGAATATTCAACACTTATGACATTAGTGTGGGAATACGGTAAGGCTGAGTAAGTTCAGTAATATTTTATTCTTTCAAAATATAGAACTATAATATTCAATTCTGCCCTTACCTCTACAAAGCTTCAATAAGAGTCCTCCAACCTTGAATATCTCATAAACTCTTCCAACTTTGAGATAAACACAAACCCTTGAAATTTGTCTCTACAAAAGACTTCACAAATTTCCTAAACAAATCATCCAAATGATCACTAAAACTCCATGTAAATCTTGAAGTGAATCTGCCAATCGAGGGAATTAGGTCTCCATCCAAATCCACCCTGAAACTCAAGGGATTCCATCCTCGAGCTCCTTGAAAGCCAAGCTCTCTAGAAAACTTCCCAATAATAATTTCCACAAGATAGATAATAATCTCCTTTTCCACCACCTTTTAATATTTTATTATATTTTGCTTTCCAAAGTGAACTTTATTTAATAATTTAACAATGCATTTAATATAAGTCATTTTAATTAAATTATATATAAATAAAGTTATCCTTTAGTTTTTTTTTAAATGGACAACTTTATAAATTATTAATTTAATATTATTCCCTTATAATTTTCCATTACATAGAAAAAAGGGGACATTACAATCCTTCCTTTCTAGAGAATGCTTGGACAACTTTATAAATTATTAATTTAATATTATTCCCTTATAATCTTCCATTACATAGAAAAAAGGGGACATTACAATCCCTCCCTTCTAGAGAATGCTTGTCCACAAGCAATATATACCTGTATACCATAGCTAATTACTAGAATC